>CM032892.1:21056453-21498953 GCA_019176425.1 Megalops atlanticus | reverse complement strand
GAGCAGAAAAACCCCTAGATAATCATTGTATTGTTTTCATTGGAGCGAAAAGTTTCATGAGACCGCATTCTAATATCTCAATGAAAACAACATGTGTACCAGTGATGATAATGATGAATTGCATTGCTATAGTGCCTTCCATGTATCCTGCTTTATGTGGGGGACTAACCTCATCTGGGTAGTGCACAGCAGCCATTTTTACCCAGAACTCCCACCTCACCTCAGCGGTGATGTAAAAGGGTTTATATTTAGCCAATTAAACTAGGGGATGAGTAGTTGGCTGGATTCAGAACACCAGACTGAGACTTTAGCCAGGACACTGAAGAACCACGCACTCTTTGCTTCAAGTGTCATGAGATTTTTAACTCCTCATCAAAAATATGGTCTGTTCCACCAGTTTTGCAACCTTCTGTGTCTCTGCGTATGGGGGTGAGGGGTATCATATCCGTGCGTGTTCATTGAATAGTGCATTTCAGTTAAGCCCTATCTGGCGTAATATAAGCACCTTGCAAGCGCACGTGCGTACACAGTATACGTCTTTTCAGTCTCTCACTCGCGTTGGCTCTTGTCTTTCTAAGGCATAGGAAAACGCTAGTAATAAATGTTTTTGCTGTGTCAGCACGACCGCGTCAACAAAACACGGCCAAGGAATGAAACAGACCGATGAATAAATAAAGGTGTTTGATTCCAGAAGAGTGGCACGCCCAGCTCGATTTAAATCCCAGTTTGGATTCTTCCCTAACAGCTTTGCAGCGTCCTTGCAGTGTAAACCATTTTTGCGCACACGGCCGCCACTCAAACTTCAGTACAGGGAACAAGAAAATAAGCCCTGTATCACGACACATTGTATTAACTTTGCACAAATTGTTCGTTTATATTTATCCGCCACTGAGACGTTTAAAGGGAACTCATTTAAAGCGATGACAATGCGCGCTCTTTGCGTAGATAGCAAGTAGCTTAGTCGCAGCAGTTCTGCAAGTCCGAGTTTATCTGACAGTAAGGTTCGCAGTTGCATCTTTTATCAGCCTACCTTGCTGGAGAAAGGTCCGGGGATGAGAAGTTTCAGCGCTTGCCTTTTCAGCTCCACCAATCGAGCATTACAGTTTTCGCACCAAATTCCCCGGTCAGAGCCCGGAGAGCTCCCACTGCCCGACCCGGGGGATCCGGTGCCGAATCCCGGAGAACCGCCCAGAGACCCAGGAGATCCTGTGCAGATACCCGGAGAGACAGTGCCGGGGGATCCTGAGAAGGACCCGGGAGAACTGGTGCAAGAGCCTGGAGATGGGGTTCCAGACGACCCGGGCACAGATCCGGCACCTTCGGGGGCTGGGCGGTTACCGGACCGGGACTCTTCATATGCTTTGCGGTACCATGTCTCAGGGGAAAAAGAGGCCGATTTGGTCGGAGAGGCATCTGTCATCTGTCGAAAACGGAGGGAACACATCACCTTCCACACGCGGCAATTCACAACACTAATTTGCTGTGAACATTTACGAAAATGTACGAACGTGCAAAACAGGAGAATTCATTCATTCATGCCTTGGCTGTAGAATAAAACATCATCAGAATAAACATCAGAATAAAACATTTCACATGTTAAATCCGATCAGTCAACCGCTACTATAATTTTACTAAATCCAATGCCAGAGAAAATACACGGGGATGCACGGAAACGTATGCTGTACCTGAAGGTAAAAGTGCGGACGCGTGTGTTTCATACACAGTGTTGAAACTATGTCGAAATCTATACCACCTCAATACACGCTTGCTACTTATAATTACTACAAAGTCAACATGTAAGTTCACAGTGTCTTTGGGCTATAATATTTTCTGCAATTCCCAAACAAGGACTCTGTCCAGTGAATCGGGAATACATTATTATTATTATTATTATTATTATTATTATTATTATTATTATTATTATTATTATTATTATCATTATTATTATTATTATTATTACTATTAGCCTGTATTTACGTCAAGTGCAACATACCCCGTATTTTCTGCTCCTGGTCGTAACAGAAGACCTCTCTTTATTCCCTGTCAGAGAAGTCATTGTGAAGGTGAGGGAGAGGGAGTGGGGATAAATATATTCTTTATTGTTTTACATCCAACAGTAAAAACGGGTTTAAGCCAATCCTGCAATCCTCAGCTTTGTAATCAATATCGGAGAAAACTATGTTAAATCACCATTCCACGAGCAAGCGAAGCACAAAACACTGTCACGTTAAAAGTAGAATTCCATTGGTGCTCCTTGAGAGAATTTCTATCCCAAATTAGATCCAAATTCCGCAAGCACCTCCGCCGAATTCAAATATCCATGCAGCAAATTATACAATTTTACTTGACTCCTTAGCGATGTGAAGCAGGTAGCAGTTAGTATACTACCGCGCAAAGTAAACAGTATCAGGCAGCCAGACGGTCAGCAGCGCAAATCCTTGCAGTCGGCTGTCTGACCGCCGCTCTCCAAACTTGTTAGTTGTCGGGAGGCTCTGCAAGTCAATTGTAAGAAATCTGAAAATGCCAGCATCTGCCTGTGGGTGTGTTCTCCCTGCCTCTTCCCAATCCGCAAGCCAATAGGACAGCGACGCCAGATGACTGATAGGTGGGAGTCGAATTCTACCTATGGAAACTACGCGGAGTTATTTTATATTCCTTGAATCTTCTGTTTCTCTGAGGGTGGTTGCAAACTTGAACAGTACGACACGGCGAACCATATGTTTTAGCTATATCCAATAAATGACGTCTTCAATTTAGTAAGCGCAATTGACAAATTGAATAAATCTTTTGATTATCTTTTTTGTCCTCAAGGGTCCAATATGGCTATTTTACATTCATGTTCAGCAGATAGTGGTAAGGAGTAGGGCCCTTGAACGAACGGTTCTGGTTCGATTCCCAGGTGTAGTACTGCCGTTGTACTAGTACAAGTACCTTGCCTGAATTGCATTGATAAAGACCCAGATATATAAATACATATCATACAAAAATTAGGAGAAGACGGTCTGCTAAGCAAATGTAATGTAATAATACCAATTCTCTGCGTGTAAAATGGATCTATTAGCTTGACATATATATTTCAGAAAGACAAATAACTTTATGAACACTATTTGTTGTAAACCTGTGCTACACACTCAGCCGCCAACGTCTGAAGCGATTTCGGGTGAGTTATCACGTGATAATCCCAACATTTCTCTACAAAACATAGTGAAATGGTCGCGAGTCACTGCTGACCTAGGTGCTCCGCTGATGTGCACTGATTGCATTAATGCAGTTAGACAGCGCCACCTGCTGATCGTGTTTTTCGACTCACAGAAGGTGAGCCAGGCTCGTACGTCCGTCTTTTCTGAAGTTCAGAAGTCATTTGCGAATGACAGAAAGGGCATTTATGGAGTTTCTTTATCATTTTTTACTACAAATTTTCTTTAAACCCAGGTTTTCAGATGTCTGTCTGACATGTCAAAAACATCTCACATTTTGAAGTTCATGGTTTATCATATCCTAATTTAAAACACAATGGTTTTGGTCCCAAAATTTCAACAGAAGTACTCACAAAATGTCAAATAATCTAATATTTATAAAATAATATAATCCAGATCATTCTTGACCATCGAGTACAGGTCTTGAAAAACTTATTTCAGTCACTTGTGTTTTCATGTTGGCACCGTAGTGACGACGATGAGGAAATTTGCTCAGCGTGACGTGTGCATCGGTTGTCCTCAGGCCCACTTTTAACTAAATCTGGAATGACAGTTGGCCACGCGTCTACAGCCAGCGAGCCAATCAATGAGTGTGGGTGTGAACTCCCGCAGGACAACTCGTGGTCGTATAAATAACTTGGAAGTTATTATGAGCGAATAATAGAAAAAGGCGGATGCGCTGTTGTATTTAAGTAGCACGTGCTGTTGTATTTAAATAGCACGCATTCGCGCTGTTTTTTTTCTGCTTCACCATTTGTATGTGTGATTTGTATGTGTGTCAGAAAATGTGTCAGGGATGCGGGGTGAGGACTCACACGCAGACCCGGAGGTGAATGGCAGAGTGACTTTAATAAAGCCCCAAAACAGGAGCAGACAAAGACAGGGTCAGAGACAGGCAGGGTCAAAACCAGGAAGTCAGTCCAAAAACAAACAGAGAGCAAGCACGTGGTCTGGACAGGCGAGGGTCGGCAACGGGCAGGCAGGCAGCGGGGCAACAGAACAGAGCGGCAGGCAGAGACGAGATCCAAAGGCCAGGCAGGGGTCACAAACTGGGCAGGCAGGTCCGAGCAGGGCAGACGTTCATTTTTGAAGTCTGGGAAGGAGCAGAACCAGGAGACCGGCAACAGGGAGCTGGGGCAGAACCACGGGCAACCCAGGCAGCCGAAGCAGAACGGCAGGCTGGACCGGGGCTGAGCAGGCGGGAAACAGGGTCTGGACAGGGGCAGAACCGGGCAGGCCGGCAACAGGGAGCGGAGGCAGAACAGCAGGCGGGAGCAGACTCGCACAAACAGGGATACACAAAGACAGGACGAAACAGAAAACAGACTAACAGAACTCACGTGACAGAACAGCGGGCAAACACAGAGACCCAGGGCGGGAGACAGAAGACCGTGGAAAACCCGAGAAACAGAAGGCAAGGACGAAACAGGATACTGTGGCAACAAGACAGAGAAAAGCAGGGTAAATATAGGGTAGGGCTGATGAGGTGATGGGAAGCAGGTGTGCAGGCAGGCGGGCGAAGATGATCAGGTGGGCGGAGACAGGGCGGAGAGCGGGGCAGGGCCGGAACACAAGGAAAAACAAAAGCACATGGACAGGGGAAGAACACAAACACACAGCCAGGGGGGCGGAGCACTGACAAAATGCATCTCAACTGCTCCATCCTTATGTGCAGTTCATTTTTCTTCTGATGCATTCAGCTTGAATTATTTGCTGCATATTGTCTCTAAGTATATACTAGTTTGGTAAGGACTTCTGAAAATGACTAGAATGAGAAAAACAGTGTAGCTATGAAGGGGGCCACAGCATAGGGTACTGTTTGATGTGAACATGATCCAGGTGACATCTATGGCTTGAGCCATTTGAAAATTGACAATAGTAATTGTTTTCTGAGAGACATCTTGTATTTTGTTAAAAACAGAAAGCTGAACGCTCTGTGCCTTCAGTGTGGTGCAGTGATTAGGGAAGTGGACTCTTAACAAAGCAACTGCTGTTACACATCTTGGGTGACACTGTCATTATACCTTTGAGCACGATGCATAACCTGAATTGTTAATTAAATGGCTTGTAGAAATGGATACCATGTCAAATGGCAGCTATATACTGTAATTTGCTCTGGGTACCTGTTGACCAAGGCTAACTGTTGACCAAGGTTTACCTCTATAGATCACAGTGTGGAGTGAGGAATGAGTACATGGAGTGAATGACACTCATGAAGTGTGAATTCTGTACCTGCATGGCAGGTCTTGTACAGCCAGGCATGGAAGACAGGCAAGAGCGCCAGGTACTAATTCAGTCGCAAGAGACGGCCATTGACAGGGACTGATTTCAAAGTTAACCCTTTTTTCAGTGTTGTTCGTTTGCCTTTAATCACTCTGGTTGCTTGTTTGTTATATTTGAATGGGTGAACAGTTTGCACCTAAGCTCACATTGCACTGCATGACTGGGCACACATTCATGCTATTTGCATCTCCCAGCATCCAATGGGGCAGAGTGTACTGGTGCTACCAGCACAACAGTTGTAAAACCATGGGAGTCTGGAAATGGAAGACTACAAAGAGAGAGACATTTGTTCCACAGCAGATGCAACACATACAGTCAAATCAAGGTGAGTGTAACCATTCATTGCCCTTGTTATGTGTCCAAGTCCTGCTGAAATACACAACACAGTCCTTGCCCAACACAGACAGCATGAATGGTGCCACACTGACTATGACTGTCCATTGAAGATCACTGGTGTCTACAAAGTCTTTGCCAGCAGGGTTGGATCCTGAACAGAACAATACCGTTCACAATGTATCCTCTGTCTCCTCCAGGTTACAGAATATGTCAGAGCACTTTGTAAGAATTAGCTATAGTATACATATGCACTAGAGATCCCTGTATATGTACCCCCTAACTCATATTTTCCAGGTGTATTAGTGAGACTCCCTGCTCTGTGTTTTGAGCAGTACAGCACGATTAATCCCTTTAAAATCAATTTGGAATTGGTGGGCTTTGTGATGTCCCCCTGTTATGCTCCATGTTCTCAGATACCTGCTGCAGGTAGAGTTTGAAGCAGCCCGGATTAGGTAGTGGATTATGTGCCTGCAAGCACAGAGAATGCCAATGCGGGAAAATGAAATGCGTCAGTGAGGATGTACTTTGCTTCAGATGGAAATTAAATGCACAAGCGAAACTCTCTTCGTTTATGTAGTCACTGAAATGCCTTTCCAACACAGCAGAGACTGGATGCAGAACATGTTCATTGGTTAGAACATTCTGGGTCCCGAGTTCAAACAGTGCATCCTGGGTTCAAAAGTGCTGTTTTACCACCATGCTGTAATTGTTTAGTCTCTGTGGTTGGGCACAACCCTGTCTGGTTAGTGAGATCTAACAAACATAAATGTAGAAGAATCCTTTGTACAAATAATATAAGAAAAAAACACATTTTAGTTATACACATGTACATGATAACTTGCAGAAAGAACTTCAAAATCACTTTCTAAAAATGAATGTTCAAACAGTAATAGCTAAAAAATCCTTTTTAGTCTCAAGCCTGTGATATCTGGGTGATAAAGTGATGCACTGTGAGACCACTAAGGGGCGCCAGAACACAACTTTCCTAAACTACACCATCTACTTTCCCTTTCCCTGTCTCGTGTGTTATTACATGATAAAAGTAATCCGTCATAAATTTGAATCAAAGTCTTTCGCTAGTACCACGCCACACTCTCCCACTGTGACAGAACCTTTTTGTAGGAGAGAGGCAGCAAGTGCCAGGGCTGAATTGTTTCCCATGAATTTGAGAACAGAAGGTTTAATTGGATTCAAGCAGAGACAATGCATAATTTATCCATTACATTTACTTTCTCCAGCCATGAATTTTATGAGTTTGATAAGTGGCCTTTCCTTCCACTGATCTCAGACCAGTTATAGGAGCATGGTTATCTCTGAGAGAAAATGATTATGCAATTTGTTTGGATGGCACTGTCCTGTGCGGGCATGCAATGGTTGTTGCCCTGAGGGGAGAGCAATGCAATGGTCAATGTGATGTCTGAGTGTGCAGCTCTCCAATGGGCCATTTTTGCTTGGTTGAATAAAATAAAAATAGTTGCATTCCAGTCTATGCAGTGTTTTTTCCACACCCTCAGAGCCCACATAATTTTCTCCCTGCCATGCGATCGCCCAACTTGGTTTAATTATTTTTCTAGTGTTAGAACTAGCACCATCATTCCAGATCAGCTCACAGACCTGCCCCAAAAATCACCAGGGTTACACAATTGCACCCAAACTTTGGTCAGGAAGTTGTATAACTTTCATCAGTTATACTGTAAGAATGAGGTTGAGGAACAGACATGGAGGCCTATGGTAAAGCTATGTGTTGAGCTCAATTTTAGGGCCAGCCAGCCCCCCCAGGAAAGCATTCTCAAACACAGCAAGCTGTGGCCACTCGCCTTTAGTGTGAGTATCTTGACTATCATCGAAAACTATGCTGGAGTAGCAGAACCGAGATGAGATTGACATGGCTGCCTAATGACATGAATAGGATTAGATCCATTACCAGTGAGGACACTGTTGTTGTACCACTAAAGAAGGTGCTTACCTTACCTGCTTGAGACAGACCAGCACCCAAACGCTAGCACAGCACAGTCCTCTACCCTGAAATGGAGTGCCTTCAATTTCATTTGAAGCAACAGCTTCACTTCACAGTTCTGTATGTTACACCTGATGTCTCTACTGTAAAGGCTGAAGTAAGGATATTGCCCCCACTTTCTTCAGCAATACCCTGATATATTAGGACAAGTGCTAAAATGTAGCCATGCAAATTTGCCTTGAAAAATTTCCACATACATTTATTGGCAGCCATCTGATCAAAACTAGTCTAATTTTATTTCTGAGCCTTAGGATAGTGTGTTTTAATTCCTTTGCCCTGTGCGGATGTGTGACATGTAGAAAAGTGTGTGACCTGTGCAAGCATACCTTTTATCTGCGGTACATCTCACTGATGGGCTCTGGTTTGTAACATAACCCTTGTCGACAGACAAAAACAGTGGTGCAATATGTGTCATGTGTAACAATTACATTTCAATAGGGAACTGAAGCTCCAGTGATCTGTCAGGTTTTTATGCATGTGTTTTTAGCTGAAATACACACCCCATTCTTTCCAAGAATTCTAGTCATACTCACATCTGATTGGCTGAAAGTCACATGATTATACCCGGAGCCTTTTTTTTGGTCAGCATTCCACTGACTGGAAATTTACTACAAGCAGTCGATCCTTCTTTTTCTACCTTCTAAAAATGGAGAAAAAAATTGAAAGCAGTTTAATTGTTTATATGATAAGAAAAGCTCATAAAGGATCTTCATTTACATCCATAGTGGCTTTGACACATAATCCAGGGGTATTATATACCAATCATTAAACACTGTTACAATGGCCAGCTGCTTGATGTGAGAATGGGACATCCAACCAAACTGTCTCCCTAAGTTATTTAAACGTTATTTAAGTTTAAGGGTTTACTGTCTGTACACAGAGTGTTTAAAATTAATATTAGCATTTTGATTAAATACATATGCTAAATGATGATAGCAAGGACAATTTTTTTTAAAAAGAACACCTGTACTTTGTGAATAAAATCATTTGGACAGCTCAAGCACGGTATGACAAAACATGATCTATTCTTAATGTAGATCATTCACATCAATCTAAGCTTTTGAAATAGTACATTCATAGCATGAGAACACAAAACCTCATAATAAATGCAATCCGAGAAAGGATGTGGCCAGCCCAGGTGTTTAAAGAGGTGACATGCCAACTAAAAAAAAGGAGAAAGAGAGCCGCCCATAATTTACAAGAAACATTTGATTTTGCTTATATCCTTGCACCGCCAAGGGAGACATTCTGTCAAAACGTCTTGTGTGCTTATGTGAAAATACCAGCTTATCTATGATACCTTTACGTTTTGTGTTTCTGATTAAAAAGAATTTTAAAAGAATACATATTTAATTATATATATATATATGTGTGTGTGTTTGTGTACTTGTGTTTCAGGCTTACTTTAGGGCATTAGATGTTTCTAAGAGATGCAATACAAGAAAAGTTACTTCACTTGACTGCCCCACATGAATGGCAAATGAGTTTTTTCCTTCTTCCTTATTCATTGTGTGCCCGTTTGACAAGCACGTTATACCACACTGACTTATGGAGCGTAGCAGACACATAATATGCAAAATACAAATGACAAGTATAGCCTCAAGCGTATTTCACAGTTGCAGTTACTCTCGTGTCCTGATGTGACCTCGAGCAAAAGTGGATTTAGGTTTAGGTGGAGGGCATCATTTTAGATATCAATAAAACAATTCAGATTATGCACCATAACTACTTGGCTTCAAAAACCAAACTCTTATTGATTCATACATAATCAAAGTTTGTTCGTGTGGAGAAAGCAATACGCCCGAATTTTCCCAGAGGGTACGGTGGGAATAATAACAGATACTATTCATGCATCACGTCTAATTCAAAAGCCACCAGTTTGCTTGCCTCCGTTGTTTGTCTTACTCTGGTGATTTTTACTCTAACAACCATTTTTTTCGCAGTTTGTTTCCTAGGCTTGTGTGAAATTGCTTGTATTGCTGTATTACATTTACCAGTCTGGCCCAGAGTCTTGAAAGCTGGAACATTGGTTTCTCATACTACAAGGAACATTTCTGCAATTTATTTCCATGAACTCCACCATATAGGATGTTTTGCCATATTGCATATTGTATGTTATTACATCTTACAGTGTTATTTTGTAAAATGCATCATTACAACATTTCTCATGAATCACTTGATTTGCAAGAACTTCAATCTATAATGTTCTAGTTCTGTATTGACTATCATAATTGCAATTTAACAGTCAAAAATGATCTTCTCTTAATCTGATAGTCTGATTTGCATGGAATTTGATGTACACAACCATTGGACAGGCTTTTTCATTCAATTATTAGAGTTTTTCTGGTTAAACAATATAGCCACCCTGAGATGATTGATTTCCTAATATGGTTGAAAGATTATAACTGTAGGATTTAGTCAATAAGCATAAAAAAATATTAATGTAGTGGCCTTCAGTAAACACAGCGTTTGTGTACTGTAAAGTCACATAATTCTGTTGCCATATTGTCTTCTTTTGGGATTTTTTTTTTGTAATTTTCTCAGAAATTTTCAATATTCATCAGTATGAACCTGAGTCATAAATATGCTTTTCATCAGAAAAGGATTTTTTGTCACATACCATTGACACTGTATTGGATTTTTAACATTTTGTATAATTTATGTTTAGACTTATACAACATCTCATGAACTAATGGGCTGATTTACAGGGGACTTTAAAGACATAATGCATGTACTGCAGTCTGTCAGATACAGATTTCTGGTGAATAAAGAGTTTGTTTGCAAGCTTTTTCAATGCAAATGATTACATCTAATTCACAACTGAGTCATTAACTGTTGTCAGTAGTTTAATTTGGTGTAGAGATGTCATGGGTCATCCTCAGGAAGTCTCCCATGAGGAGCAAGTACTCCATTCTGAAATATGGGAGCCATGAGCAATAGAATATGCATATGCTCCTACACAACATGAATTCCATTAACCAATCAAATTACAGATCCAGCTGTTAGTTATACCAAAGTAAAGACCATGAATCCTAATCATTGCATTATTTGCTTAGCAGATGCCCTGATGCAGACTGACCTACATAGCTTACATCCTATCAATTTAAACAGCTGGATATTTACCAAAGCGATTTAGGCTTAAGTTCAAGGGTACAAAAACAGTCCCCCTCCACTATGCCTTACTGCTGCCCAATGTGTAAATCCTACACTATTTGTTCGATTTAGATGACACTGCTGTTGGACTCTGTTGGGAAATATCATTAAATATCATTAAATTTAGTAAATTCAGTATCAGTGACTTTAGGCTCAATCCCTCACATGATTCAGCCATTGCTGTGGTTTCTGTATTGACTTTTTGTTTATTGTTTCAGTTCTAATCAATTTACCATGTGCCATGTAGTTGTGAAACTTTCTGCATATATATTTTGGAATTACATGGAATAGTTTTATGGACACCTTTCACACTCAAAGGCCCCTGTACTGACCTCAGATACACTGCTAAACCTTATCCTCAATTGAATTCAAATAATACTTATTTATAATTCATATAATTCTAGCTTTTTTATTTTATAGATCATTTTTAATAATGTCATGTGTCAGTTGACTTCAAAATAAATAGAATTGTTTTATCATTTATTACCATTTTTTGATGCCAGAGCACAATGAATTTATAGTCAACCCTGGAAGCAACCTACCAATGTTTTTTTTCCTACAATAAAACACTAATAAACACAAAGGACACTTATATGTTCAAAATTCACAAAGTAATTCCTGAATAAGATTACAAAGTGTTTGTTGACTTCTGCCCCGCTCAAAATGTGCAAATCTGTCTGTATTTGCAACTTTGTAGTAAGAAAGTAATCACTGACTTCCACTAAATTTTCTCCATCATTGCATTTAGAACATCAGAGATGCTTTGCTTTTAATTCCCAAATAGCTAGAATTTTTTTATTCCAAAAGCAATGTCTCCTAAAATATTAGGCTTAAGGGGAAAATTTAGTTACAAATCACAGGGGGCAAAGGGGCAAATCTCCCCACCATAAACCTGAGTACTTTTTATGTGCATGTAAGTAATCTTAGAACTCAGCCTTCTACTAATGTTACTTGCAAGAAATTGCCCTCTGCCAAACAAAACTTTCAAGAAATCGCCCTGAGGCAGGTTACACTTTCAAGAAAGCATTCTGTGCCAAGCCACGTTTTTGAGACGGGTTGTGCTGCATCTAACTGCAGGTAAGATCTGCATTCCAGCAATCAGAGGAGCTCTCAGGCCTCGCCACGTTTCCCGGAGAAGCCCCACGTTGAGACCGGGGCGGAGTCAGGAGCGTGGAAAGCTACCTTGCACGTCTACCTTAAAAACCTTGCCGGCCTCGGATCTGAAAATAGCAGCTGTGCTGAAAGGCTGTTTGACAATCGCTCGCTGCTCATATTACAACACGCTCTTCTCTACCTCCTGATGATGAAGCAGAGCAAATGGTGATTCCCCTACAGAGCCAGGAGATTCAGGCATCAAAACCACACTGACTCTAACATCCTAAAATGTTTGCCAGACATTGTTCCTTTATGGATGAGCGGTATTTCATGAATACAGGACTAGTTTGAGTTGAACATGCCCACCCCACCTCATGGCTGTACTCATGGCATCAGAAATTACCCACAGATTCATACCTGTGCATGACATGTGCACCTGCACCAGTACATGTGCTGACTGTTTCTGACTCAATATCTGTTTTTCACGGAAATGAAAGTAGAACTGTCATCACAATCATGAAATCTAATGGTTGAGGAAGCACTATGATGATCTGGTGTCATTGGCAGGATGGGATGAAGACACAGCCGTGACAGCTGCATGGACATTTGTGGAAGATCCTTATGATCTAAAGTAAAGAGAATGCTTGAAGATACGAACGAGCGACAAATTAAATGTACCAAGTGAAAAGAATTGTCACTTGCAAGGTCACCACCTTGCAAAGCCACAGTCAATAAGCAATGCATACATGGGCAATGTGGCAGACATGACTTTGAGTGGGTGCCAACTTTGACAAATCTGACTGGGGATCACCACTGGATTATGGCCGGCAGAGGGATGGATCAACACCATCTCCCTCTTTGAGAGACCGGCTGCAGCTGAAATCCTTACAGCCTTTGTGTGCTCCTGCTGCAATGGAGAAGTCATTATGATGTTGAATGCTCACAGCAGAGCGGTGTACAGTACTGTGCACTGATCTGGAAATGCATTATACAAGCTGTAGTTGGTGCAGCCACACAATGAATGGAATAGCAGTGAAAAGCAGCAAAGGATCAGTAACCAGGTTATGGCAAAATAACTCCTTACTTCAAGAGATGTATAAAAAGTTTGTATGCTGTTAGTATATAGTGATTTCCTTGTTCTAGACACTTCCCTCGTGCTGAAGGGAATGTTTATGTAGTATTGTTTAATTTGTTACATATGTAAGGCAATACTGCAGACTTTGTAGGCAATGGTTATGAATAATTGTCCCTTTCTATCACAGCAGGGCCATGTTTTACAATCTACAATCAATGCTGAACAAGTTAATGCAATTTGGCCACTTCAGTCATCTTGGCCTGATGCCTGTACAAAATTGCACCAAGGTGTTATTTTGACACTCTAGGGGAGTTCATATAAGAGCAAAAAACTACCCAAAGACAGCAAAAGGGCTGCAACTGACATTTTAAGTGAAAACATCTGCTTGCGAGCATAATACATGGGATGTGTAGATTGATACCACAACAGTAATAAAGATGATTGATGATTCTCTTTGTTGTTATGAAAAGGGGAGCATGTCAAAGTGTTCGTTCCTCTTATAACAGTTAGCCTGATTCAAACAGTGGCTGATAAGGATCAGATGTGGGAATGAGCCGTACTCCTTCTGAGGTTTTGTGAGCAATGATATGTTCAGTTGGGTTAATGAAGAACTCATTTTCAAAATGATGCTGCTGTAATTTTACAGTACAGCAGATACCACTGTGGAGGAGGTACCAAGCATAGGGATCACACGTTCATATAAGGTATGCCGCTGGCTATCCAAATATAGTATTAAAGATGGAAAGGCATGAATGGTTTGAATTGCATTCTTGCTGACTTAATGTTTGCTTCAGAATTCCTTAGAAGATGTTTAATATAAAGCTATAGTGGCAATCAAGGTCATCATGTAATGACTGCCTCAAGTCTTGTTTGCAAGGCATCCACTGACATTCTTGAAGCTCCGATATCTTCCATAGCCAGGCTAAAAGCTTTTCTTGTCTTGTGTCTTGCTTTCAGCGTGGAAGGAACTGGGCTTCAACAATTGATTTATGAACAGTTTAACCTAGAATTATCATTTGTATTTTTCTACAGATTTGGCATCCACTGCAGGTATTTTGCTTTCACATGAAGTTGAAGCTTCCATAATCATGATCTATGTATTAGTCGAGGCAGCTCTCTGATAAGCAGGATTCCAAGTGCTTGGAATGTTGAATGGCAGCGGTTATAGGTTTGTGCCTGACTGAGTCTCAGCATATTGTCTTGCAGTGTTTCTCTCCTTTGGATTTTGTGCTGGTCAACATAGTCGTATGTTTTTGTTCCTCAGCAAACATGCTTTAAGCAAACTGGAGCTGATTTTCATAAATCATAACCCTTGCATACTGACTTGTACTGTGACATTCCTCTCTTTCAGCACTTGTGCTTCCCCTCTGTATCACACATCTTTGTGAGCCAGTCGTGAGCATTTGTAACCCCTGTTACTGTTAAGCCTATTACTGTTAAACATGATTCATTTGACAATACATCCAGCAGTTGAATTTATTTTATACAATTACATACACCCTAATGTGAATTACATGCAGTCCAGTAATGCAAATGAGCTAGTATTCTTCCAGTATCAGACAATGCCTGTTATATCTGGTTGGGACTAAAAATAGGTTTATAATATGTATGGTGCACCTCCTGTAGAGGTCATTCTAAAGTTATTCTGGGTAGTTTTGCTTTGTGAAGTTAATGTTCATAATTACCTAAAGTCCCAGATACAGATGGTAGGCTTAGATAAAGATTATAGATGGAGCTATACAGAAAGCACAAAGGTCCACAACATACAGTATAACGCATTGCATATCCTGCTGTGCTGTTTGTGTACAAGAACACCCTTACCATCACTTACAATCGTCCATATGAATTTGTAATAGTGTACTGACAGAGCCAACATCTAGAGAATTAGAAGACCTAATTGATGTCATGACTTGTTATCATTGCAGTTGAAAAAACACATTACCTTAAATTAACATTTATTCTGATGTCATAATGGACCTTCAGCGTTGGAGTGTTTAAAAATATGTTTGCCTATTTATGGCAATCACCAAAACCTCTTAAGTATCAATAAACTGTGTTTTTACATATTTATTTGATGAAAGAACACAAAATCAAGCTGGGAATAATAAAAAAACACGGTTAACAGAAGATCAGAGATCCAGATGATTATATTTATTTCCTCAGATGGGTTTGTGATGAAAGCTTGCTCTGCACCTTTGTACTGCCATTGCAATCTAGGATTTAACTTGCAGATTAATTTTAAGAACTTTTATCAACATTCCACTAATGTAATATGTCATTCAATTGCAAATCATCACACCTTGTTTAAAATGGGCCAAAACCCCTTTATTGATGACATTAATATGATCATTCAGATTCATTTATGGACTGCATTTGGACTGCATTTATATAGCGCTTTTCTACTCATTTGAGTACTCAAAGCGCTTTACAATTATATGCCTCACATCTACCTACCAGTGGCAGAGGCTGCCATATAGGGTAGCAACTGGCCACTGGGAGCAATTTGGGGTTCAGTGCCTTGCTCAGGGACACTTTGACATTCTGCCAGGAGGAGCCAGATTCTAACCAGGGAACTTCCAACCCCCAGTCGACTGCTCTACCTCCTGAGCCACTGTCACCCCCAAATATAAAGGGTTAATGTAAGTAAGTAAAATTTGACCCAATATTGATGTAAAACTATACCTATTGCCTGATAGGTTCAAATTTAAAAAATCAAGATTATACATCACAATTAGATGACAGATGGCGCAAAGTGAAATCTGAGCTTTGCACTATTGTAACAACTAGAGTGTTTCCAGAGATGTAAATGACATATTGCACACATTGTTAGGCAAAACAGCCTACATTGTGTGGAAGACAGGCTCCTGGTTGGCTTCATTGCCTGCAACATTCAGCTGCTCCAACTCATCCAAAACACAGTCAGTCTGGTCTTTGTGGTCTCCACCTTACTCTTGGGCTACTACGGTCTCTAGTTTCTCCCTGCGTTCCTCTGCCAGTGGTTGTCCATCTGTCTCTCCCCTCCGAGGCTCCACAACAAAGGCTGACTTATGTTCTGCCTTGCCCCCCAAGTGATGGAAGGAGCTACCTACAACAGGGTCAGGACAATTAGTCCAAAAGCATGTCTGGGTGCTGTTTAGTTAGCACTGTTAGCTTTCACTGTTAGTTGCCCTCATCCTAAGAGGCGGACTCTTAGTCCGCTCAGAGGCTATGGCCTCGTACTTGTGGCATGCAGGATGAGTGGTTTGGTTCAGTATGTACAGTACCAGTCAAAAGTTTGGACACAGCTTTTATTCTTTATTTTTCTACTATTTTCCACATTTTAGTATAATAGTAAAGACATCAAAACTATGAAAATACCCATTGAATGCAGTGACCAAAAAGTGTTAAACAATTCAAAACTATCTTAGTAGCCAAAAAATATTTTTTGAAAGAAATTTATACATAGGCATCAACTTCATTGATTATTTTTGTCTGAGAAACAAATTTCAAGCATTTAAGCATAAGTCTTTAGATCAAAATGTCTTTGAATGCATGTTTCACATTATCTTACTCAGGTGTGTCCAGACTTTTGACTAGTACTATATGTTGTATAGCATAAGGATTATGACTGGGCCCATGCTGATCTGCATCATCTGGAAGTGATTTCTACATAAACAAGGCATTGTTTTGTAAACTGGAATGTACCATGATCTGCAATAAAATTGCGTGTGTCTCATTTCTGGCATAGTGAACAACAAAAAAATTTTAGAAATAGTAAGGCCATTATTCTTGATTGCTGCTGCCCAGATCCACTGATCTTTAAATGATCTTGACGGGCCACCCTATTCACTGACCCCACTACCTCTTCTGATACACAGACAAAAGGATCTGTGAATTTGTGAAGAATATATATAGCACTGATCTATAAAAATTACACCAGAGGGCTTTTTCCTTACATGTACAGTGGCTATACAGTGGCCATTTCTAATAATGGCTGCTTTTGTGGTTGAAAGCATTTGCAGTTAACTCCACAGGAGACCATCTAGTTAATGTGCAGTTGCTTTGAAAATCCAATTGCTCTTGGTAACATCAGCACTGTACTCTGATGGGGACTGCGGAGACTTGACATCCTCTCTGTAAAAACTTGAAGAGATATCATCTCTGTCAAGATTCATTGTACCAACTCCTGTGAAACACTCCACAACAAAATACACACACACACATACACACACTCACACACACACCATCAATAAATGTAGTTTCAATTCCTGATGAAGATGTGAGCAGAAATTGCTCAGGTGTGTGACATCCGGTAGGATTATCTGAATACACCGAATGTCAATCAAGGAGAACACAATGAATACCGACGAATGACTACACAGGCCTCCACAGCGAGTTGTTCCATTATGGTCTGATTCAAATGCGAGAAGCAGTTCATTTGCCAGCTCTGGCAAGCTCTATTTGTAGGAGCTCTCTGCATTATTCATCCAAAATTGACAAAAAAAATATTCGGTCGTGTAAAGTTAATAATCGGTACCCTGCAGTTCTTCTGCTTTTGATTCACGTGAACATGTATATATATTTTTCGTTGGAACTACTCAAACTCAAGGTTGAGGTGCACTGGGCCCATATGTGCCGTCAGTCCGAAAATAAACATCCATAAAAAAGGAAATACACTTGTGAAATGTATGCTGAAAACTGAGTGCTATTTTATCCGTCTATACTACAGCAAAATCGAACACAATACGCCTGTTAAATAATTAAGCATCATGAGAGGAAAGATCATTAAAACCTAGTGCGCTTGTATAACTATTATTACGGTAGTCAACGCCCTGCTGCCCTCTTTCCTTCGCATGAATACGGTAGGAATATATTACGTACTACTGGCACTCGGCGTCCATGCTGCTGCCAGTGGTAGAGACAGAGGGAGAGAGTGTTTGGCGCAGTACACAATTCTAGGCGGCTCTCTGCTTTCTCGGAATCACATCGTCTATTAACAGGGCTCCACAGATTTTTTTGTTTTGGGATTTTAAAGAAAGATTCGAACATCTACAATTGATTGATATCACTGAGGAGAGGAATATACGAGTGTAATTAGTAAATAGAGGGGTAAAATGAGTTCGATTAACGTGAAGAAGCTTAAGGTAAACGAGTTGAAGGACGAGCTGAAAAAGCGGCATCTTTCCGACAAGGGGCTGAAGGCCGAACTAATGGACCGGCTGCAGGCCGCACTGGATGAGGAGGCCCAGGCTGGAGGCGCCTTCCCGGGGCCCGGAGCGGAGGAGAATGGCGCCGAGGGCGGCTACGATGAAGCGGGTGGCCTGGATGAAATGGGAGAGGAGGACCTGGAGGACGATTTGGTCGGAGAAAGCATGGAGGCCGACGAGGAGGAAGAGGATGGAGACGGGGGCGAAGCGGACGCTGACGACGCCACTGCGGGTGGGTGCGAAGATGTCGGTGATCAACAGGATGACGAGATGGGGGATGAAGATGAGGAAGACGCCGGCGTGGAGATGGATAAGTCGGACGAAGACGAGGATGCACTGTTGAAAGATGACGAAGAAATGGACAAAATCGATGATGAGAATGGTGCACAAGAATCACACCCGGCAGAAGGTGAGTGCCCATTTTAAAAATATAAAACGCTGGGAGTATCACGTGTTTGCGCCTGCCTGTATTGACGGTTATTTGCTAGCTTACTGCTTTGTTAACGTTGGCTTGTAACGTCAATGGCATTTCAGTTGAACCTTTTGCTAACAAGCTAGATGAGTCTCCATAATGGTTGGTTTTGTAATATAGCTACCGTAGCTACCCCACTCGCTTAGCAGGTGGTTCACTAACAGCTAGCTGGCTAGCTAGATTCAGTTTTATTGCACCGGGTCCATACTGATTTTAGCCACCGACTTAGCCGTATGTGTATCGTGAAGTAGATGCAGGAGCTGTTCGGCGTGCTGAGTTGAGTTGTATCTGAGGAGGCAGAAGAGGTTGGGTAGATTCACCAGCGCGACGGTGATCCGGATGCGTGTCGCTGGAGTGAATGGCTGTAGGGGCATGAAGGCGAGCGACATGCCGACTCCATTGTTTCTAAACAGAAGGCAAATGTCCACACTGAATGAAAATTCGATTTATTTCTGCATGTGATCGCTGCGTACATTGTTAGTTAGCTAGTGAATTATAGCCGATTGTTGAAGCGATTTCGGTTTCACTCGACCCTCTCGTCGCCGCTTTTATTGTTCGAGCCATCTTGGCTATTGTGATTTATAGCTAGCTAACCGTCAAGCGGGCCAGTCATGCGAATTAGGATTTCGGCCTACTTATTGCTTATGCCGGTTCACTACTAGCTAGTGGTTCCGATTGATGTTCTCAGGGTGCGTGGACAACGGCAAGTTATCTAGCTGGATTTTTTTCACTTAATATTTTAGTCTAGTTTAGATGTGTTTTCTGTGGAAGTGGGCATGTAGGAATTGAATACGCCTAATAATCCTGATTAACTCTTAGTTGAGATGCAGTCATGTAAAATGGCGATCTTCAGCAAGCTGTCTATTAAAATGCATTAATGTTGAATATAGCTTCCAGTTTAGGTGCAATTGCTCCCTCGGCCGGCATGAATCACGAAATGCTGTTTCAGCTCCACACGAGAGCATCATTTCTGTTCAGACCTTGGATTTTAATTTCGGCCCTTGTGTTTTAACTCGAGGAAAAGACCAAATATTGCCTTCGCTCGTGTGGGCCAACATAATATTTTGGGTCCGACACAGAGGAGCACCTCATTTCTGTTGTTGTTTTTTTCAAAGGGGATGCGGACAAAGACAAGAATGCTGAACAGAAGAATAAGAAGGGCGTTAAGAGGCGCCGGGAAGAACATGGAAGGGGCTACTTTGAATTTATTGAAGAAAGCAAATACAGCCGGTAAGGATTGCACAGTCTGGCCTTCGGTATGCATGAAGTGCCACACGACTTCTTAAACTTGACTGTATTGGCATTAAGCGCCAATGCCTAAATCTTATAATAACTGGAAGTGCACTTTAATGTTGAAAGCGAACATTTAATGCCATTACAATACAGTTCTTCACAAGCGGTAGCATTCACAAGCGGCAGCATTTTGAGACTTTCAAGTCATGCATTTACAGGGCTGTAACGTTATATTTAAATCTTAAGACAGAGCTGCATATTAATATGAATGCTTTGTTGTACTTCAGTAATTGCTGGCTGTTGCCCCATGTACATTGCGAGCATCTGTGGGGACGCGGTGTGAGATTCCCTTCGCGCAGTTTGACAAAAGAATGGAGCATCTGTGCCGGGGCGGGGGGGGGGGTCGCTATATACAGCGTATAGCGTGTTATATAAAGGCCAGAGAGCGCATGTCCTAGAGCTTATTTGGGCCAAACGGCCGTAGTGTTTTGTAGTAATCCGCCGATTAGAATGACTTGCTACGGGGAAATGGGCACTGCTTTTTTTCTTATTCGGTCTTATTGATCCGTCCGGTCCTTTCATTTGACCGACTATTTTAAGTCGCGAGTTTTTCCTGCATTGTGACTTTCATCGTTGTGTCCCGTCTTTACCCCCATTCTGTTTCAATTCAATTAACTTTTCCTTTACATGGAATTTTTGTTGGTCCTGCGTCGGAAACCCTTTTATCTTTGCACCTTGGTTAGCGTGAGATGTACCGTAGCGCCAAAGTCATGCTTGGTTTTTGCTCTGGTTGTAAACGTGTGCCTAATCCTTCAGCCCTGACCGTTAAACGGATCAACATCTAGGCTGCTCGCCGATCTAATTGACGAAGTGAGCATATGCTCTTCTGTTGGAGGTGACTCCTCACTCTAAAGGGGTCATCAGGAAATGCCTGCGGTATTGATCCTCCTACAGCTGGGTGGGTTACAGATGGACTTCCTTTTGTCGGGCCAATTTTTTCAGAACAGCTGTGGGACTAAATTAGCCAAATGACGCCTGTAAAGCTGCAAATCACTGGTGGTATCCTGCTATTTAAACACGTGTAAACGCGTCCTTTCGGGATGCCTTATTATTTAGCCTAATTTATATGATGGCCGCAAAGTGCGCAGCTATATTTTTGTGCTGCAAGATTTCACCAGACCTTCAATGTCAGTGTATGAATCACCCTGGAGTTCTAACGTCTGACATGGTGTGTGCCTGCTTGAACACAAGTAGGGCATTGTTACATTTAAAACTTGTTTAACAAGGTGTTGAGCATGTTTTATGTCATTATTCACCACTGTAAAAAGCACAAATGTTTATCTTGGTTTTGATTTTTAATAGAATCGACACAGGAATGCGTTAATTTATGACTTATGTATTTGTCTTCAAAGCTTGCATACATTTGAAATGGTGTCTATTACATATCTTTGGTGTGAGAAATGTGAGTGCACAAGTATATGATTTTTGGTTTTAGCTTGAGATGCCTGCATAAAAATACAATCTGAAAAGACATTGACATGAGTGTAAACCAAGTTGATGTATTTTCCTTGAAGTCATTCTCAGAATATAGTGTGAGTTTTATCCACCTTTGGTTGAGCTTGAACTTATCATATATTGTGCCTGTTTACCAGTCACCAGTGACACATTTGTGTATGTCTTTGATTCTTGTTGATTAATCCAGTCAGGTGTTTGACTGGTGTCCCTTAGGAATATTGACACGTTCTGGCACTCACAGGTCTGTCAGTGAGTGGAAAAAATGCCCTCAAACCTCTCTGAATTCATGTCCCCCTGATGGAGTCAGAAGCAGCCTTTTCTGAAAAGCTTGCCAGCACCTGTCTTGGTTGCCATGGTTCCTCCGGCGAACGGCAGAGCTGTCACTTTTCAGCTGATTATGGTTGCGCTTAAATATTGAAGGCTTCTCTTAACCTGAGCCCAGTGTGCACACCACACAGCTGGCCTCAGCATGTCTTGACCTTTACTTGCTGCTCCACATGCGGAGTTAAGTTTACCGCCGACGTTTGCGTGGCGCGCCTGTGTAGAACGGCTGGCCGACAAAAGAGGACCCACTTCCCCCTGGGATTCACTGTCTGTGGTTTTTGCGAAGGTCTTTGATGAGGCGGGGGGTTATCCAGATGTCTGGTAAGTGAGTGCTCCCTCAAAAGATCTCACTGCAGCTTCGACTCCTGTATTACAGGCGCTGCCGCAGAGGCAGGCCTCGAGTGTTTGTCCTCAGATCACCTGCGAGGGCCTGCTTTCCCAGGCTCTCTGAGGAGCCGCTGTAGCTGAGCGTGTGCTTTCTTTCAGGGCTAAGTCTCCCCAGCCACCCTTGGAGGAGGAGGACGAGGAGTTCGATGACACAACCGTCTGCCTGGACACCTGTAAGTGTTACCTGCACGTGTGGTCAGTCTTCAGAAAGTTTGATTTAATGTCCAGAGGAGCAACCTCTGGGTAATTGACAGCATTTAGCAATACAGTCGTACATACAAGTTTTATCTCTTTACAAAGAAGTTGCTGTAGATGTCATTTAGGTCCTCATTTAAAAAATACTGCCATATAAATTCAAGCCTGTTTTGGATTAAATAGGCCATATTGTTTTCTTGGGCATTGACCATTGTATGAAATGCACCCCTGGCCTTCAACTAAAAGGGGAGGCACATTCTGTTGTTTGACTTTTTCCCCTCTATTTTCAAACAGACAACAGCGACCTGCACTTCAAAGTGTCCCGGGACCGTTACAGCGCTTCTTCCCTCACCATGGAGAGCTTCGCTTACCTGTGGGCTGGAGGCCGGGCCTCCTACGGGGTGGCCAAGGGCAAGGCCTGCTTTGAGATGAAGGTGAGTCCTCCACACCAGTTCCACTATAGCTTGTGCACTTAGCTGAGCCCGCTGAATGCTTGAACCTGCTCATGGTTCTGTATCCCGTTGCACCAAAGTTAATTGAGAAGATACCTGTGAAGCACGTGTCCAGCAAAGGCATCGAGATCCACGAAGTTCAGGTGGGCTGGTCCCTGGCTAATGGCAGCCTGCTATTGGGTGAGTGTCTGTCACTGCTAAATTGTCTGTTGTTAGGTTTGCCACCCACAGCATACTATCTCTGATATCTAGTGCTGCAAGTGAAGTTAGATCATTGCTATTTTTTCAGGTGAGGAAGAACATTCCTACGCTTATGCTGTCAAGGGGAAGAAAACCACCAACTGTGTTACAGAAGACTATGGAGAGAATTACGATGAAAATGATGTCATCGGTTGCTTCATTGTAAGTTTACTTGTAAAGTTAACCTCAAGTGAGAGATTCACAAGGCTGTAATGAAGGCTAATAAGAACTCTCTACTTGCAGTAATGAGCCAACAAATGTTGCGGTGTGCAGTCTGTTTGGAAGCCGTTTCAGCACTGATGCCGGCACCATGTATGTTACAGAACTTTGATGCTGACGAGGTGGAGATCTCCTACTCCAAGAACGGGAAGGACCTGGGCGTGGCCTTCCGGGTCAGCAAGGATTCCCTGGCCGGGCGACCCCTCTTCCCCCATGTTCTCTGCCACAACTGTGCCGTGGAGTTCAACTTCGGCCAGAGAGAGACTCCGTACTTCCCTCAGGCAGAAGGCTTCACCTTCCTGCAGCAGATCCCTGTGGATGACCGGGTTCGAGGGCCGAAGGGGCCAGAGACCAAGAAGGACTGCGAGGTACCCCAATCGCGCTCTTTGCACAGTGCCATTGGAAAACAAGTCGGATTTGTCAGCCCTAAGTGTAAAGCGTAAATCCCGTCTCACTGGGCTGAACTCCAGGAGGTTTGCAGTCACGTAAGGTGTTGATTTCATGGTAACGTGCCTGGCTGGAACAAAAATCTGCAAACGCTTAAGTCCTCTACAATCAGGGTTTAGTAGCCCTGAGCTTTCCGTTGCTGAATGTTCTGCAAATTTACACTTCCATGCTAATGTGTTTTGCTTTGTCTTGTAGGTGATTGTCATGGTCGGCCTTCCTGGAGCAGGAAAGACCATGTGGGTAATGAAGCACACAGCAGAGAACCCTGGGAAATACAACATCCTGGGCACCAACACCATACTGGAAAAGATGATGGTCAGTCCTTTTTGCTAAAATCACAGGAGTTTTTAAGCCCAGCTAGAAATCATCAGATATCTGCATTTGGGTTTTAGCAGGGCTGGGACAAATGCATTGTTTTGAATTTATAGATGGGGGAGGAATATACACTTTGCTGTAATGGTCTATTATTATTTATAGTAATTATTGTATGTTTCTCTGTGCATGGACTGTACCCCGGGAATTATGGGCACACAGGTTAACTGAAAATATTGGACAAAGTCCATGTAGTTAATGGTGTCCTCTGCTGGTGAAAGTTGGAAATGATGGCAAAATCCACCAGAGTGAATGACCATGACATCTGCAATGAAATGCAAAACATTGCCAAAATGGGGGAAAGAAAAGGTCTGGATGAGTGTTAGAGACCACAAGGGTTCACTTGAGAGCATCAGGTCAGATCAGGAGAAACTATGGAATGTCTGTGAGACACGTGGGCGGAGCTGCTCTGAAGTGCACTTTGTAAGGCTAAAACAAAGAGTGGTCTCACAGAAGGGCTACTTCATACCCATTGCTTATCTTCCAGTGGAAGATGTATGAATGTAGAAAACCAAAGAACTCATTTTGTGTTGGATAAATCTCCATTAATCTCCATGTTTTCAGTGCATGGCATGCTAAATTCAGTGAGTGTTATGGAGCGATCTTTTTTTGCATAGATTTATCAGTAATATAAGACCACAGTTCACCTTGTGCACTCTACAATCCTTGAAAGTTTTTCTGGGCTTGGGTCTTCTGAAGTTACTCAGGCACTACAGCAGCCAGTAAAATTTGCAGTTAAAGAGGCTATTTTTGGTATGCTGGTTTGAAGCTGCAGTGCATTTGCGCCCCGTCCTGTGTTCCCCTAACCTTGTGTATTGTCGCAGATCGGCAGTCTGAAGCGCCAGATGAAGGACACCACCAAGCTGACCGCCATCTCCCAGCGCGCTCCCCTCTTCCTCGGAAAGTTCATCGAGATCGCCGCACGAAAAAAGCGCAACTACATCCTGGATCAGGTAATTGGAGAGTTTATTTAATGTCCAAAGGTGTGCACTCTTGACGGTGCTTTTAGGTTGACGAATGCTTCTCCCTCCCCCCACAGACCAATGTGTCAGCCCCTGCCCAGAGGAGGAAAATGTGCCTGTTCGCCGGGTTCCAGCGCAAGGCCGTGGTGGTGTGCCCCACAGACGAGGACTACAAGCAGAGGACACAGAAGAAGGCTGAGACAGACGGCAAAGACGTCCCCGAACACGCCGTCCTCAAAATGAAAGGTTAGGCTACCTTCCTTTTACCACTAGATGGTGGGAATTTACCATTTAAACAGTCCAAGACAGTAATTGGTGCCTTTTTTAAAAGACAAGCCCCAAAAGCAGGGCTTGTAACTGAAACTGCTGGTTTGATTCCCCACTGTGGCACTGCTGTTCTGCCACTGGGCAAGGTACTTAACCTAGAATTGTCTCAGTTGTTATCCAGCTGTATAAATAAAAATTGTGATATGTGTAAGTCGCTCTGAATAAAAGCATCTGCTAAATGGCAGTAATGTAGTGTATTTACTGGCTTGTTAAATTTATAGAGCCTCTTCTCTCCCAGGTTATCCTTTCCCCCTTCAATCACATCCTTCTCTTTACAGGCATGTTTTTTTTCATTGAATGTAGCAGTGCAGTAGTTCAGATATCATTTCTCCCCAGGAATCTACACCTTGCCAGAGGAGGGCGACTGCTTCAACGAGGTGATCTACGTGGAGCTGCAGAAAGAGGAGGCCACCAAGCTGCTGGAGCAGTACAAGGAGGAGAGCAAGACCGTCCTGCCCCCCGAGAAGAAGCCCAACCAGGGCAGCGCCCCCGCTAAGAAGGGCGGCATCCGCGGCAGGGGGAACAAGAGCCAGTTCAGCCGGGGCGGGGGACCCGGACAGAGGGGTGGCCGCGGAGGGTTCCAGAGCCGGGGCAACTTCAGGGGAGGTGAGGTTCTGTCTGTGGGGGAGCCTGTGTTTGCAGGTGTCGTGATTTGAGCACATTCTTTGACCAGGTTATCCAGGCAGATTTTAGTGATACACGCAGCAGAGTGTCTGATATTGATGTGGATTGTAAGGAGTGTGTCCTTATTGCCATGTGTCCTTGTTGCCATAGTCCCTGGCCCCCGCGGGGGATTCAGCAGACCACCCAGAGGCTTCCTGCCCCCGCCGGCCTTCCGTGGCGGCTTCTCCAACCGCGGCAACTTCAACCGAGGAGGAGGCGGCGGCATGCCCAACCGGGGCGGGGCTCCCAGGGGCGGGCCAATCAGGGGCAACATGGGCCACAGGGGCGGGTCGATGAACAGGGGCAACTTGAACCGTGGCGGAGGAGCGAACCGGGGCAACTTCAATCAGGTGGGTTGGGTCGGATAAATTTATTGATAAACTGACCTGCTTGGTCATTTACATTCAGTAGCCTTTACTAAATGTTTAAATATTGCCAGTTCAGGTCAGTCAGGATCTCCTCACTGTTCCCTTGAAAGTCCATGGACAGTCAGCCATACATTTGCTCCACACATAGCATTAAAATTTCTGTGGTTCATTCCCCTGGTATATTTTATGTTGGAGCCATAGCTGCAGGATTGGAGGGGGAAATATAGTGCAAAGCCATAACAGAATTAAGGTATGAAGTTGTGCATATTTATGGTCTGCTGCTGCACCAGCAGTGAGAAAACCATGTGGCATGTGTGAAGCACTTTCCCATCTAAAAACCTGTGATTGAATTTTGAAATCCTTGTGGCAGCGGTAACAAGGTTTTCCCCTCACGGCTCCCACTCACGCCCACTCTTTCACCCACTCAGTGTGGAGACCGTTACTGTATCTCCATGTCTCTGACTGTTGCGTTCTTTCAGAAGTTCAGAGGCAGAGGGGGCAACAACAGAGGGGGCTTCAAGAACGGCAACTTTGGCATGAACAAGGCCCAGGCCTTCAATCAGAGCTGGCAGCAGGGGGTAAGTATATCTGGAAGGGGGTGGGGAAAGGGTTAAATTTAATGTATTTATGGTGAGAGAAATATCAAGGAGTCTACAAAGAATTGACAGCCCTGTGAGATAAACAGCCATTCCAGACATCTGTACTTCCAGCACATTAATACCACATGTGCTGTTATCTTGTTGTACTTGCTTGGTCATGATTTTTTCACCCATTCTAGAGCCAGACTATTCTGATGTGGCATGCTTATCAGTGATCTTAACCACTTTTCACTTGTTTCATATATGCATTGCCGCAGACACTCGCTGTCCATTGCAGTGACACGTCATTGTGAAACTGAGTGATACGCTGGGTGCGTCCGCAGAGGTTTTCAGACTGGCTTCCTGTCAGATCGGGGACTTCCTCAGAAAGTCTGCTGAGGTCTAACTCCTGTCTCTCTCTTCTCAGTTCTGGAACCAGAAGCCATGGAGCCAGCAGTATCATCCAGGATATTACTGAGCATGTGCAGGAGAAGGGACTGGTGGCACAGTGATACCCTCCTAAAAAAAAAAAAACCCTACCCTCTACCCCCAGCCGCGGACATCCACTTACACACCCACCATTTCTTTTCTAGTCCTACTTTTAATGAAAAAAGAGAAGACAAAAAAACATTCCACGCCTGAGGAGAAGTGCCTGTGGGTTCAATTTGAAGCTTTATGGGTTCACTTTTGCTTTTTATTTTTGTATATTTTATTAGTTTTCCTTTGTTTGAAACCCCATGCTTTAAGGTGTTAAATGTCAGGAACCTCAGCATTTATTCAGAGTGGGATGTTTTCAAAGAATTTCAGGGTTCTGCATTTTATCTGTACAATGTGATTTTTACTAAAGTATAAATTACTTCTTGCGTAGTACCAGCTGTCCTTATTAGTGTTAAAATTTTGAGAATTAAGAATCAGGAGGAACAGACACTCCTTTTAGAAGCATGTCGCATTGTGAGTAATTGTACCAGTAGTTCTGCAGCAACAAATGTGTTTCTAATCGAATTAGGTGTAGCTGTGACAGTATAAAATTGTGTTTTTTTGTTTTTGGTTTTTTTTTAATAAAAGGCTTAATTTGTTGGTTAAAAATGACTTCAAACCTGTAATAGCTAACCGTAGGTTTACAATAAACGGGTTCTTTGCTTTTTTTACTTGTACGGCTTTGCTTGTGTTTTTCACAATTCATATCAAAGGTGTTAAAGAACCTTTGAATGAGGTGGAAAGCCTCTTGAGGAGATGGTCTGCCTGGTTTGTCTCATAAGATCGGGCAGAATCCAAAAAACATAGCTGTCCATCTTGTAATGGCAACCCCACTTCCCTCAGTAAGCAATTTGTGGGAAGTGGGGTTTTTAGGAAGCAAAGACACCTTACCACTCGAATAAAGGATCATTTCAGTGCTTTGAATTCATTTAAAATAATAACCCCTCTTTGATGCTAAATAGCATTTTAGATTTTAAAAGAAAATGTAGCTGTTGAAGGCTGTTAGGAGCCTTTTTATATCAATGTATATATTTTTAAATGGAGACAGGTACATTCCTGCTATATAATAGGGCACAGGTATCAATGCATGCCCTGGAACTCAGTTCGAGGGTTGTCAAATGTCAGGGGACGGGGGCTGTAATTATTTCTTTTAAATGAGTTATTGAAGTACATTTCTTTTACACTGGCATTTTTGGAATAAAGTTGACTTGCATCAGTGCTTTTTGTGAAAGGTAGCCCTTTGGGTGATCAGGTGTGTGTGGCATCGCACAGCACCTGACACCTTGTTTACATCAGAGTCCTTGTAGTGTGTTAGAAGCATTATGCACTAGGTCTAGGAGTGAACATTGTACATTTTGAAAGAATTTTTTTTGTGCAGTTACAATTCGTGCATTAAATAATGTTTGCCATTTATGATGATTACTGAATCTTGAAATCTAAACAAATCTCTGAATTTTCTAGGCATTTGGTTTAGTGTCCCTTGTTGACTAGATCCATGGCAATACTGTTATCATGTATCGGCCAGGAAAAATGGTGGACGTGTTTCTTCACATCAGTAGTTGGTGTTACTGTCACTAAAAATAGCCTACCGATACTGGTGAAAGTTCATATCACCTTTTCCTGTGACACCCATTTTATAATAGTGTGGGCAAAAGTAAAGCCCCTTCTGCACACAGGAAATATTTAAAGAGTTTAGACTATTATGGAATTTTATCATCTGGAGAGCAAAGGTGGCATTTTGCTACCGTAATCATGGCAGCTAGTTCAAACGTGTTTTCATTTAGATTTTTGTTAGTTTTTCTAGCTTTAAACGTACTGTGTCAGAGTTTTCTGTAGGACTCCATCTTGGATAACTACAGCTGTAAATGTACCGTTCCATTTCAAAATTTGGTGTTTATATTTTTGGTAGTTAAAAGGCACTGTTTTATTTTTTTAAGAGATTGTTTGAGGAGACAGTAAATGAATATGAGTTTTTTTCCACCCTTGTTCGTATTGCAGAGAAAAAGCTTTCAGTGTATTTAATTTTTCAGTCCCTCAGTTTGCTCCAATAGCAGTGTCTGGCCGATAACAGGAAGTGTGTAAATTGGTTCATGTTCACAAGCAGGTCTGATGCAAGGGCGACAGTCCCTTTTTATAATTTTTCATGTAAAGTGGTTTTTAAAGCAAATTTTATTGCAGATGCTACAAATATCAGTTCTGAATAAAATTGGGTCAAAAATGTTTTATACAACTATGGAAAGACGTGATATAGCATGCGCTGTAAAATTTGCAGGTGATTTGAAACTTGCTTGTTTTAGTGTTTGTGGATGTACACAGTACAAGTATTTGGTCAGATGTTGGCTGCACACCGCACTGAGATAATGTTCCAATTTTGTAAAATAGACTAAACTTTTTTTTTGTTTTTATACCTTGCTATGTTTTGTATTTTGCTATGAGATAATTAAAAAAATGACACAATAACCTGACCAAATACTTAATTTATTCTACTTTTTTCCACTTATTTAATGGAAAAGAAACCACAATGATGTTCTTTTCGAAAATATAATAAACCAACAGAAACGAGTGAGATGTATCCTGACCTTGTGTTAAGATGCTTCCAGTCGAACCTGCTTTTCTGAGAGTTTAACTGGGCTGCAAACAGACTTCCATACTTGGTGCCATCATTCTACAAAAACATAACGTGTCTCCTGATGCCAGTATTATCACAGTTCTACAGAATAGTTTAACTGATTGCACATTGGTGAGAAGAATTTCAGACCTATTGCATGCTTGTGTGACTCCTTGAGGTTTAGTGTATTTTCTGTTATTTAACTTGTGCATTGTCATCTGTCATTCTTTTTTTATGGAACATTAGGCATGATTTCTTCAACTTTCTCCTAATTGCCTCAAGTCTGTGTGTTGTGTGTTCTCATGTCCCCAGCCTCAAGGAAAGGGTTAAATTCATTGCTTTAAGGAATGTAAAAGTAACAATGGGTTTCATGTGGAAAAAACCCAAAGCCCTGTACCCATACAAATGTATCTAATGCTTTAAAACATTCTCATATTTCATTGAGCTGCTGAAACATTAATGAAGATCCATTACATTACATTATTGGCATTTAGCAGACACTCTTACCCAGAGCGACTCAGTGCGATCAGTTACAATGTTATCCATTTATACAGCTGGATATTTACTGAGACAATTTGGGGTTAAGTACCTTGCCCAAGGGTACAACAGCAGTGCCCCAGTGAGCAACCGAACTGGCAACCTTTTGGTCGTGAGTCCTGTCCCTTAACCACTATGCTACACTGCCACCCCGAGCAATTACATTTTCTTCATAAGGAGTCTCTCAGAACGGGGTAATGTGTTCCAAGATTTCTGTAAGACACCTCAAATTGTATACAGCATGTGCAGTGGGTGTCATGTTGGGAGTTAATTTTTGTTACACAGAAGGCCTTCACCATTTGCAGATTTGTGGTTTCCAAATTTGCACCAGACGGCTGTCCCTGTTCCTGGGCCAGAAAGTGCTGCTCCAAGAGATGCTCACTTACATTTACTTTACAGATTACATGTATCTTTAGCATTATTACATTAACATACCTATTAGTCTCCGTTACTGCATTATTACACGTTTAATATAGAAAACATTTCATGTCCTATGTGGAAACCTCACGAGTACATCGCCTGCAAATAGTGTTTTCCTGTTCAATGATTTTTTTTAATGTCTACACCTCAGCTGGGACCATTTTTGAGTGCATTCTTTAGGCCCAAAACACTGTGAGGCACTGTCCTTTTACAGCATCCTCTTTTTGTTCAAGTTCCATAGCCGTAAGAGAAACCTGCCGATCTACCGCAGTGCAGACCACACACTAATGGGAGCTGTGCTGTGAGCAGTATTTGAATTGTGTTATTGAGTGAGTGACCAAACTGACTTGGATCCAGTGATGGAACAGGGTGGACAGATTATTGACAGTAATTTTGCTGGGTAGAACTGAGTCAGCACCGTGTAAGGCTGCTCTTGTCTCTTCAAAAGAACAGTATAAACAGACCTGGGGTGAACAGATTTTAATAGACCTGTTCAAGTAAGTACAATTCATTAAATATTGGTTATTGTTAAATAGGTTTGATGGATGACATGGGTTCAGTCAGCATTTTTCTCAAGTGGAACTTGCATGACCATAAAAAGTGCAGGCCCAGTACTGGCCTTATAGGTGGTCTACCATTCTGTACAAAGATTTTTAATTTTGAATATATGTGCATTGACATATTTGACATGCTTGTTTTAATATTATTTCAAGGTTCATTTAACACTGATGAGTAGCATTTCTATACGTGCATGATTTATTTTTGTATACCAATTTAAAAGTACCATTAATTCAATCACATATCTTGTTACCCAATATTACTCTGGCTGTCATTTCTGAGATCTAAACCTGTCCAACAAATCCAGCATTTAACAAACTGAAGAATTTATTTCAGAAGGTCTGTGGTGAAGATCAGTGAATGTTACATATATTACAAAACATTTGTGGATGAAATAAACATGCACCATGCACAGCTAATTTGTTTTCCTGTTGGGAAAAACTCTACCTCCCACTTTCTCCTGACTTCTGACTTATTTTTAAACAAATGCTCAGCCTCAGGGAGAATGAAAATAACTTGTGTATTGTCCAATATGACAGTGCTGATATTGTATAGATTCACTTCTGTTGTTGATAATCAATTTCAAAATGTGCTCCAGCAAATCTATACATATCTAAGTAGCTCTATATCTTGTTTTGTGTAAGAGAAATAATATTGGGTTTTTTTCTTGATGTTTTCCAAATCCTTATCCATATTTTATATGTATCCCTTGTTTATCTGAACCAATTGAAAAGAGTTTTCATTTTTCTTATAAAATAAAACTTGTTTCAAATAACAGCTGCTTTTCTGTTTTCAGATCAGATTAGTAAATCAGATGAAAGTGATTTGTGACCAAGCCTTCTAGTGCTGGCAGTGTAAGACATGCATTGTATGGGTTTTACCACGATAGCAGAATACTGTATTCGAAGGGATAATTGCAGTAAAAGGTGTGTGCACGTACTTGGGCATGCTGACATAGGCCCTTAGTGTTGAATTTTACATGAAATTCCATCTTAGGCATCACTGAATTTACTATTATTATTTTCTTTTTTACAAAGCATGACGTAGAAATCTAACCACATGGCATTACATCTGATTGGAGCAAACTGATACCTAACAAATCAGAACATGCAATCAGAATCAGTGACAGAACAAGAAAGCACCACAGCTGAACCCTGACAGAAAAAAACAGGATAAAAAATAAAAACAATCACATTATGGGGCAAAAGTAAAGCAATGGATGTTACAGAGCTTGCAGGATGACAAAGTAACAGCTAAATAATAAGATGAGGTAAAGAGCATGATGGGAAAATAAATCAGTATAACAGACTGATTAAAATGATCAGAGCAGCGTACAGTTTTTTAAATTAAAAGAACAGTTAACCAGTTAGTTCTATAAAATACAAAATATAAAATGCATGTAAACATGACAGAGCCGATACCGGAGAGGATAAACGTCCTACTTACTCCCTCAGTGGGAATCAGACTTTTTGTATTTATCTTTTTAATTATTTGTCATACATTAAAATATAGCAAATGCATGTTAAGACTTTTTCTATGTTTATTATAAGGATTAATTGTTTCTGAAACATGGGCCCTACAATCGTCCTTATGCTGCAACTTTCAGCATAATACACAGCATAATACTCAGCAAAGCAACCACGAGTACCTTTGACATCCTGTGGTTACCTGCATGTTTGTGTGAGCCTTTTTTTCCCCGCTTTGTGTGCCTCCAAAATACATGGCATTACTTATATGACATGTTCCTAAGCATGTGCAGTGTGTGTTGTACATTGGACCATAGTGGCTACACTCAGTGACTCATCAAGACTTAATACACTTTACCTTAATATAGCCCTGTTCAACACAATTCGAATTTGCATTATACTATTTGAAATTGTATTTCATCATATGAAATTCGAGACTTCAAGCAGAAAATTCGAGAATTCAAACGCATAGCATTCTAGATCGCTAACTATATACTAACTACGCCACACTAACCAGTGAATTCTGAGAGGAAAATGACAGTAAGAGAAATGGATATCGATGCACACGTTTAGTTTACTTGCATTTACTTGCATTTCAGCACTCGTTGCACTGAACGTTCAAGAGCTGAATTTGAGAACTGTATGCATCTGAAAAATCAATATGATAGTTGCATTTCAACGGGAATTTAAGGTTTTTAACCTTGAATTACTTAACCTCTGAGTAAGAGTTCCTCGATAACGGTAATGAAGCAATTCAGCACTTCAGTCTTGGAAATATACAGAGGTTGTAATACCAAACGCTTGGCGCCAGATGTCGCTATGTAGCCAGCCAACCAGACCAAGCTAATGACATTTCTAGTGACTTCTACATGACGCTGCATACAAAGTCCACACGCCGCTGTGCGCTTGCGTGTGCAGAATAAGAGCACGGAAGTGAAGGCAGTATTGCGCCACCCACTCCCGCACAGGCTTGCACCCGTCAAAATCCTTGCACAGACTTTGCTGCGTCCCCCCTCGTCCCCTTCTCGAGGTGTGAGCAAGGAACCCCGTCACCATGGCGACGACCACCTCCAGCAGCAGGCCGTACCACATCATTGTGTTCGGGGCCTCCGGTTTCACCGGTCAGTTTGTCGTTGAGGAGGTCGCCCGGACCTCCGCAGAGGGTCCGAAGGGGACTCTCAAATGGGCGATCGCTGGGAGAAGCAGACAAAAGCTGGAAAAAGTTCTGGAGCAGGCCGCTGGAACGCTCAGTATGTATGGCTCAGTAGCTAATGTTAGCTACCTTGTTAACCCAACTTGCTAGACATGTCTAGTCTAGCTGTATTATCGACAGTAGGTAATTTAGCTATCACTAGCTTGCTAAGATTTGTTTGTGACTAACAGTGTGTGCAGATATGGGTGTCGCCTCGCTAAATAAAACATTATTAAATTTTGAGGGTCTAATCTAGCCAGTTAGCTGTCCCTGGGCTGGCTAAAATTACTGCGTCTTGGATTTTTCCCTGCAGAAGCAATGGACAGAGCTAGTAGTTTGCACTCTGCTCTCTAATTTATTGTACGACTAATTTATATCAGATTTTTTGTTCAGCGATGCCATTGGCCAAATGTGTGATTAGATTGTGCAAATGCCAAATAGGCTAAGTGCTGCAATATTTATAGCAATCATGCAGCACGTCCCATAACTTAACAAAAGCTATCTACGTACTAGATAGTGTTAGACGCAGGGTTGAATATAGCGGTTTGGTTACAATATATGGACTAAGTTAAAAAGCGCATCTTGGTTGCTACATGACCTCTAACAGTAAATTTACAATAGCAATAGCCTTGGTCTGTGAAGGGACACTTTCAAAGACAATGGGAATTAGCGTCTGGAACAAGAGTTTTCAGTGAGGATTATGGGGCTGGATTAAAGGGGGCAACTGCCTTTGTTCTGGGGCCACAGTGGTCCCCCGCAGCCTGGTCTGGCAGCATCCTGGAACAGCTGATGGAAAATATCCCTGCTGCAGTGACATGCTGGACCCCACCTCTCTACCCAATCTGGCTCTGCAAGTCAGTGACTAACTGACATTCACTGTGCAAGGCTTTTTTTTTTTTTTTAAAGCAAACAATATTTCTTTGTCAACTGTATCTGCTCGGCATGTGCACACTGGGCACGCTGTGAGGGTTTTCCTGTTCATTCTTGTTAGCGCGGCCCCGAGTTATAACGGACACGTCCCTCAAGGTTTCAAGCCCCGTAATCCTCTATGGGATAAATCCGTGCTGTGATTCGTATCCCTTCGGTGCTTCTGCAACAGCTGCCCGTTTAAAACTGACACGGCGGTCTGACGCAACCGTCCTGTCAAAGTCAAGACAGCGGCGCTGTGCACTGATGGCGCACTTTGAGCTCATTTATGTTGCACTGGGATCATTTTTAGATTACAGATTTGTAGAAATCCCTTGACTCCGGTCTGCTTGGACAAAGCTGTTCTTTCAGAATTTGAAGTTATTACACATTGAACTATGTTGTTATTCTGGGGACGGTGTTGTTTTGCTGTTGCTGTGGAAGAGCTGTGAGGATTTTGATTTTAGAGTTGTCAGACGTCTTCTGTACTTATCACTGGGCACATGTTATTACAACATGGTGTCCTTTCAACAGTCCAAAATGGCATAGATTACCATCAACTGTCAAGAATGCATTTGGCCAAAAATTCAGGCACTTGCTCTATTCTTGTTATTATGCAGGTTGTTGTGCATGTAACAACTTGTGTAACTGAACATTAAATGTATCTCTCTTGTGTATAACGTGTATTGTGTGTCTGTGGTTGTCGCTTATACTTGTCTGTGTTTGCTTACAGGTAAGCCAGAGTTGAAGTCCGAAGTGGAAATAATTGTTGCCGATGTCGGTGAACCGGATTCCTTGGCCGCCATGTGCAAACAGGGCGTGATTGTTCTCAACTGTGTGGGACCAGTAAGTACACAAAGAGTCTGTTTGTGGGAGCGGGACGGGCGGGGGAATTCTCATGTCTTGATGTCTGGCCATTCGTCCCGAATAACTGTCCTTTTGGGCTGCACCGCAGCATTGGAAACCGTTGTTTAACACCGTCGGCCTGTCGCTGGGCTCGGTGGTACGGCCTGCGGTGCTGGGTGCGATTCCGTCAGTGATGGAACGGTGATGGCTTCCACAGCAGTGCTTGATACCTTGGACCAGTGCATCCCACAGGCTGTGCTTTCTAAAGTCCCGGTGAACTCCAGAGCAGTGCGGTATCAGCCAGCATTCTTGGTGCCAGATGACGTCTAGGTCAGCCCATATTCGATGAACACAAGATGGACTTTTCATCCGTCACACCATAATATTGCCAAATGAGAGCAAATGTAAAAATCCATGGGTCATAACTCATAACCTTTCCCTTACACCCTAGTATCCAGTTCCCTTGAAAATGATTTCTATTCGTTTATGGTGCATTGTACTGAACATTGTACTAGTGCCCTAGTTTTGCCTTGAAAGTCTTGCTGAATAGACCATAGTCGATTTTTAAATGCATTTCACTGTTCTTCTTGTTTGTTTCTACACTACATCATTCTGAATGTTTATGAAAAATATTTTGCATGTAGCTGTAAGGTATTAGCCATTCAGTATAAATCGGCTTTCGAAAGACTGATTCTTATGATTGTCACCATTAGTAACCATTATTTTTCCACCAGTACAGGTTTTATGGCGAGCCAGTGGTAAAGGCATGTGTGGAAAATGGAGCCCACTGCATCGATATATGTGGGGAGCCTCAGGTAGGCTGTCATCAATTACATTAATAGCATTTAGGGGTAGCAGTAGTAGTAGTCATAACAGCATGATGAGTATTATTGGAGTTGTAGTTACAGAATTGCACAGGTAGAGCTGGTATGTCCTGTTGAACCAGACATTGTTTAATTTATGTCAGTCAGCCTAGTTCAAAAATACAGTCTGTGTCAGAAACGGCAATTCTATAATTAATGGCTCACTGCAGACATAGAACTGAAAATGGCCCTCACTCTGTTCAGTGGGATCACCCACTGAGAGCTCTACATGGATATTAATTCAGACCCATAATAAGCTTCACATAAGACTCATGAGCTGGGTAGATGGTTCATCTACCGAGACTGTAAAGGGGATTATTGTGTGTGTGTGTGTGTGTGTGTGTGTCTGTATAATGTGCCATGTGCTGTTTTAGTTTCTAGAGGGAATGCAGCTGAACTACCACAACCAGGCTGTGGATAAGGGGGTGTATGTGATCGGAAGCTGTGGGTTTGACTCCATACCTGCAGATATGGGTGTCCTGTTCACCAGAGACCAGTTTAAAGGTACAATAAAACAGAGATATTGTGTATCTCTGTCTGTTTGCATGCATGTATGTAATACAGGCGGTCTCCAGTAGGAACAGCATCTTCATGCTACGACGGTGCCCTGGTCACACATTTAATGTTATGAAATGTAAGAAGGTACTGCAGGCTCACAGATGTATGTTATCAATTTGGCTGAGTGTCATATTTAAGGGAGATACATCCAGCTTTTTACGGTTGTAATCAAGGTTAAATTTTGCATCTTGCTCAACAATTCAGTCTGTGGATCTCTGCAGAAAAAGCCAGTTTCCACTGCACCTCTACTTTTTACCTTTGAAGTGCTATCAGAAATTGAACTGATACAGACCTAAATAAGAGAAACCAAATTGTACCTTTGACATTTGAAACCTTGTATTCCAGGAACACTTACTGCTGTTGAGAGCTTCCTGACTGTAAGCACTGGACCAGAGGTGGGTAATCCTAATACATATTTGAGGATAATATGTGCAGTCAACTTTCAGTCATCTGTAAGCGGATTAACTGTCTGCAAGTTACCTCTGAGTGTCAATATTCCTAGGCATGCTGAAAAGTGTGCAGTTTACCTTAATTCAGGTAGAGTTTAAATGAAAAAGCAATGCAAAAAACAATATCCCAAAATAATTCTGAGTAGTCATTATGATGAATTTGCTTGGGAGTTACAGACGGGTGGTGCTATGGTGCAGTGTTTGCAGAGACTGGCATAATTAATACACAGAAGAGAATATGTGCAGTTAACTGTCAGTGATCCATGAGCAGATTATTTGGTTAGCAGGTTAACCTTGACAGTATCAACATGTGTTGTCATGTGCAGTTCACTCTAATTCAAGTAAAATTTAGACTGCAGCTGTAGCTGGCTAGCAGACTAAGAGTTTTAATATGATAGCTAGCTGAATGATAAGCTTCTTGTAGTTACTGGTTAATATTACAGTTAAGTAGTTAAACAGCGGTCCATATGCACAGTTATTACCAAATCTTAAAGAGCAATGAATGCAACCTTTGTGTATTTGCCATCTACAGTGTCTAGTCTCGGATGTTGCCAACTACTGTATTTCTAGCTAGCGAGGTAGGCATCAGTATGCCTTTTTCAGAAATTCCATCTTGCCAATACCATTATACAAAGTATGTTGAAATAAACATTGTCAATTTGGGGATATTAATGATGCGCTCTCTTCATTACCTCAGATCAGTTCAGTACAGTCACGGTTGCGCCTTTTTGCAGGCCTCCTCATTCTTCTCCTCATCACATCTGCAGCTCATCCTGTGTGGCTAGTGCTTCACAGCTGATCGGTAAAAGCAGCATTGTCTGTATCTCGGAACAGCGGTGCCGGACGGTGGTGGGTTAGCTGTCATCCCCCGTCATTCTGATGCCAGGGTTTTGCACTGTTTTGCCTGTGTGCTGGAGTCTGTTGTGGCCTCAGAACTGCAGTGTCACAGCAGACAGAGGGCCTATTAAAGCGTCGGCTCGCACGGTCCTCTCATGTCCACAGGGAGGCTGCATCCACGACGGCACCTGGCAGTCGGCCATCTACGGTTTCGCAGACAGCGACAAGCTGAGGAGTCTGAGGAAGAAGTTCGGCCACAAACCCCTGCCTATCGTGGGGGCAAAAATCAAAAGAAGGTCTGGGCAGACCAATGTCAATGTTCTTTTACTTACTGCTTACATACGAGTCATGCACATTGGAGTCCATCACAATTATACAGCATGACTGTATAGTTAATGTCGCCATATAAGTAGTCTATATATTTTATCCAGCTGTATAAATGAATAACGTAAAAATTTTAACCTATGTAAGCTGCTCTGGACAAGAGCTTCTGCTAAATGCCAGTAATGTAATGTGTGTATGCATGTGTGTGCGCATATGTTGTGGCTATAAATAAGCAATCTCATAATGACAGTGCAAAATTGATATATCCTCTGCAAAAACAGTAGAGTGTTGTTTTTAATATTTGGTGTTTTTGTGTTGCTGTGTGTTTCCCTTTGAAAATGTTTAATGTGTGAACGGTATGGATGTACGTGTGTTCCCCCAGGAGCGCCCTGTTCTTCAGTAAGGAGATCGATCAGTACGCTGTGCCCTTCATGGGGGCTGACCCCTCGGTGGTGAAGAGGACGCAGCGCTTCCTGCACGAGGAGCATGAGGAGTCGCCCGTGAGTGCAGCCGCACCCCCCTCTCACCAGGCTCCTCCTCCTCCAGCATAACACTGTTCGCATTAACCCCACCTACCTCCTTCTTTCTGCCGCTCCACTCCTCCTACCACTTCCTGCTATTCACATACACACCAGCCACTGTCTTCCCTTGGGAGAGACTAGAGGGACATTTTGGACAGCATCACATGACTAGCAAAGATATGGTCGATCATAGTTGAAATTCGATTACTAGTAAGCAAGTTATAGATTCTTTGCAGTTGTACTTGAAAATCGTAAACCTTGTAGATCTAGCACAGAGATTTGTAGGTCTTTCCACAGATGTGATCATGTTATGGTTCCAGTGTGATTCATAGCCTGAAACAGTTTCTCCAAGCTGTTCCCTTGCCATTGTGCGCCTGTGTCTGTGTCTAATGGTCGTGTCATTACTGTGTCCCCCAGGTTCAGTATGGTGCATACGCTGGTGTGGGGGGCATCTCCTCCGTGATTAAACTGCTCTTCGCAGGCATGCTGTTCTGGTTCATGGTCAAGTTCAGCTTCGGAAGAAGCCTGCTGATTAAGGTACATTTAATTCTGTTTCTACTGTCCCTGTGTTTCCATGTGTGTGTCTGTATTCCACTTTTTGGTAAATAAATTGTTAAATGACAAATAAAAATGATAAATAAATGATAGCAAAGCATTGGGTTGTTCATCAAACATGTAATATGGTGGTTTACTTCAGCCAGGAACCGTGGAGCAGGAAACAGTGACCTCTGCGTATTTGAATATAATTAATGAAAATTTACATTTGCAGTGACTCATGATCATTCATTGTGTTTCTTTTTTTCTAGTTTCCTGAATTGTTCTCTTTTGGCGTTTTCTCAAAAGCGGGTCCAACAAGAAAGCAGGTAGGATTTTGCAGCCTTTTTCATTAGTTACATTTCCTGGCTCCTAGGTCAAATGAGTGTTAGTGTATTTTCACTGAACTCTGGGTCTGATCCTCAATAAGCCTTCTCAGTGCTCTAGTGTCAGGTATCAGGGCTGTGTCAGTCCACACTGTGATGCAGGTCTATGTATCTCCAATTATTGGAGCATGACATGATATGGATTGTCTGCCCTCCCACTGTATTTGCCCTTCACAGATGGAGGACTCTTCCTTCTGCTTCACCTTCTACGGAGAGGGTTACACAGAGGGCCAGGATCCCCAGCAGGGAAAGCCCAACGCTAAGATCCGCACGCAAGTCAAAGGAGCAGGTGCCGCCTCTCTTCCTGCTGAGTACAGGATGTCTGCTTTGGTCTGGTGTGTGTAAATACGCATCGTTACAGTTCAGTGCGTTACTCATCCTGAACTCTTTCCCTGTGTTCTGCAGAGGCCGGCTACGTCGCCACCCCGATCGCCATGGTTCAGGCAGCCATCACCCTCCTCAATGAGCCCAAGTCCCTCCCCAAGACGTAAGTCCTCTTAGCCAAAACTGCACTTTGTGTCTCTCCCTGTGTCCTTATGCCTGTCTGCAGAACACCTCTAAACCCATTACTCATTTCTGAATTTTTCCATAATTGGATCCATCTATGTTCATCCAGTTTCCCAGTTTCCTAATTCACTCTTTTAATAGTACTGTTAACCAACACCAGTCATTAACTACCAGGTTCTGGCAACGTTCAGAGTTACTTTGCCGTTGGCAACTTATTTCCACCTGGAACATCAAGGGTCAAATGCTTTTGAAGTAGTTACTCTTGATGTTGCAACTGTTTGCTACTCTTATTGCTGCTGCTGTTGTTCATTTAACTGTTGATGCTCTTGCTATTCTTGCTTTGTTTTTGGGGTCTGATTGCAGGGTAGGTAGGGGTGCGGAGTCCTGTTAGCGCTTGGGATTTTAAACTGACACGATTACTCAGCTACTTTAGTGTCTGCATATGCACTTCCTCTGTATCCCCACACTCTCTGTGTTGATATCGGCAGGGGGGGCGTGTACACCCCTGGAGCAGCCTTCGCCAAGACCACCCTGATCGACCGCCTCAACAAGCATGGCTTCCAGTTCTCCGTGATCACGGGCGGCGAGGCATGAGCGGGACCCTTCCCCAAGGGCGAACGGCCCCACCCTGCCCCCGCCTCTACCCCCTTCCCCCTCCCCCCAGCCCCCAGCTCCACACGTGCCCACCTTCTTGTTCCTCTGCTTGCTCAAAGTAGCAGAAAGGTTGAAATAACAGTATCCAGCATAAACACTTACGCCAACCTTGACTAACCAGCCGTTTTTGCTGTATTTTTTTTTGCAACGTACTTTGTAGAATGGACTCTGGTAGTATCGGCATGTTTTCAGTCTGAAAGTATTCACTTCTCGTGAGTTTAGAAACACGTGCAGCTGTCTGAACCGTACACCTCAAACCGAATTGTGAATTCAGTTCCTTTTTTTTGTTGTCCCACATAAAACTGAGTCAAAATGTCAGAATCAGGAAGACGGTTATCTTTGGTTGGTGGGTATTGAATTAGCCTAATTTTAATTTTAGAGGATTTATTAATAACGGCTCAAACATTTATCTGAGGTGAACCTCAAAGTGTACTTGCTAAATCGTCTTTCCAAAGAGCTTTTATGTTGCACAAATGAGTGGGAAGTAACTAAAAATTACGTGGTGCATTCTAATGACAGACAGCACACTAACAAATAATGCATTATAAGTGGTTCACTTTAAAATTGAAGATCAGCTAGCCATTTGTCAGTTGATCTTTGAATGTCTGAAGAACACACACCCCATTATGTTGTTTGTGCAGGTGAGTTGCTGGAGCCTGCTTAAAGCTTGTGAGCGATTGGGTGGAACAGCCAAGTTTTCTGGTCCGTTTGGGGAGTAATCTGTGTGGACCAATCAGATCTGTGCATGCGTGCATGTGTGGGTTTGCTACTGTTGCCTGTCGTTGCTGGTATTTCTTTCTGACAAAATAAAGATGATACTGCTGATACTACACAGCCTGGGGTTGGTGAACATTTGTTTATGTGTGAGATATGACAGTATGAGTGTTCTAGTTTACAAAATGATGATAACACAAGGAAGGGAATTTACTTAACATGAAACACAGTTGTGATCATGCCAACTTTAAGAGAAAACAAAAAGCATGGGATGGAGAAGGAAGGTCATCTCTCCCTGCAGGAAAGAGTAAAGAAGCAATATGTTACCACACACTTCCACTGGGAGTCACTGTTGAGACATTGGTGAAAGGGGCTAGAAGGAGAGCACTTGTTTCAGTAGGAATAGAGATTTGTAAGCAGTGTGAGCCATCCTGTATGAAATCCATCAAAGCTTATGGGATGTCAAGGCTGTACTGTTTTATGATGTATGAAATAAAGAGGAAGTAAAGGTTCCTGTCTCAAGCTCCACAGAAGAAACAAAGTAACTATACCAGTGCATCTGTAGCAGTTGAATATGCCCTGGATTGCTCTGAAGATTTACTAGTCTTACTTGTAATACTACTACAAGACCTGCTGCATTTTTTCTTAGTTATTATTTACATGACAATTATATTTCAGAGCAATTTACAGGGCTGACAGTTAAGATACAGTGACTGCAAGAACAGAGGATTAAGTGCATAATAAATTGAAAAAAACAGTCAAAGTAAAGCTGTAAAATATCATAAATATACAGTCAAATCTGATTAAAAAAAATTACATATTGCTAAAAATGAAGAAAACCTGTCCTTATCTCATACCCTGGACAGTGCTGTAAGAGCAAAATAAGCTTATACATAATGCCCAACATTGATCTACAGTATAAATACAGGATGACAGTTTAGGCTAACAGAGGGATCAAGGTCAGGTTTTAGGGGGGCAGTAAGTGTGGTAGAGCATAAAGGATGTGAGGGTTTTCAGTGTAAGATTAGAACAATCTGCACACCTCTTCTCCATCCCTCCTAAATGGGCGGCCACATGCAGACTCTTTTGTCTTTCTGCTACAGGGGATTTGCATATGATTTGCATATACTCTTGTGCAAGGGCAAATTCTGTTATGCTGAAAAGCATTTGGTTTGGATTGTAATTCCTTGCAAAAAAAAAAACAGATTCAGATATGAAGTGCAAAATGTATATATTTTATATGTTGTGTGGTGATGTGAGAAAACCCTTCACATGGTGAAAATCTGACCTTTTTTGGTGATGTTGAAAACCATACACTCTTCCAAACTCATAACTTGTAGTGTCCCTGTCATTGGGAATGCCACAGTAAATTAATTCTTTACTAGTCCTTTGAAGCAAGAATTTCTAAGATAGAGCTGCTAGTAGTATAGCGGATTGTTACCACTAATAATTAATTTAAACACTAATCAATCAGTGCATTCTCTTGTATCTTACATCCTCACTGCACAGACACAGCAATCATGAGGACTGTGCTTGTTCATCTGATGTACATCATAATCACAAGGTGTTGTGAAACAAGCGATTATTGGGCTGTAGGTACTTTGTAATATGTTATGAGTATGGGTTTGTCTGCAGGATAAAGTTGTATGCCTCAATAAAGTAGCATTTTTACAATTTGTGTGATCAACTTTTAAAATTGCAAAGCCCCTACTTGAATGCAATATCTCAAGAAAAAAGATAGGAAACTATTGGGGATTTATTATCAGTTAGGTCAAGACCTGTTTCCCACTGCATTTTAGTCTGTAGCCACTCTGACCAGGGCATCCCCTACATAGCCCCTCATAAAAAAAGCTAAGGCTACACAAGACAAAGGACTAAAGGTGATGTGTGGCAGCAGGACAAGAATGACCCAAAGCAGCTAGGTTTGACTTGTTTGTAATATTGGCTGAAAATCGCTAGATGGACTTGCAGGATTGGGAAGCCAAATGGCAGTTGGGCTTTCCGCATTATTTTAACCATGCATTTGAGTTAGAATTGTAAGACGGGCTTGTTCTTGGGCATTTACTGGTTTCCCGAAGTGGACATCGTTGAGAGTTTTAGGAAGCACAAAGTCGCGCTTTTGTGGTTTGGGCTTCTTTAAACCTATGACGTCACTTTGGCTTGCTGTTTTGAAATCAGGCAAACAGCTTGGTGGGAACAAGTTTGAACAGAGGCCTGTGAACGGTGGGGGATGATACTGTGTACACAAAACATAATTCACTTAAGCGGTTGCGTTTTGTACACTTACCGTTTATGCAATAGTGTAGAGTAGAATTTGAACATTCTTATAACATTCAGACAAATTAAAGTACATTACATCATTGTATCATAAATATTGCATAATATTCTATTATAGCCTAGGCAGCCATGACACTTTTCTCTAAATCCACGGTTGATTGGATTATGTCTCCTCCCCAGTGGCGAGTATGCGTGCATGTTGTGAAATATGACATAACCCAACCAATTTTCAAACACAACGAAAATAGCCCCGTAGCTATCTATGTAGCCATATGCTTTAATTCATGTTTCCAGTATTTGAAATTAGGCGGCGGTGAGAGAATAGTACAAGTGACTCAAATGACAAATTGTATGCTAAACTGGTAACTAAAAACACGACATTTAAGTTTCAGTTTTGTGTTTAGTGTTATACCAGATGTCCCAAGCGATAACATTACAAGGGTCTCATTTTCGGTAATATTTTGAGGTGTCATCTTTTGTTAATCCGACCATTTTTTGTTCCAATGTTTTAAAACGCAACGTGGCTAAATACTACCTTATATGTAAATCTTCGGTTCTCTCGGCTGGTTATCTTAATATGGTACGTCATATTTTAACAAAAACAAGCAGCTATCTTGTTATGGGAAGATACAGATTCTACAAAGTAGGAAAGTAGACATCTGAATTTATACCTATACCATTTAAAAATCAGGGATTTCTGCAGGAAAGCTGTTTGCAGCGTTTGCATACTACTTCCGCTTCTTTAGTCACTCCCCTTTGCCAGTTCATTCGTTTGGTGTAAGCGCCGATCAATACCGACCGAATGCAAACACATTCTGAAGTATTTACTGTAGCGCAGCAAGCTACCGTAGCCAGCTAACGTTAGCTACTTACTAGTAAGGTGTTACTGAGTAGGGTGAATTGTATCAATGACGCTTTAAAACGACCTGTATTGTGGGTTACAGAAATCGATCGCGGAGATGGAGCTGGGTAGCGGGGTTTCCTTGTTGAAGTATGGGACCGTGATGTCTTTTGTGATGGTTCTTTTGGCGTACTGGTACCGAACGCCCGTCCGAGACACTCTGGACACGAGGCTACACGCCGTGCTGTCCTCTCTGCTCCGAGCTGAGCGCAAAGCGGACATGAACAATTTCGTAAGACCCCGAGTGGCTGTAGGTAAGACATAACTTAATGTTCAATCAATGAACTAAATGGCATCTAGCTGTGTTCTCTCCAACGTTTTCTATTACCGATCTACCAAGCTAACAGTGCTAATAAGATCGACTAGCCAGCTAGCTACCTGATAATCTTTGCCATATGGACGGATTCTCATCATAGCAAGCATTTTTAACAACGCTAGCTTGCTGGTAATTAATATCAATTATGTAGTTATCTTAAATGTGCCTAGTTTACGTATGCCACATTGTGCGAATTGTGTAAATGTTTCTTGCATAGGGTAGCTATCCTTTGTAGATGATGAATTCGCCTTAATTTGACAGCTCTAGTCTAGCTGGAATAAGCAAAGTGAGGTCACCAGCTAACAGCTATCTCACAAGCGTGCTAAATTTCTGACTAGCCAGTATAAACTTGTTTGTAAGGGTAGTTCGTTAGCTCTGTCTATGCTGGAAGAGCTCGATGTTCAGCAGGTTTAGCTAACTAAGCAACTTGACCCGTGTGCACATAAGGAATATTATTAGCTGGTGTGCTAGATGGACATACTGTGTTCCATAAAAAGTACATACATGAAAACAACAGTATGGCAGGGGGAACCATGTTTTTCTCATTACCTTTACAATGATAAATTCTTAGCACTCCTGCATCCACTGATCAGTTTCCCCTTTCTGCTCACCTGTATTTGCTTTGTAAACAAACTCTTGAATTTGACCTGCGTTTTGGTAAGATTCTGTGCGCAACCCCCGGCCCCCCGCCCAAAACAACACAAGTATGAATTGTTCCCTATGTAGAGTAGAGGAAACATTGTCTTTATCGACTTTTCACATAAGTGGTTTTAGTAAGCTCTAAAGGACTCCATTTAGACTTGTTCACAAGAAACCTTGTATTCTTAATGGGTAGACCCTAATGTTGCACGGTTATGCACATATATTTTTGACCCTTTGTCAAAGTAGCTAGATAACACATACACCACAGGTAAGTGTAACACTTCGGTTCAGAGACTACTACATTTGGTTGTGTGTGCATTCATCTTTGAACATGCCTGTATACACAATGTTCTGTTGACTATAAATAAGTCCAGATATGATTAAGCCAGAATAGTTTTGGTTCCGCAGCAGAACTGGTAATAAGTTTAGCCGGTGTTGATAATAATTGTATTTATTTATTTTTATAAATAACTTGTAAACAAATCATTCACTTGTATAAGCTCTTAAGTTGAATGACAGTCTTAAGTCCTTAAATATATTAATATTTTTAAAGCATACAAATGAAATCTAGTATGATTAATATGGCTAAATTCTAAAGCAAAGAATGGATGGCAGTAACTCAGATTCTGAATTCTGTATGGTATGTTCCATGATGTAGGGAGTTATAAAATATGTATGATAAAACTGAGTTATATATCTAGTATCCAGGTTTGTATTTGATTCTCCTTCCATAAGGGTCTTGTGTCCGTTCCCATTCATTTTCTCTGTAGAAAGGATTCCACTGTGAAATTACCCTACTGGCCTCTAGGCCGGTTCAGCAACATTTCTTAGAACACAAGTTGCTGGAAACAAGTAGGTAACTGTGAGTGATTATGTAGGAGCCTAGTGACTTTGCCGCTACTGCAACCATCTGTGACAAACTTTTTTTTTTCCATTTGGTCGGTTAGTTCTGCTATGTGAAAGAGGGCCAGTGACAGTCATGGAGAATATGATGATAAGCTGGCTCAGCTTTATCATAGAACAAAGTGTCTATACAGTGAAGTGTAGATTAACGTTAGCTCTGTAGACGCCGGAGCTATATATTACAACCCTCTCCGGTCAACACCAGCGTGTTACCCTCAAGCACTATCAGGATTGCAGTCTTTCAGTGCAGACCAGTTCAGACCTGTGTGTCGGCAGTCGGCTGCAGTAACATAACGCATGATGCGTGTTCTTTTAGCATGGTACTTAATCTGGTGTTTAATTGAAAGAGCTGTCTGTGTTCCCGTTTTGACTTTATTTTTACATGCGGTAAAATAAGCACATGCAGAGCTGTTAATTTCAGCTTCTTTTAAATGCATTTCAAAGGGTAAGCTCACTCCCATGTGTTTGTGTAGCATATTTGTGTTTCCATTGCTCAGAGTAAAGGCAGAGTAACGCAGTCATGTTTTGGGCAACCACATCATAGTGCAAAAGCAGAAAGATACAAATATTGGCATTTCTGCGTGTTGAAAGTTAGGCATTTGCCCTTTTGAGAATGCAGGCCATTTGCGTGCTTAACCTCTGTCACGCTGTTTTTTACGCCCTGTTGGCGGGAATGTGGCAGGCCGGTGTTGACGCCTTGTCGCGTTTCAGGCTTCGGGGGCTGCGTGGACATCATCGTGGACGGCGTGAAGCTCCTGGACAAGATCGGGCTGCAGCCAACGGACCGGCCTTTCCACCACGACTACATCGAGAACATCGCGCAGCTGGCGGAGAGCTTCGCCTACTTCTTCCCCCCCGGCGCGGCGTCTGAGTGAGTGAGCCAGCGAGCGAGTGCGGCGGATGGGAGGGGAGGAAACTGGGGTACTGGGACAATAGCAGGGGAACTCCGGCGCTGTAGCTAGTTCACACACGGAACCGCAGGAGGGATGGGGCCTCGTAGCGTAGCTGCAGAGCAGGCAACATCTGGAGGCCTACGCTAAGGGGCTCTCTGAGGCAAAACGGGCATACCAGGACACATGAATGCGGTGAACCTGGGAAGAATTTTTTTTTATGACTTACAGGACTCAACTGGCAGAAGGAATGGAAAAACTATGTACGTTCGCTGCTCTTGTGCCTCGGTTAAGTGTAATTTAACGAATGAAGTTGCAAAACTATGGCAGAGACGGCCAAATCACATTCCCCAGATTAAAGTCCATTGAAAAAATTCTTCCTGTGGAGTTAAAAGTTAAGTCGCTTTTGAAGCGTAAGGCACATCAGGAGACTCAGCTTGCTGGTGAGCCAGCAGGTAAACAGGGCTGCAGGCGTTTGGTTATTTCCCAGTTAGTCCGGCCAAGTGACCAATTAGTGTTCATTTTGGTTGAGCTGAGCATGGAAAACACTTGGCATTTCATAAAGGTGCCAGCAACAGGCAAAATCCAGGGGCACTGTTAAAGTTTTCCACCAGATCTTATTGTGGACTTAACTGGTGTTTGTTCAATGAGCTCATCTGAATCGACCTTGGGCACATGGGAACGTAGTGGGATTACATTTCCAGAGTTTGAAGGGGAGTTGTTTCAGACAAATGTTCACTTGCCTGAGCCCTATCCAGTGCTGTTTTCTCTGTTGCTAGATTGATTTGGTATGATCCTTGATCTGTCATGCCTGTCAGTAGGATCTTCATGGGTTAGATATGCCCAGTCAGTTGTTAGTATCTTATTTCTTCAGGAACATCAGCTGTTGAACACTCACTATTGGTTTACTGTAGCATTTATTGTCCACATACATTTTCCTGGCTGAATTAAGAAGAAAAAAGTGTTAGAAGCAGTTAACATGTTTTCAGCTGTGCTGAGAAAGACATATCAATAGGAACTGAAAGCTGGGCCAGCTGCATTAAATCATTTTAGACCAGTGAGACAAGGCTACCCTGGCAAACATGGTGAATAGGTTAGCTGTGAAGTTTGTTGAAGTTGTGGCTTTTGGACTTTGGACAAAGACTTTTGGACTTTGGACTTCAATCCTTGCAATCCTGCTTGTCAACATGCCACACACATGGTCTCCTTCATTCCTCACTCACTGACTCTGAGCTTAGCAACATCCAGCGATTCAAGTTGTTTATGAGGTAGGCTATATGAATAGCTGTAAAATTGCAAGCCTGAGAGTGTAATCATACTGATCATACTCAATGTTCAAATTTAATAAGTGAATAATGAATCGAACCAGTAAGTAAATGTTGAAATCTTAACTTAACTTATCTGAACTTAAAAAGGCCTGGAGGAGAGTCCTGTTTTGAGGAAAAAAAAAAGTTGAAAAAAAATCAGCATTTAAATACAATATTTAACATTGAAATATAAATATACAATATAACCTTTTTGTAATATTGACATAAAATATCCTGCATAAATACCATTGTATAATTTGCTTGCAAATTATTCTAGAAGAGGAGGATATTAAAAATGAGGTTATTTAGTGAAGAGTATTGTCAAAGTAATGAGCATTTTTTCAGTATAAAATAGGTTTAACATTATGAGGTCAAGAGTAATAGTGTGCAGTATAGAGTAGTATTTAATCTACTTGTATAAATAGTTTGATATCTGAGATATATTCATGCATATTTAATTAATTTCAATGGATGATTCATATAGATTTGCTTCTGTCAAAATACAGCACAGGGCACATGTTCCCTAATGAAGCACTTTTGGATTCATTGCATGGAAGGAAAAAACATTTATTAAAATGAAAATAAGTAATTAATGTTGTGTTAATTAATTGCTGTGTTATAATGTTAATGTGCAGTGTTTTCACAACCCCAAACATGGCCTTGTAGAAACAATTATTTTTGCATTTGTGTTGACTTGAAGGAGGTTCATGTTATATGAACACAGAGCATTTGTTTAACATTGATAAATTATGCAACTATGTACTCAAATTTGTTTAACTCCATTTCACAGCGCATAAGCGGCACTATTTCTCTGTGGAAGTCACACGTTTGTTTTGTTGCATGCCATTTCTGGTTCCATTGCTGGTAGAATATTTGCAGGCTTTCCGACTTTTGGCCTCTGCATTTTCTCTCCCCTGCCTCTCCCTTCTTTCCCTCTTCGTGTCGGTCTCTAACCCACCCTCTCTCTCCCTCTCTCACGCTCTCCCTTCCCCCCTATCTTTCAGGAGGTTTGTGATGAATGACACCCTCTTCACCCAGCTGGTGGAGGCCTCTCGGGAGTTGCCGGGCAACCGCTGGTCGGTGGGGGGCAATGCGCCGGTCATGGCGGGCCGCATGGCGTTGGAGGGCTGCGACGTGCTGCTGGGGGGCAGCTTCAGCCCGGACCTGAACGACGTCCTGTCGCAGCACATCACGGGTGAGTCAGCGCTTCGCGTCGCCTGACGGAGGCACCGAGGCACAGAGGCACTCTTTCTCACCGCGCAGCCCGAACGGTTCACACATACAGGCGGCGTATGGCCCGTATCCATCTGCCATAGTCCTCTGCTGCGTTTTTATGACATCACTCTGAGGTGGCGTCACCACGGAAAGTTCGTTCTCATCCCCGTATTGTCACAAATGCTTTGACCTCCTTCCTCTCTTGCACAGATCGATGGGTCTGTCTGCCTGGAAATGTTCAGTGTTTCCTATGATGTTCTCTCTGGCACTGTTTACAAGCCATTGCACCAGGCTACTTCTTCCTTAAACATGCCTGCTCCCACAAATATGGTATAACCACTGGTCATACTGAGTGCTAGGTAGCCAAGTGGACAGTGACTGTCCTGAGTAACATTGTTGTTTTGAGTGACTTTTGTGATGCATTCTGTCAAGAACTTGCTTTGCTGGGTGAGTATCAGTCTCCTGCTACACCACACCCTCTGCTATCTTCTTGTCAGGTGCAGACTTTGTTGCTCCAGTAATCTCTTTGTGCCTCCACTGAATTCCTTCAGTCAGAATACATACAGCCTGAAGGTTTACAAGTGATCCTGGATTTTATAGTCAGTGTCTTGTGTCTTGTGAGGTGAAATTGTTGGCATTATCATTAATCTCTCTAGTAAACAAAAGCTCTTTGTTTACATGCGCAGACACTAACAGCATGAGATCTAGGGAACAGTTGCTCAGAATTTCAGGGCAGCTCTGCCAGAAGTTATTTCCCTCAAGAGCAAGTTGGCAAATATCAGTAGTTCTCCACCACGCTGTTAGATGATTAGGCTGTGCGCCTTGCACTTGATTTGCAAGTGTAAATTGTTAGTGCAGCCTGCAACAATGCGGTCTTCCCCACAGTATGATAACCATTGGCTTTTCCTCCCTGTTCCCCTACTCTTCTCCTTGTTCTCAACCCCCCCTCACCTCTTCCTCTTTGCACCGGTCTGTCCATCCCCCATTTCCCTGTGTCCTGTTTTCAGTGGCTGGCAACTCTGTGGAGGAGCCAGATATCCACCTCATACTGGAGTATCCAGCAGGGGCCACATGGGGGCAGTATACCTCCAAAAGGGCCAACAGGTCAGTAAACCCCTGCAGCGGAAGCTATTCCTTTGTTACTGCTTCTTTTATGAGAGATATGACTCCCGGGGAAAGCTTTAAGTTGGACATACCAAGAATTCATATGACAGCTTTGGAAAGGAGGGGCTAAGCCTCTGATGTTATCACGTGAGTTGGCAAATGAGAAAGGCAAATGCATGCCATTTCCTTCTAAATCGCCTCCCTTGCCCTACCGGAAAAGCATGTGCTGTTACTGGTGTCGCATTTGAGAAGATTAACTTAGCTGTAGCAAAAAGTAAAGTTGTACATTACCACGCAGCTGTGATGTTGCTGAGGGAATCTGTGATGTTGTGGTAACAGCTTTAATGTTAGCGCTGCTCTAGCCAGAATGATAGAAGTTTCACATGCTAGAGTATCTGATTTTTATGCCTTGTGTAGCTGCACACTGATTGTATGGTTAGATAATTAGCTGTGTAGCTTGCTGGCCGAGAGCAGCCAAACGATCAAAATCTGAAATGATTCTTGAGTATCTAGTCATGAAGATAATTCAATGTGTTACATTAGTCATTTAGCAAACACACTTATCCAGAGCAACTTACAAAGGTTACTGTTTTTACATGTTGTCCATTTACGCAGCTGGGTATTTACTGAAGCAATTCTGGGTTAGGTGCCTTACCCAAGGGTACAGCGGCGGTGCCCCAGCGGGGAATCAAACCGGCAACCTTTCGGTTATGAGCCCTGCACCTTACCATTACGCTGCACTGCTGCCCTGGCATCATGTCATCGATAATGTACTCAATATATCAGCTAGGTCTATATGGTTCATTGTCTCAGCTCATATTCATTTCCTATTCAAGCTTTTCTGTCACTTTTCACACTGTAAAATTAAGTGCACACAGGCAAGATTAGCATGATGCATTATTAAGGAATGTCATGAAGCCTCTGTAAAATCTATGCTTTCTGTTTTTTTTTTTTTTTAAAGGCATGCAAGGTATCAAACAGGTATATATGTCTCCTGTGGTTACAAAACAAAATTAGGCATACATTTTGGGATAGTTTAACATGTTGGATGAATACACTTATGTTCTATTGTGCTGGAAGTCGCTCTGGATAAGAGTATCTGCTAAATGAATGTAATGTAATGTAACCTGTTTAAACATAATTGGAAGATAAGATACTGATATTTTATGAAACAACCATTTTGAGTGCTCTCATCATAATTGTGGTCAAACAGCGCTGCATTCTTGCGATTGACCCAACTTCCCTCCCGTCCGCAGGTACATCGTCCACAGTGATGACCACAACCCCTACCTTGCCTCCATGGAGGACTTTGAGCAGAAGCTGCAGGGCTTCCAGCCCGACCTGCTGGTGATAGGAGGCCTGCAGATGATGGACAATTTCCCTTTCAAAGCAGGTGAGAAACCTCAGGGGGGATTCCAGCCAGAGGGGGGCGGGGTGTGTGGTATAGCCGAGCCATAAGTGGTAGAAATGAGCTCCGCCCCCTTTTCCATTCCTTCCATGTGAAGAGAAGAACATCTCTTACTCTAACTGGTTAGTTGTGCAACTCCCTGGCCTCAACAGACTTAATTCTTAATACTGCTCATTACCTTATTTTATTATGAACTGTTATAAATACTAGTTTTGTGGTGGATGCAGTCCACCTCAGTCAGGTTTGGTTGTATAGAGTGTTTTGACCGATGCTTCCTACTACATTTGAAATTTAACTGAGAAGTGGAGCACAGGGGTAGATGTTTTAGTGGGAATGGATAGAGGCCACCCCTATCTTGTCGCCATGGAGAGATCAATGTTCCCCTGGGCGTGGGAAAGGGCAGCAGGGACAGTGGCTGGTCATTGTGAAGGTGCTTGGGAGTTGGCCTGCTGCCTGCCAAGTCTGTGCAGTCCAGATCAATAGCATAGAGTGTCCTCACCTCACATGTTGAAGGACTACAAAGCCTGCATTGGTCAGTGGACAGCTGCCTGCGTCTCTCTCCTAATAAAAGTTTAGATATTATTAAACCCTTCAAAGCTGACGAATAGATGAGCTGTTTTTATTACACCCAAACAAGTCAGTTGAATAAAATGTAAGCTTTATGATGAACATTTACAAGACGCACCCATTCATTTGGGTGGCAGTTCTCCTCTAAACTAGCTATTGTGATTTTGAAAACCTCATATGTGTTGAATAGATGGAAAAGCATTTCTGCTGCAAACCAGGTTCAGTGGGTTCCAGTGTGTAAGTCTCAGTTCCTGCAGGCTGGCAGGCTACCATGAGCACAGAGACAGAGGAAGCAGAGATGTTAGCATGGTGTGGTTCCCATACCTGGCAGCACTGTGATCGTTCTCATTAAAGTGAATGGCAGAAGTGCTACTCGTGTCAGACTGCTATTCTGCATGCTAGCTGTAGTCTGTTGGTTCTGCGTGTGAAGGCGCGTCACGCTTTTCGCTCTCCTCCCCCAGGAGAGCGGGAGGCCCTGCTGCGGCGCCTGGCGCGCCTGCTGTCCTCGGCGGCCCTGGAGATGGGCGTGCACTTCGAGATGGCCAGCTTCGTGGACGAGGGCCTGATGGGCGACCTGCTGCGGCTGGTGCTGCCGGGGGCCGACTCGCTGGGCATGAACGAGCAGGAGCTGCCCAACCTGCTGAGCCTGCTCCGCGGTGGCAACGTCACCGTGCTCTCCGACCCCAACCCGCGCGTGGCCACCGTGCTGGACCAGATGCGCGAGCTCTACCGGCTGGTCAACGAGCGGCACCGGGGCAGCGGTGGGCGGCCCCTCACCCGCCTGCACGTGCACACGCTGGCCTTCCAGGCCATGATCGTCACGCGCGGCTCGCGCTGGAAGAACACCATGTCGGCGACCGCCAAGGCCTCGCTCACCGCCAACAGGCACGTGTGCGGCTCGCCCGACATCAACCCCAGCAAGGCCAAGCTGATCATGGACGAGTCATTCTCGGTGAGCCGGCGGGAGGGCAGCCAGCGCATCCCGCTGCTGGAGACGCGGCCCGTCTCCTGCTGGGACGAGGACGACTACCAGGTGTGCGTGGCGCCCGTGCTGGTGTGCACCGAGGTGTTCCAGACCGCCGGGGGAGGGGACAACATCTCCGCCGCCGGCCTGGTGCTGCAGATCTGAGACCAGCGCGCTGGAGGGAGGGGGGGGGTCATCCTGGCAGCAGAGCGTCGGGAGTTTTTGTGTCTGAGAGAGAGAGATTTCCCGCCTCATGTGAAGTTTTTGTTTTAGTTTTTTCCTGTGTGTGTTGGTATTTTTTAAGATTCATCCACAAATTCTGTGCAATACAAAAGGGTGGGACCTACACTGATTATTATTTCTGTGTATATTCTGTCTGACTCATTCTCCTCCTGCCTCTCGCTTGAGATCCGTTTTTTTTTTTTTTTTTTTGCCCCCAACCTGATTCATATCCAGTTACTCCTGAATGCTGGGAACGGCCTTTCCGTCTCGAATGGCGGTCGATTACTGCTGCTATGGCAAAATCAAAAACCACTCGTCCGACGCACAGGGTATGCGGCGCTATTGGGTTTCCCCTCTGTCCAGCTGCAGCCTCACGACTGATTGACTGACTCGCACAGGGTAAATGAAGGCAGGTTAAATCTGTACTGTAACCGTGCTGTGTATGTAGGGCACCGTTCGCCGACATTCCTTCCTCACGCTCACATACGATGACACCACACACTTTTAAACCGCCCGTGTGCGCCAACCAAAAAGCCGCGGCCAACGTCACGGCGTCTGTCCCACCCTTTTCACCTCAGTCTTTAGTCATTTTCATTTTCCTTTGGGAGTTTCCTTTGCTGGACCCACAGATCAGTGCAAGCATTCCTTTCGCAATGTGACTGTCGCCACAGTCTTTTTTTGTCATCAGTTGAAGACGTTTGTATCTCTGTCATAATTCTCCTGTTTGTTCTGATACAGATGAGGCTGTTTGATCGCAAATTACAGCTATTAAAAATCAGTTGTATATGTTTCATATGAGGGAATGTGATGATTTTAAGATATGTTTTTGTGAGAGTAATCAACTTTTTTATGTACTGTATGTATGGTGGAAAAAATGTAATCTGTACTGAAACACGCAATCTGTGAAAATTTTGATATTTCAGAATTGATTATAATTGGATTTGATAATTCGAACTGGATGTTTTTCTTTGTGTGTGAAAAATGCTTTACCAAACACTGGATTTTTTCCTAGAGTAGTTGTGGTCAACCTATAACTTTCAGCCTATAGCTTCCCAACCTATAATGGTTTCATAATAATGCATTATGAATGAAACCTAAGTTGGAGAACAGAGGTGGAATATAATCTAAATAAGCGCATGGAGTAAGCATGAGGAACAAAACACCATGCCTTGCCCTGCTGATGACGATATAGAACCTTAAATAGAAATCCTGATATAAAATGCTGCTCTTGTGCTGGGTCTCCACTTCTCGCTGTAATGGGCGGATGATTGAGCCAAAGCATCCTGACCGAGGGTGTACCTGATTGGCTGCAGCTCACGCGGGACACATCAACCAATCAGGGCACTCTCGACAGACTCCTTTACTGCAAGTCATCCGTCATAACCCCGGTCAAGTCGATGAAGTGGTCGAGCCCTCCTCGCTTTGATTGTCCGCAGCAGTAAAACCCCTGTACGCGGTGCATATTTAACATACCTCCTGTGCCTGGATGAAATTATTCCGTGTACCACACGCAGTCGCCTCATATAGCGGTATGAAGAAGATCTGCACTACGTCAGCGTTGTTTGAGGATCCGCAAAGTGTTTTCAGGATGTTACAAAACCGATGAAGGCAAAAAGAAAAAACAACTTTGGGGCACTGAAAGATGTTAAGATAAGGGTAAATGAGACTGTGGTCAGACCAATGTGGCTGAAGGTTGTGTCTGCTTTTATACGGGTATGAAGGAGAGAGGCCCCTCTGCTCTGTGTAAGGCCGCAGAACCACTGAATGCAGACCCCAGCCTCGCAAAGTCTTAATGCCACCTTTGCCACATAGCACAGAGCAGTGTAGATGTGGGCCACAGGCATCCCAGCATACACTGGGGGTAGAACAGCCTCAAGCACTGCATGCCAGGCCCTGAAATAGCTTCTCGCATGGTAAGGTGTTGTTTTATGCTGGTTTCAGCACCCTCTAGTGGAGCCCTTGGGGGTTGCATGTGTTCTGGTTTAGGCCGCCCGCTCCTGAATGACCAATCAAGTGCTTTCTCCCCGTGAAGTGATTGAAGGCTGTGCTGAGTTTCTGAAAATGAAGGTTGACTTGTGACAAACAGGAAGAGTACGGATACTCAGATAGCCAGTTGTAGCATACAGGCCAGCAATAGGATGGAAACAGGATGGGAAAAAAACCTTTTTTATCCCCCAGGTCAGATATATTACACTTAAGCAGTTAGTGTGTAGCTACTTCTGGCGTTGAGTGTTTGCCAGCTTAAGGTGGCTGGCGTTGGAACTGTAGAAACCGCAGCTATGAAGGGCTGGACTCTACTAGGCCAGCCCACAGTGTGAACTGAACTGACTGGAAATCTACTGTGTGAGTATAGTAGGACTGAACCACCCAGTTTCTCCCGTTTTCAGAGAGCCTGTCTTGTTAAGAGTGCTGCTAAGTTAAGCATGGAGCTGAAAACTGTACAAATTATTCTAAAGGGGAAATGAATATCAGTAATTCAGCTATGTTTGTGAAGGACTGAAGGAATAAAATATACATTCCAATTCCTAGTTCTCAGTGTGTGTTTTATTTTTGCAGTGTGCCAGTACATGTGAATGATTATTATCTGAGGTGTTTATGTTGTGACTGCTGTGTGTACTCAGAAAGGAAGTGGTAAATATTAATGTTCTGTCTGGTAGCCACAGAGAGTTTTGGGTATGTCGAGAGATTAAGCTGGTAGTCAGTAAACTGAACACACAACCACAACTGGAAATGGTGCAGTCTTTACCAAAGCAGGTCAACTGAATATTGGCCCAGCATCCTGTGACAATTCATTAAGGAACTTTAAATGACAATTATATTGTGTGTTAAAGTTCATATGAAAATGGCCTTTAGTAATCCTGTTAAAATTTGATGTTGAAATGTCTCACATTATCAAGCCTGCTTTATATTTCATTAATGAGGTTTCTTGTCACCAAGGCAACAGGCCCCTGAATAGTATGGGTGTGGAGAGAAGTATAGTTACAGGATTCTAACCCCATAGAATATGATCAATGCCCAGAACTCTTACTTGTGTGTCTTTGGTATATGTCAACCAGCACAATTATAATAAAAAGAAAATAAATACACACACACACACAGCACAGTATGTGTGTGTGTGTGTATATTATATATATATGTTTTCCCAGCATGGCTTCTCTGACCAGAAGTTTTCATAACATTGTGGTTTACCTACTTTCTTGGCAATATCCTCGTTCCTGTTTTTCTAAATCTGTTTTGCTTACATGGACACCTAGACTGCCACAGCCTGAAAAAATACAAACCCAGCCAAAGCATCCAAAATAAATTAAATTGGTTGGTGGTCCAAAATAAATGCTTATTAAGGTATCTATTTATGCATGCACAGTTCTCTAATTACACAGTATCAGGGCAGACCCGAACGAGGGCAATCTGGGGACAGGCAGGAGAGGAGAGCAGAATGGAGCAGGGCATGACTCTGCTATCCTGAAGCTCATCGTGCCAATGGGGAACCGGAGAAGAGGAGGGGCAGACCACCGGCACTGGATGTGGTCTGGAGGAGAGCTGCTGGGGACCTGGGGTGGGACAGCGATGCGGGCTGCATCAGTGCCCCACGGAGATGGGTGAGGGAAGGGGAAGCATGGCAGGGAGAAGTCAATCAGCAGCAGGGCACAAGGGAATTTGGCAGCTTGGACACTGGTGGCGGGGCAGCCAGCCAGGAGGGAGTTGCAGCAGTTCACCAGTGGTTGAGCGGAGAAGATAGCGAATAGCAGGGAAAGCCTTCGGGTATTTGGACAGAACGTCTCTGCAGGTGCCTTTTATGTTCAATGGAGAACTGCTGCGGTTGGTTAGCGTGTCACTTGGTGTGTTCCAGGTAGATAAAACGTCAGACTGGAGAGACTTGAGAGTGTGGTCATTGATGGGTCTTAACAGATAGGCAGCAGCAAAACAGAATGCAATGTTGTAATGCACTTCCACAGTAACAAACAAGTCCACCAGCACTGTGTTTTAGCGTTACTGGGATTGTCAAACAAGCTCACTGTTAGTCTGGCCAACTCATTGTTTCCATAATCTTTAAAATATTCATCTGAGTCCCATGAACATTTTAAAATATCAAAACAATATATGGAGCATTTTTTAGCTAAATGACCTGTTTCGTTGTCAAAAATGCAAGATCCTTGTTGAATGCTTAAAAAGGATGTTTTGCCAGGTGAGCTGCATTTGTATACAGATGTATACATCACTGCACTCACCAATAATGTATTTGTATTTTGTTCAGATCCTGATTGCAACTTGTTTGAACAAGCGTGTTCACACACTGTCCAGACATGAATCTGCGACTGAAAGACCATCTCAAGAAAGCATCTGCAGGTGAAGAGGTAAATAGATACAGGAAAATAATATATTGAGAATATATATTCAGCATATATATCTTTAGCTCAATATACTGAAAATATGTAAATTATTGATGTTTTGGTATATTGCAACATGTTTCTGCTTTGCATCAATGCATTGTAAATGTACTTGCCATATATTCTTCTGCTGAATAACATATTTCTCAGTACATTACATATTTCATTTTCATATGATGTCAAATCATCAAAGCAAATGGGCCATCGTAGGAGAGCCTGTTGGCTGGCAGTGTAGTTCTGCTCAATCAAGAAAAGACAGTTTCACCAGAAGAAATCCTCACCAAATTTACTACTCCAAAAAGGAACAATAAGAGCAAAATATTAATCAAAGAGCTTTTACCATATCAATGCAGGTTTATGAACTGAGGCTAAATCATCACGTTGCCACATGCCAAGGTAGACAGCAAGTAATTCCAACATGGGCCACTAGAGGATAGTCAAATGCTCTTTTGTATCTTCATGATCCAGTCAAATGAAAAATTCTATCATTTTTGTTAACACCTTTAAACCAACATAACCAACATTAGTCCAGTATATATACCATCAAAGCTTATTTAAAGTTTATTCTCCTCACTGCTTTATGACAGGCTGTCTGACTTGGTTGTGTGGCCATGCACACTCAGAGACACTGACCTGCTGTGATTTATCCAGGAGAGGCCCAGAGCTCTTTGTCCTTTACCTAATTCATAATACAGTATATATAGCAGAGCAAAGTGTGAAAGTGATATGTATTTTTAGTTTTCTTCATAATTTAACAACTGTGCTTTATTCTTAGCTTTTAGTGTAAATGTGTCTTTGTTTATTAGCCAAAACAAAAAGATTGCAGAACAGCTTTTTGGCTGTCTACATACATAATCTTACAGCAGTTTACATTTAACATTCAGTCTGTGCTTTTTCTTTGAGGCCAGACTATTTCAAAATCATTCTTTGTCTTGTGGTAAGAATAGTATTAGGGAATATTTTGTAATGTAATGATCTAATATATTTCTAAAAGTGCACTTTGCATGACCTAAGTAATTAATTTATTTGTATCATGCTACTTCTTATTGCAAAGCCATTACAGTTACAACATTGATGTGGACAGAATGACAAGAAGCTAATTGTGTGGGTGTATTTAAATCTACACAGATTTCATTTTCCAGATACAGTGGTCCTGCCCTGGCTTTAAATAAGACATGTCCTTTACTGAAGCACAGAACTAACCATATTTGCCGCCCCCCAGCTGTTGTCCTGGGCTGTCTAGACACCCTGACCCCCATGTAACTCTGTGCATCCTCTATTTGACAGCACTGCAGGATGGAGGCAATGTAAACAGATGTGTGTTGAGTTTAAGTGCCACTGTCTGCACCCTCTGTGGTAAAAGCAACAGGACTCTGCTAGCCAGCAAACAACGGCAGGGGGCTCTGCTGGGGAGGAGGGAGAGCCAGGTGAAGACCAACCACAGGGTGCAGATGGACTCAGCTATGTTCAAATAAGCTGATACAAAACAATGAATGATCTGTTAGTTCACTACCTTGTATCTTGTTCTCATATGGAGCTAGACAGTCATGGATTGGTGTCAAATTCACTTGTGTATACTAGTCCTAGGAAAAATGAACAGAACAGGGCTCCAAACATTTGTAGAAACTATGTCCATATTTCAGTCAATTACTCTAATACCACCTATAATAAATTTGCTTCAGCTCAGTTCCAGAATGTGGGCTGTCAATTACATGTATGCATATCTATTGTTGTATTAGTATTAATATGAATACTATTATAATGGCCATTGTCAGTCATGACAAATGTAAACAAGATCAGAATAGCTGAATACAAAAAGATACATATCACAAGCATGTGTAAATGCAAATTATTTTTATTTAAAGATTCAAACAAGGAAATGTCATTCATCCATAATACAATCCAAAATATAACATCTGAAATTCAGACATTTTGTAGTTGGTCAGGTAGATTTAGAACACGAATGTAAAAATATAGGCTACGATCATAAATTAATCTATTTACATGTAAGTGCTTGTGCGCAGAAGTGTAAATAGAAAGTTGTGTCCGTCCTTCAAGCACACCTAAGACATAACTCTCACTAGTAATTACATTTTAAATACAAAGTACTGTCGCCTCCGTTGTGTGACCGCGGTTCGAAGCTTCGACTTCTTCATACGACTGAAATATTGTCCATCGTGCATCCACACTTCTCGACGATCATGTTAGGGAACTCTGCCACTTCTATCTCGGTGTAGTCGCCCTTCTTCACTAGGTACATCATGGGCAGTGGCGCACTCTCCACGACAGCGCATGTCCGCTCTCCGTAGCCATAGTTACGCTTTGGCTGCTTGCAGCCTCCCGCACATCGGAACGCCTGGTAACCTGCCGGCTCGATGATCCAGTATTGCGTCCACGTGAGCTCTCGGAAGTTGATGAAGTATTCCTCTCTGCAGCACACGTTGTCATTCCTATTTTCGCAGTCGCCCCTCGAGCTGTTGGGAAGAAGGAAGGAAATATTAAAACGACTGGAACATGATCACAGGCAAAATAACCATACTGTAATAAATTCAAGTGGGTATACCGCCCCGCTCTAACTGAAGACTGGTGCAGAATGCAGCACTACGCACCCAAATTCTTCGAGGTTCAACGTGTAAAGCACGAGTTCGGGCTTTCCCAGGGTGTTGTCAGTCGGGTCCTGTGTGGAAAAGCGCACGCTCCTCGCCATCTCCGCTGCGTAGCTCCCCGGCCGCTCACCCTCGATCCACACCTCGAGGTACATTGGAGTCTTCCTCTGAGCTTTTGACCAGTAATGTACGGCCTGCGTAACGTCAAAGCTCTTCCAGCCAGTTTCGTGGATAGGTACCAATCTGGAAAATTAAAAAAAAAGCATTAGGCAATCTGTCTCGTTCACTGAGATCAAGCAATACAAACAACTGAAAACATCAAAACGTTTTTGAAGCATTAAAGCTGTTCTGTGTGTTTGTGCGTTGTTTTACCTTGAATCCACAAGCGATGTCCTGTTGGATCCGTTATCTAGGATGTCAACCCAATAGATGCTCACTCGCGCATTGTTGACAGGTCGGTGGTTCTTCTTTTCTGGCATTTGCCGTTTTCGCGGTGCTTTCTTGAACAGTTTCAGTTCTGCCATGGTGACCTCGCTGTTATCTGGGATTCTGGCATCCATGTCAAAGATGAGTCGTTGTCTGGTAGTGTCAGAATACATGATTTCCCCCGATATATCTGAAATCAGAACAAAATCATAGTTAATAAAAGTACAGTTCAAACATGTTAATTTCGTGTCTACTGGAAGCAGTTGAAATGTTATAATGTAATCTTATTAATGTAATTCAGTCGTGCGTAATTTTGCGCAGAATGTTAACGGTAATATATTTCCAGTTGAATTTAAAGTCACGCATTTGTATGCTCCTGACCACTTAAACCTGAGTGCCGCAATTACTAATTCAATATGACGATGAAGGGGTAATATCGTAGGCCTACCTGCATTTCCCGGGATGCCTCTCAGAATACCAGCCAAACTAGGCAGGGACCTCCGCCGCCGTTTGTTGTGGAGTTTCAGCATGGAAAGATATTTGTTCTTGATGTGCACCGGGACAACAAGATTTTCCAAATCCCTCTTGTGAATTTTAGGAAGCTCGTTCAATCCCAGTTTCTGAAGCATTGCTTCTTTCAAGTCCTCGTGAGTGAAGCCCTTAACGAGAGCGAGCAGCGCGGCGCAGAGCACCCACGATCGGAACTGACCCATTCCTCAGAAAGTCTTTCCAGTGCTAGAGCAGAACGGTTGTCTAGAGAGGTGGATAGATATCCGTTGCCTACAGAGCGATGGCTTGGTACTGACATCAGTCTGCCGTTAAATACAGTTGTCCTCTGTGACACCCCCCACCCCCCTCCCCAACAAAGCTGTTCGCACATACACGAGGGGGTGGGGTCCGACATCTGACGAAGGGACGGACATCAAAGTCACGTCCCATTCAAGGAATTATGTCAGAATCAAGCACAACCCCCTCCACAAGCAAAGTATGGGATCTGATTACGAAAAGTAAACATACATTTTTTTATTGCCTGAAGAATATGTATGCATTTTAAATATGTGAACACTAAATCGAAATTACAACAAAGAGTTAAATACTTTTAACATAAAATAAGCACTAATCCCTTTTATGATCAATATCAAAGGAAAAAGGAAAGCACGTACATCTTTCATGTCTTCTTGATGTTTTTGACAAAAGCATTCCTTTATACCACTTAATTAAGATTCATTTGTAATATTGCAGTAGTTATAATTGGTACTGTTATGGTCATTGTTCTTCAATATATTCTGCACACAACTTTTAGTTATACCTCATAGATTTTATGGCCAAAAAATGTTTAGTGTGGCAATTTTTCCACATTTATTTGACTCTGTTTTGACACCTGTAGATGACAAATAATATTGGTGCCATTTGTCATTAAGTTCTCTCTGTTCTTTTACAGATTTATTTATTTATTACTTTTATTTATTTATTTATTTATTTATTTATTTATTTATTATTACTTTTCATACTTGTTTTCTTATTAGCACGATGTGTGACAAAATGTCACTACATTTTATGGTAATCCACTTTTTGCCCTTCATGGTCAATTTAAAGTGATGCACAACATTAAATATGCAATTAGAACTATCTGAGAATGCTAACTTTTGCATATGTAGGATGTTTAAGAATTTAACTCGAGATTTGTTTTCATTTTCCCTTCCTTTTCATTGTCCAGGACTTTTGCTGAAGGCATTTGCTGCAGACCCTTGTACATTTGAACTTTTGGCCTCAGACAGCAAGCTCACCTGACCAGAATGAAACAGACCCCATTCCTGCTGCCTTCTCCCACCCCCAAAATTGCATGTGTGTTTCGATGTGCTGTCCTTCACATTTGTGGCTAGATGTGTATTTTTTCCCAGAACGCCGCACATCCAGACTGAACCAGAGAGAGTCTGTCGGGCTGGACGTCTCTGAGCGGTGTCTGATGGTCCGAGAGTCTGAGCCGACCGCTGAGCTCAGAGGCCGGCCGCCGAGATGTGTATTCCGAAATGACCGTCCATTCAGCCAGCTCCGCGGATTACAGTTATTAAGCAAACAGACAGTTAGCCCAGAGCCTCAGCGAGGATGTGGATTGGAGGGCTTTTCGCACAGTGGTGATTATCTGTTTTCTATTGCAGGATTTGCCTTGCCTTTTTTGTCACGCAAACACTAGAAAGAGAATCTGGTGGCTTATAGGTGGCTCCTGTTGGGGTTTGTGTATTGGGGCTGCATGTTACTCTGAGATGTCAGACAGAGCAGCAGAGGACACAGGAAGAGCTGGTGACAGGCTGGTAGGACAGGGACAGAGCACCAGACATCTGACCTACATGTAACCAGTGATGAGCTCGAGGTTTGTATCATAATCATATTGCTGGTATTATCTATATTCCAAGCTGGGTTGAATGTAGAAAATCATTTATTCAAATATTAATCATACGCATATTATGACAATGATAATTGTTGTTACTAGTATGAGTAATAATAACATTATTACTACAACTACTGCAAATGTCATTATTAATCAGCATGTGCATTTTTGCATTATAATGTCAAGAAGTTCAATGTATTGAAATTGTGATACACTTTGCACCACTGCAACAAAATAAATAAAATGCATATATGATCACAAATGGTCTCCAGATGCATGAATGGCCGGATTTACTGTGTTAAATAAGCATAAACACAACCATGCATTTATGCATGGGCATATATAGATTATGATATTCGTTTATGTTGTTTTCAGTAATGTTTAGCAAGATCTTGTAAAGCATCCTATAAAATGGGCAGCTGTGTTGTGTGTGTGTGTGTGTGTGTGTGTGTGTTTGTGTTTGTGTGTGTGTGTGTGTGTGTGTGTGTGCATTCCTGAGTGATTCAAATTAATTTGGCACTGGGTCAGGGTAAGGGTCACGCTGAAAGACATTGCCACAGACATGTGAATTTGGACGATACATTGTCCAGTCTGGATGCCAGTGTCTATCTGTCCTACTACTTTCACACTCCACTGTCTGCCCTGTATAATACACATTATTGTTATGTCATCAAAGCATGCAGCCTGACTTCTGCCATCTTTACCACAGCTCGTCCCTTATCTGTGTTTTCTAAAAAAAAAAAAAAAAAACAGTGCAGGAAATTCCTCCTAGATGTTCGTTTAGAAAGGAAAAAAAAAATCAAGACACATTGGCTCATTAAGAGTAAGCTAATGTTTTAAAAGATTGTCATTTGTATGCCTGTCCACTAAATATGTCCCTACATTTCCGTCATGTTTATTTTATCAGAACAGTGAAATTGTCCTATCTTTCAGTACCCTATAAATACCCAATCTAATCAGAGTCCTCTGAATGTATCTGTCTGCACTCAGTACAAAATCATCCACCATTATTCCATGGCTCCTGAAAATAGTACTACTGCCAGTACTATTACAACCACCGCTGCTGCTAATAATAACAGTAATAGTAGTGGTAATAATGATAATAATTGTATATCACTGAAAACTATGGTGTAGAGCAGATGTTCATGAAGATTAGCTACATTGTTCTTTCAATAAGGTAAGTGTAAGTAAGTCTGCTATGAAGTGATTCCAGTATTGTCTGTCCATTGCTTCTGATAATCAAATATGCCCTGGTATTTTCACCTTGCATATAGCAAGCTTTGGTCTCACTTCACAAGCTTCTCTACTATGTAGTGATCCAGGTTAAACTCAGTAGAACTAAAGGAGCCAGGCTCTTTGATTTAGTGGCGGCTATTCACATTACAATACACAACTTCAGTAAATTAGAGGATCGAGTCCATGTGTGAAATTTGCCAGTCTTTCCCTCTTCCCCTCCCCATTAAGGACAACTCATTGGGTGAAGCAAACAGACACATTTAATTCTCTCAGGTGCAACCCTGCTTAATCAAAGGCTAACAAGGTCTTTTAATCTACAAAACGGATTTCAGTAAATATCTTAACCTAAACCAAGTCCTCTTTAATTTTAGAAGCCATAGTTTGACACCTAGAGTTGAGCCTTTATTTGTCTGACAATGCGCCCAGTGGAAGACAGACAATAAGACCAGGAACGAGAATAGTAGTTAATAATGAAATGTTTGTAACGGACAGAGTAACCGTGGCTTCCATTACACTTATTACATAAAACCGAATCAGTTTAAATATAAACGGTCAGCTCACCACTAAAAATTTAAGTGATTTTCTCCCGAAGAGTGAAATTTCCACTAGCCGATGCCAAATATCAATCATACAACGATCATCATTACATATCGCAAGGAAAATTGTAAGGAGTAAGAATTATACTTGAATTATGGGACAACGTCACTGTCACTAACTTCCTGATGGCACGGTTTCCTGCGGTAGTCATCTTTACCTTAAAGTCAAATGTTTGTATACATGAAAGGGATAATTAACACCATGTTAACCCAAGTGTTACAGTTAACAGCTGTATTCGTGCCTGGTGGTATTCTGTGTGGTCATGACCGAGCGAAAAGAGGAGGCGCGTTCCTTTAATGTGGAACGCCTCTAAAATGATTGAAGATGGCTTTTGACTTTGATGTTACGTGAGACTCCTTCATATCCATGCGAGAATTGTTCCAGGTATATGTCATAGTTATTTGCGCGCATGACTACAAAAATTGAGGCGAGAGGTTGTAGGATGGCGGAGAAATTAAGATAAATTTCATGACGCTAACTCGATGTTTTATTTATTTATTTGTAAATGGGATGGCTTTACATTTAACAATTATACATGTTATACATGTATAGGCAGTATAAAAGTATATGCAAAATCAATGTGTATGGGCATTGGATATACACAAATTAATAATGCGAGCAATGTCAAATTGACTGCAGAGTAATGATGTTTATCTATTTGTAAATGGCTTATTTTAAAAAAAATCGGAGTCGGCCGGCATTATCATCAGGAGGTATTATATGTTTCATACATATAATCGTCACTAGATGGCAGTGTATATCTTTGTAAATCCTGACGCTGGTATCTGCCGCGTTTTTTAAAATTTATTTATTTATTAATTTTAGATAATTAAATCTTACTTTGTATTACCGTGACTGTCTATCTAAGGTGCAAAAAAATCAGATTTCAAATAAATCCAATTATTACAAAATAATAAAAAAAAGTAAAATCCAGTTGAATAAAAAATGTAAAAAATGTTACGTTTTTGGGTTCTACTGTTTGCTTACGCACAGTAACTTTGCCTTACTAAAAGGAGTTATATTCATGTTTTTTCCTGTTAAATTATACACATTATACAGATTATATTTCATACAGAAAATAGTAATTATACAGAAAAACGGTTGGGCTATGTCCTGAGGTACCGCTCCCAATAAATTTAATTTCCTATTATTTGTTTTATAATAAACGTTTTAAAATGAGAATCTTTATTCACTAAACTTAAGTAAATAAATAAAGAGGCCAAAACTAATCTATATTACATTGAAATGATATTCCAATTTGTACTTTAGTCTCTTTTAATGATAATATGCATGTATTTTAAGAATAAACATGTTTGTGGTATGCCACGCAAGGATTATTTAACGCCTTGTGTGTGTGTGTGTGTGTGTGTGTGTGTGTGTGTGTGTGTAATGCTCCTACACCAGTTTTGATAAGCTCAGATCTTTAAGTAAATATTGATATTTTATTAAAACCACGCCAAATATCTATCTTTCCCAAAACCTCTGAAAAAGTTGCTTTTAGGTGTTCAATAAACTCTTCCCGATTAAAAGCAGAACAGTACAATGATTGGGTGCAACAGTTCAATTTAAATAACAGTGTATGGCACATTTTACCTGCTATATAATGTATAATGATGCTTTGAGGTGACTGTATTAAATACCACTTAATAATATCTGTTCCGAACAGCAATTTTATAATGTACATTCTAATACTTAGCATCACTGTTTTGCTAATGTACCATGATCTAGATCTCACAGTGTAGATTAATGTAGAATCTTTAGGGTTCATATACTACTTTAAAGCAAATTCCAAACAAAACGCAAAATAGAGCTTTATGCCAAATACCACATGCATATGTTTAAACTGAGTAAATGCTTCACGACTCTAAATTTCATTGAAACAATTCATTTAGGTTTGTGTACCTGCTGCTCTTCATTGTGACTTTCTACAAATTGCCATAAATCTTTAATTGTAGGCCAGATTTGACAAAAACTCTACCCAACCCTAACCCAAACTGCTGTTACTGGGTTTGGACGGGGATCTGAACAAACACCAGGCCGCATCTGCTGTGGTGTCCCTGTTAGGCAGAGGACTTTAAGAAGACGCCCTAAATTGCCATATTCAGACACTAGGGGGCGTAAATGTTCGATTAATGTGAATAAAACAAAAATACATATGTGTGTACTTGCCACAATGGAGCGCTGTAGTTGGATCATATTTCTTTTCTTTCTTTTTTTTTCAACGCCATATTTTCAGCTGTTTACAATTGCTCTACACTCTTTTTTCCCTCTGAGCATGAACAGACTTGTTGATCCCCTGGAGCTCATTTTAGCTTCATTGTGAAATCTCACTCCAGTGTATGTTTAGAGCAGATACAGTCTCGTACACCCCCACACACACACACACACACACACAATGTTACACTTTGTTACCAATAATCAGGATTTGGACACCCACTATGACATAATGTCATAGTGTGCCATGAGTAAATAATTAGCATAAACTTTCCTTAATGTAGACAGATATGTGTAAACAAATATATTCTTCATCTGATTAAAACATGTTACATCTGATTAAAACATGTTACAAGATAACACAAAGAGTAGAGTGGAAAATGTTTGAGCACAAAACACTAGTAACATGAGCATTCATCAAAAATATAGAAGAATATGTATACTGCTTTTTAGAAATAAACAGTTCTTTACACTCGGTGAAAAGATTACATATTTCCAGCCCATTTCAAGGCCCTAGCCATTGCAAAATACTGTTCCACAGTGGCGGTATCATTTGGTGGCACAAAAAATCACTGTTGAAATTTGGACTTACAGTGTGCAGTGTCCTGGCATGGAGAAAGTTGAGCATATCCAAGACTACATTCAGTATTGGCTTACAGTTAATATGATTGAGGTCAAAGACATTTGCATTCTATTCCATCATATATAATCTGAGTAAAGTCACATTTTGACCAATCTGATGTAATCCATTGCATGTTATGGTGGCTTACACAAATGAGCAAAAGGATTCAGTTGGATAGATACAATGCAAGCACTGGCTTGTAAACCAGTGTTTGTGGAATCAGTTCCACCGGGGCAGTACTGATGAACTGGTACTGAACTGGAATTCTATGTTTAAATACAGCATCTCTCTGAATTTGTCTTTCTTAACTAGATTTGTTGTTATACCCATGGAAACTGTGAAACAGAATTCAATGCTTGCTTCTCCTGTGCCTTGTCAGCAATGTTAACTGTACTGAAATCACAGAAATGGGAAATGTGCAATGACTATGAAATGGATTGTGTCTGCTTGGTTAGCAGTGGTACATTATTCAAACAGTCCTGCCAAGTTCTAAAAAGATCAACTGATCTCTAATGTAAGACTAATATTTCGTCTCATCCATATAAAGCAGTGTTATGAGTTTGGTGTCATGTTGTGCACATCAGTGTAATTGACCAATGTTTATACATTGATGAAATGACATACAGAGTACTATAATAAACAATCATCAGTAACATTTTTACATATATGCACAATGTTGTTTTAATCATGTCTGTCAGAATTGGTGCCATTTGTTAGGAAATTCTGGATTTTTCACAAGTGTGGAAGCCAGCCTTCCGATTGAAAATAGGCCTTTTTCAGTTGTCACTGTAGAAATAGACCAAAATCATGAACTCTTACAACAACCAAATGTTCTCGGCTAACATTTTGATGTGGACATAAATTGGTCTGACACAAAAAATATGGGTGTAACCTTTATGTCTGAAAATATCAATGAATGTATCAACTTGATTCAGCTACATTTTGAAATAAATTGTGCTCGAGAGAATAAGGTTAGATCGGACATTTCATTAATTGACATTTCACCAAATGAAGTCCGAACAGAAGTTATTCCCAAAAGCTTTCTAATGATGATGTGCAGTCATTAGGCTTGCTACTACCTGAATGTCATTTAGCCACGGACTCTCTACTGTGTCATTCCTCATCACCCCGACGTCCGCATTTCTCATTCACAACATTTGCTATCCCTCCAGTATCCCTGCATTCCCCGCAGTAGGCAGGAGCTGCTGTGACGGTCGCCATGTTGCTCTCCAATTTTGCCTGCAGTAGCGAGCTGTAGCTGAGACGGCAGGGGACTGGAGCGGCAGGGAAAAACGCAGAGTTCCGGAGCGATATGCCCAAGAAGGCTAATATTTTTCGCCGAAGCACAGCGCAATCCGACACGGCCATCGGAGCATAGGCGACGGCTTACAGTGATGAAGAAAGCCTTTACCAGCCATCTCTTTTAACCTGAGATCACAGGGATGGACAGAGGAAAAAAAGAGAATGGAATTAAAAAAAACTAGCTAAGGCTTTTTTCCTCTCAATCGGCAGACCTAACACAGAGGAGGGGCATTGGAGCTTTGTAGCATTGCAGATTTGCCATTGATGCATTTTTTGTTGCTGCATTGTAGCTAGATGATCGATTATCGACAACTCAAGAGGATCATTTTAACTGTTCTTTGTCACTGGGATGAATTTCCTGTGGATTTCTGGAAGAGCCTAATTTAAATACGAAAGGAAATTTTGTTGCCAGCGCGTTAGCTAGCCAGCTAGCTCGCTGGTTACGTCAAAACAGCCGGTCAGGGCAGGGTCTGCAATTGTGGATTTCTCATTTATAGTCCTCAGCGGAATACATTAGCTAAGGTTAAATAAAATGAGGAAATATTACATTCCTCTTCTACTTCCAAGGTGTATTATATTTATATGAGAATGATCACGACTCGTTTAGTCAGCTAGTAGCTAACTAGGTAGCTTGTGATATTCGAAGTTTTAAAAAGGTGAAATATTAAGTGTGCCTCTCCTCCAGCTCGATTGATTTTTTTTAACCTTTTTTCAAAATTCTCTTTTAAAAATTGCACCCGGTCACAACTGAACCATGTCGGGAGAGGTTCGTTTGAAGAAACTAGAAAAACTGATTTTGGACGGGCCAGCACAATCAAATGGCCAATGCTTTAGTGTGGAAACGTTGTTGGATATCCTAATATGCCTTTATGATGAGTGCAACAACTCGCCGCTCAGGAGAGAGAAAAATGTGTTGGAGTTTCTGGATTGGGGTAAGACCTTTTTTCTTTACGTTTCCCTGCGCTTAACACACTACCAACCCTTGCTGCAATGTTCCCCCCCTCCGTCACTCATCTTCCCCCGGACAATTCACCGACCCACATATATCAGCAGTATGTTTTTTGGATGTGTCTACTGTTTTCACCCTTTTGAACTTTTCCCTTCAACTAATGAAGGGAACGAATACTTCTGCGACTGGTGCGACTTGAAGATCCAGAAATTAGCTAGCCAGCCAACTATCGGGAAACACATTTTTGCTGTCTGCTTGGGAGTAGCTTCGATTGCAGACGGCCTGTGCACATCTAAGCTAACGTTAACCAGCTGGGCTTGTGGTATGACTGTATGTAAGCAGCGGGTTGCCGTTTTTCTCGGTTTTGGAGAGGATTATGGCACAAAGAACGTGTGAGAAGTTGACATCAATAAGGCCTTTTGATCATGAGCAGTGACGAATAATTGCTTATTGGTGTAACATTTAGCGTAATCGTAAAATTTAGCGTGATTCCAGTCAAAGATATTGCCAGACATAGTTAAAATAGTGGTTGTGAAAAAGAATGTAGTTATAAAGGCATTGGTTTGTGACAATGCGTTTCTATTTTGTCTGGTCCTCCACGTCCGTGTCGTTTTCCATGTATGGCAAGACAATTTTTTTTTGTGAAGGGAGCCGACCGCCAAGTGTGACATCACGTTGACATTTGTTTTACGGACAGATACACCACCTACAGGTAGAGGCAGACAGAAAGAAACGACTGATTTACTTAATTATGATGAGAAATGTCACGTAAATTTGATACAAAAGTATAAAGTTGAAATGAGAAGAGAATCATGTCGTCACTGCTTTTGCGGACCCGAACAGAGCATGCCGGGAATTTATGGGGTTTACAGTGCCAATGGCGGAGCCGCATCCACAAACCGCAGGGCTACACCTTCAGTGGCTTGTAACTGGGGTGATTTCAAGACAAAATGGTGCATTTTGAGGTCGTCAGAGCCCCACCCCCATTTGATACCCAAACCCATCAACACCGGAGCCAGCAGACCCACATTAGATGGCCAACTTATCTACCCTAAGTTCAGTGCTTCCTGAAATACATGATATATTCTAGTCTGGTTTCAGATATGTTATCAAGAATAACCTGTGTATGTGGTTAAATAACTATAACTAAGTATAGTATATAGTGCGAAACTAACAATAACAGTAGCTACTTACCTGGGTGAGAGTAATATCCATAGCTGGGGTATTAACAATTCTAAAAGTAACAGGTTGTACTAGCCTGCTGCATATCTCAATTTTGTCTGGATTTCTCAGTAAATATTTTCACTCTCAGTAGCACATATGAATAGTTACATTACTGCCTGGGCATTTCATAGTTAGGTTATTGACTGGGCATTTCAGAGGCAACTGCAGCACAGTGGTCTGAAAATTCTGATGGATGCTGAGCTAGGCTAGTGTTGATCTTAAAGTTAACGACAGCACCCTGTTGTCTGATAAAGGGCTTGATTCCTCATTTTCAGGCCTAAATTTTCTAGTGTGGATTTATTCAAGATGAATATTCGCAGTATCCTAAACTGAGAGTAGACAATTTCAATTCAAGAGCACATCAAATTACAGTATTCAACAGATTTAAAATCCAAATGGGGGAATGTAATTAATCAGTAGCAGAATGTATTTTTCAGAGGGCATTTTTACAATGCATTATCAGTGTAGCCTATATGTAAGCAAAAAGCGCTTTTCAGTTTCAATTCAAATCCTCAGTAAAGCAATTAGAGAAAAGTGATGAGCCAGAGTGGATCCGTAGATCGGTGAGTAACCTGACTGCTAAAAAAATAATGCAGATGTAACCGTATATCCAGCTTGAAGGAGGTGCTCACCAAAAACTGTAGTGTCTGTTCAATGACCAGCCAGTCACCTGGCCTTTCATTTTTTCATGGCTGCATCGGTCTAACACACTACAGACGACACATTTATTTGAAGGTCATCAGGATACAGACATTATTTGAAGGTGTAAGTCAGATAGTTTTTTAAAAAGGCTGTGTCTTAGCAAGTATGCATGGATGCATCCAAACCTGAATTGATTGCATCTTTTAAATGTGGCCTAATCTGAATCACTTGATCACTAGTGCCCACTCATGAGCTGACATCTGCAGAGCCCTGCAAAATCCAAAGCTAAATTTCCGGCCCTCTCTCCCCCCCTTTCTTTAGCTCATAGAGAAGTATTAGGAAAATATTTGAAAATTGGATGAAATCTGAGGCAGTGCTTTTAAACTTGATGTAAATTTTTTGGGACAAGTGCGCTGACAAAGCGACTATTTTGTCTTTAAAGTCAATTCTGTCAGCAGTCAGAAATGTTTTTTCATTCAGTGATAGGTTTCTAAATAATCATGAAAGAGGTGGAAAAATCTCCAACTAAATACCCGGCAAAGAGTCTCTGTGAGATTGTCATTAAGGGAGAACGTGTTCAAATGGAGCACATCAGTGCTGTTAGTTTCTGGTTAGTTTCTGGACTGGTCTTGAGAAACAACTGGCTACAATATCCCCTGTGAAACGCAGGTGTAAGATGTGACAAATACTCGCCCAGTCAAGCTTAACGACTTTAACCGCCCTGCCCTTAATGTTCTGTTGGGGGGAAAAAAGCAAAAGATTAATCAATGAGTGTTTGGACAGTTAATAAGCAACAGCAGCAGTACATAATATCTCTCGGCCTAATTGGGATTAGGCTACTTTTTCTTGAAAGAGTGCGCTGTTTTGAAAAGGAAGCGAGAGGAGAGGGCCTTTGCATTGTCCCATAGCACCGCAGCCATTCTGTGCTCCATGACTTGTGATGTTTTGTTGGGAAAGGCTCCAGCAATGTCTCACATTCCTTTCTGTATTTACTCTCAGGCAGCTACTGAATTCTGTTTGGTAAGACTTTCATGGAAGCAATTACCGGCACGTCAGAGCGTTTCACACGCCATTGCGTTGCTGTGCTTACTTTTCAAAAGTTGGGGCTCCTTTTCGGTCTTTTCGTCACCTCGAACCCCCGCGCCCCCTCGCCGGCCTACCCGGGCTTTGGCATTAAGGAAGTCAGTAGCGACATCCTTGCGAGGCTAGCCGTTGGTCGCTGCCTCCCTTTTCTTGTGCTGCGCCGCGGTTTAGAACGGTTTCTGGGGTGGGCAAATTGGATGCCATGGACTGTTGATTATAAAAGAGCCTTTCGCAGTCAGGTCCACGTACTCGGCGTGCTTCTCCCTTTCCAGTTATGCAAGGTTCCTGTTCAATTAAGTCATCTCGATCTATTTGAAAGGTAAAGCCACATGCCCTGCGGCCCTTGCGGTGATGGGAGTAGTTTGCCACTCCTGCATCTCACTGTGACTTAGCGGGCGGGTGAAGTATGCAGGGTTGTGTTCTTACCATGGTTGAAGGGATGGAATCTAGGCTTGAGCCTTCTTTTTTTTTAACCCTGGCAGTGGCTTACATCTGAGACACCTGTTGTGCTCATCCGATTAAGTCCCCTCTCTGAATCAAACAGCTGAATTATTGATTAATTAGCTTGAAGTAATTAGCTCCTCCTAGTAAAGCTAATATTACTCTACTCTTTGCCCCGTTCGCACAATGTTCGTCCTCTCAGAGTTGAAGCCGCCATTATTCGACAGCGCTGTAATGACTCTGACAAGGGTAGCCCTGGTTGGTGTTCCTCGCCCCCGAACAGGTCGCGCCAAAAGCCCCTTCGCTTAAATGTTCTGCATAATAAAGCAACACGTTAAACACCCGCATAAATGTAAGTCAGTGTCTGAAAGCCAAAACTGTTTCCAAATGCCAGCCAGCTGGCGCCTGGGCAGCGCCGCCGCACTTGCCAGCTTGAAGTGACAATGGCAGAGGGAGAAAGTTGAATTCAGCAGCTCGTGACAACAGGCAGGGGCCTGTGTTCTGCACGTCCGACAGCGTGCGCGTGGCGAAAGAGCATGAAATGTATCTAAACCCCCGGCAGCACGCGCGCAGGCAGAGACTCAACCAAACTTGGAGTCTCTTTTGTGCGTGTGTGGGTGTGTGTGTGAGGAAGAAAAGCGAAACGGGCCCTGTACGCCGGTGAACGAGCCCCAGTTCTAATCGCAGCACGTGAAGTAGGTGCGAACGACGCCTGATGGCTTTAGCAGGAGTGGGGACGGCCGCGGCAGTAGCGAGCGCAGCCTCACAGTTTGTTTTTCCACTTTGGAAGTTGGCGGGAGACGCCGCGATTATCGCCGGTGCGCCACGTTCGCCCACAACGCAGAGCTGCGAGCGTCTGCATGAGCGAGGAGACGGTTTCGTGCATCAACGCCGTGTTGGCAGGGATCGTGAGCGGGGCGCGTGGGGGAGGTCGTGTGACCCCTGTGAGGCTGGAGGGGTGCGGATGAGGGGTGCGGGTGGAAACGGCTTGCCCCCGGAGAGGAGCAGCAGGTGGGGCGCGGGGGGCAGCAGGACGTCCCTGCCAGCGAGCCCGGGCGGACGGGCTCCTTCCTGTGAGATGGTGCCGTCATGGCAGCTGCAGGAAACGGAGGCTTTTGGGTTGCATGATGTCACAGCAGGAAAGACAAGCTGTCAACGGTGTGCCATTGTTGTATGACCAGCTAACATAAAAGCACATTCAGTCATTAATCACTTGTTCTTGTTCCTTTGCCATTATAACTTGGCCTGTTTGTTAATAATATATGCTCATTATTATTATATCCACATGATTTTGTATTTATTTAGGCACCATTGAAGTGAACAAATATACAGAACTGTTCTTTGTTTTGTCAGTATTTGGCACATTATAACAGTTCTAATTGAAAATTTGCTTAGAATGAAACTACTGCCTTTCCCATTGACCTGTAGGGATCGTAATGAGCTCTCAGAGGTGGAAGTAAATGAACTCCTATGGGTTTATTATTGGGAGGGGAGTGCTTTTAGAGTAGTCGTAGGTTCAAATATTTTTTGATACTCTGGGAAAATATTAAAATAATTGACTCCCACAGCCGTTTTCCCAAGTTCTGTTTGAGTCTGCAGCTCTCTGTGTAAACAGTGACTCACAGCAGAGAGATCTGCATTGGCTCATCGTTTTGGGAAGAAAAGTAAATATGTGTCAGATACCCTTTATATTAGTCAGGCTTTCGCTTTCTGACATGCGTATTGGTTCGAACAAAACTTTTTTTTTTTCTGATGTCAGTAATTGATCTGTATTTTCATAGTAAAAAAATCTGTACTTCCACCTCTTCCCAAACCACAATTTATAATTAGCTAATGATTTTTCCTGTAATTACAATTCCTTCTAATTCCTCCATGCTGTCCAGCTGCTCGGTGCACTGCATCATCTCCTTGCAGTGAAATCCTGATGTCTTTTCCTGCGAAGAAGAAATTTGTCAGCATATCTCTCAGTCCCGCCCTCTCAAGTTCTGTGATTTGTGTTTTTTTTTTTTTTTTTTCCAGAGCTGAAGCACTGGTCACATTAGGCGGTCAGTACCAGTGATGTCATAATTGAGGAGAGGAAGATGGCAGATTGAGGAAGACAGGAGAATAGGGGGTGTACAGGGTTGAAGTCTCCATGTGTCTGTCTGTTTCTGTCAGCCATGTCCACTCCCCTGGTTTCAGACCAGCCGCTCCACCCTCATGCCCTAGTATGCAACAGAAATAGGGCAGTTGTGTAAGCAGCACAGTAAATACCTTATTTTGGAATTCTCATCAGGTGGTAATTTTTTTACCTTTTTGTGCACAGCAGAGAAACAGGCCTTTGATGATTCATCGCTTAGTTGCACTTTTAATTTATATGATCTTCGTTAACTTGACCCACTTCAAATTAATATTGTTAATTTTGAAATTTTCTCAAACGTAACAGACAATGCAGCCCTCAAAATAATCACTGTGTAACTTATAGGATATGCTTGTGGAAGACATTTTCAGTCTCTGTGAAATTCCTTTGTCTGTAGTGTTGGCTTTGGCAAGTGTTGATAGCCAGCTGTGCTGTGTAATTCACTGACATTTATTTCAATCCATTTAATGCCCATGGTCAAAGAAAATAAGAATAGACATACTGGACAGAAATGTACTGTAGCAATCAAATGCTTATTTGATAAGGTCATAGTTATGGTGTTGAAGATGGATTGCTAGGCTGCTGGACTTAGTGAATACACTGTGTGTGGGTACGTGGTATGTACCGTTTTATCTCAAAACCACTGCGCTCTATTCGAGCTGCCATACAGGAAAGGTCGGGTTTATGCATGCTGTTCCGGTGCTGGCCAGATCCCACCGTCGGCTGAGGGATTGATGTCCTGTCACCACAGCCAGGCCCAGCACAGGTGGATTGTGGATAATCTTGAGGGCTGCAGTGCCTGGTGTGGCGAGGAAAGGAGTGATGGGAAGGTTGTGGGATCAGCCTGGAAAAACAGTGCTGCTTTGCACCTGAGGCTGACCTGTATCTCTTGTCGTACACCTGAAAGAAGCAAAACTGCCCGGATACCCGTTCTTAAATGCTGAGTCCCCTTTTGTCACGCTCATCTGTCTTGCAAGAGCTCTTCTAAAGTGAATGTTGGCTTTGTGTACTGTTCATTTCCTTGACCTGCCAAGATGTGGAAAGCTGTAGAGATGAATGATATCCTGGCCTGCTGAAGTACTATAGAGAAATGGATAGGAGTTACTGGGTATTGCTTGTGTCTCTCTGTACCTATATGTGCCTGTTGGGGTGTGGCCCCAAGGTAATCATATGACTCTGAAGTTGTTGTTTTGCCTGCGAAAGGCATTCCAATAATGTGATCAGGGATGGCACAAGAGTTTGGCCCCAGCAGTTGGGAGTGATCTAACCGCAATGGATTGCAGAGTTACAGGTGCATATGTAGAACAAATCATCATTTCGTCTGGGATTTTAGTTTGAGGTGTTTAGGGTAAAAAGCCATGCCACGCTGCTGTCTCTGCCAGTTTCTTTGGCAAGTTTCAATAAAGTCGTCTTGCTAGTTACTCAGTTACAGGCAGTCAAAATCCCCAATCCCCAATTTATTCTGCTAAAAGTAGCTAGCTAGCTACATTATCCACACCAGTTCACATAATTAACAGGAAACTTTAATCCTTGCAGAATGTGATTTGGCTAACCAGCAAATCCCCGTAAATTAAAGCCTGTTGCTTTGCGAAAACCATGCCTTGTTCAAGTCTTTCACAGAATTCATCCAAAAAATGAATCACAGTTCTTGACTCGAATCTGTTGTATCGATCTGCCAATCACTGTCCGTTGGTCGTATTGGACATCATCATTCAGTTGCATGTCAAGTCCGTCTTTCCAGCTAGAGAGCTTGCCTGTGTGTACAGTTCACCGTCCAAGACGGTAATCTGGAGGAGAGGGATTGCAAACAATAGCAGCTAGATGGTGGAAAGTTGGATTAGTTACCTCTTCTGGTTGCTGAAGTGGAGTCTAAGAGTCATTATCCGCTTGATATTTTACAATGCGGTAAAGAGGCATAGTGAGCAGTTGCCAGTTTCTCCAGCAAGAACAGATTCTTTTGGTCCTTAATTCGGCTATCTTGGAAAAGTCTTTCCCTGGGAAAGCACCTTTAAATCTCATGTGTGTCTCTTTTGAAGTGCACAGTTCAAACTATTTATGCACTCTCTTCAATCCGTTAAAAATGGAGATGGAATCTTTTTTCCCCCTTGGTGGTGTCCACTAATTTAGTCATATCTGTACCATATCTGTACTTTTTTGGTCTCGGACGGGAATCCACCAGACTTTAGAATAGATGGAATCTCCTGTTTCTCATCTCATCTTTTTGGCGTTTCTTGCCATGAAATTATATACTCGGAGCTCTTTTTGTGTCCTTGGAATGGACTGATGTTTTTGGCAAGAAAGTCGATGCTTGAAATGTTTTTCTCTTCTCTGTTCATGATTTGTATGCAAAAAATTCTCCCTTAATTGTGTGGTCATTTCGGCACCGCAAACACTCTTATTCCTGCTCAAATGGTGACAGCTGATACATTTTTAATGTTTTTGCTTTTCTCATTCTTTTTCATAGTTTGGCTGGAGTTTGCTGACATTTTTAAATGTCTTTTTTGTATTGGAGAGAATCCCCCAGTGAGAGAGAAGTTGAATTTTTCATGGTCTTGGCTAGAACTCTCTCTCTTGGTAACCATGTCTCATATAAGGTCCAGCTGGATCTTCGACACCACATACGTTAGCAGTAAGCAAGTCTGTTGTATGAGCTTGTGGGAGTTTTTTTTTTACAAGACAAGTTCGGCTACCAGAGGAGCCGATGAGAAAGTGAGAACCAAATTAGCTGAGAGAGTTCTCAAACTTCCAGCAACTTTTGGAATACCTTCTGAAGGGGTCACAAGGGTAGCCATATTTCCGCTTAAGCCAGTAGGAATTATTTTTTATGACTAAAACATTGAGGCCATACTCCGTGTCCTGCATAAAATCTGTATGTTTCAAAATTTAGAACTGTTTCTTTTCAGCTTCTGCATACTAAGCCACTGTTTTTTTTCTAAAGTGCTTATTTTAGCAATCAGTGATAATCACACATCAGGTTCATCAGTCCATCTGTCCATCAATTTGAGGACACACAGTGATTCACTGGGAACATTTTAACAGGGTAAATTGTCTTGTTAATTCCTCTTGAAGTACCAAGTGAAGCAAATAATTTTTATGATGGGCAGGAACAGGGAACAAATGTGTCATATTTCCTGTGTGTGATGAATGAGTTTAATGACCCTCACAACCCAGCTGTGCGATGTGCAGTAGCTAGCTAGCTTACAACAATGTTGCAGACAGCTGCCTAGTTGGCTATGGTTTACAGCTTTCATCTCATAGGAAATCCTTATAGTTGGTAGATAATTTTAGCTAGCTTGGTAGCTTGGAAAAGAGAGGACTGTACTGCACTGGCTGTTAGAATTATTTTTTTCAATATGGCTTGTAAGGTATGTTCTCTCTCATTGGTAGCTACGTACATCAAGGGGTAGCTACCAGGGTATACACTTTTAGAAAATTAGCTAGCTATTTGCCGAAATTGTCACAAATTGCTGCGAAAGCCGAAGTTAAAGTAAACATGCTAGCCTACACGCTCTCACACGCACTTCAGGAGATTTGTTGACAAATTTTTCCCCCTTCTAGTTCAGAAGTGTTTATTTTGCTTTAACATCTCCATCGGTTTAAAAGTAGGGGTGTTTCCGAATGTGAACTCTGTGGGTGTTCCGACCGATAGAGAAGTCCAGGTTTTACAAGTAAAAGGAGAAATGAATTGCTGCGTGAGGACAGAAACCCGTGGAATTCGGTGTCACCTGGGAACGCCGTTCCCGCTGGGACGGCAGCAATTTGTTGATTGCTCCGAGCCCCGCGGTCAGAAGGGCCCTTGTTTACGTTACTCATGCCTGACGCGCGCGGCTCGGGCAGGTGTTCCCAATTTGGTGAAGGAACGGGGGAAGCAACCATAAATCCAGTTTACTGCCAGGAAGCCCCACGTGAATGCTCAGGTCTGGTTTTCCTCAGCACTGTACCGGAAGATAATCTGCACTTTTCCAGCAAGTCGCACAGTACAATGGAAGGATTTGGAAGCTCCAATACTGGCCAGTTACTCTGGCTTACTGCTGGGTTTATCAGACTGCCGGTTGGTGCTTACGGGTTTAGAGTTCCCTGTGTGCTGTGTTCCAGTGGAATGAGGAGATAATTCTGTTCCACAGATATTCTATACATTGACCAGATAGTCAGCTCTGTGTGCCTCACATTGGAAGTTCTGTCTCTCCCATTCTTGTACCTCTAAGTGTTCTGATTTGCTGGCTTGTTATGAACATTCTTTAAGGGGAATCTTTTGAAACAGAACATCTATAGTCAGCATAGGAATGCAGACAGCACCACAACCTCCTTGGTAAGGAAGTACTTAAGGACAGCAGTCTAATATCTGGTCATAATATTGAATTTAATATCTGTCAGTGTACACTGTGGTATTTGGGCGATTCAGTTATTTCACAGAGGCCCAAATGACACGTCTTTACCAAATACGTGGCCTGGGTGGCCATCACTGTGAATCTCCCATTACTTGTATGTGATGACACAGCTGTGGAGTGCCAGGAGGAGGTCCAAGGGAAAGCTGATTCACTCTGCACAAAAGTGGGCTTCCTCTTAACCATGGGAGAGAAAGCGTTTGCCAGCCAGCCATGTCTGCCCCTCCTTTCTGATTGTTGTGTGCGAGTCAGGCAGAGAATGAGGTCCAGTCTTGGGCGCACGTGCGGGATGTGTACTCAAGTAGCTTAATGAGAAAGAGGACAAAAATAACGATCGTTATAATTAAAGCCGTAACAGATTAGGAATAATTATAACGATTACCTCAACAGCGGTGATAAGGATGTGTAATTAAGTGTTTATCTGAGAACAGGGTTGGTCTCATGTGAGCATCTGAAGGAGAGGGATCTCTGACTCCCCTCTAACTCCGGCCTGGCTTCTGAGCCTAAGGCTAGCAGAACGAGGCAGGCCTGATACATGGCTGGGAAGCCAGGCTGCTCCAGGACCAGGCTACACACGGTAGCTCAGGAGTCGAGGACAGCTCTGAGACGTCATTCTTTCCCAGAGACACAGAAAGGGTGATCTCATGCGATGTAAGCCTGCGAAGACTCAGCGATTAACCCAAGACCACTGAACTGCCCACTTCCTCTTCCTGTTGGGCAAACCACAGTTTCCCCCCTCTTACAGAGGTGTGCTGGAGTCAGACAAGGCTCCTCGCAATTCTGGTACAGCATGCGGGCTAATTTAAGCACATGACTGAATGGCCCAAAATATCAAAATCTACCCCCGGGTAAAAAAAGGCAATCGGGTAGTCCCAAAACGCTGAAAGGTTGTGTAAGTTGAACGAATAATTAACAATCTTTCCACTTCCCTTGCCAAGGAAGTCTAGACCAATGACCTGGAGCTGTAGTGTGTGTGTGTGTGTGTGTGTGTGTGTGTGTGTGTGTGTGTGTGTGTGTGTGTGTATTCTACCCAAGAAAGCATGAATTTATGCATGCTGTTCTGGCTTTTGGCTGAAACGGCCCTGCTGCCAACTGGCACCATGTCATGCATACTTTCCCTTTTTTTCCCCTCCACTGAAACAACTGTGCATTTGTGGCAGGAGTGGGATAAACGGGAAGGTGCTTCATGGGGACATTAAAGTTAAGCAGGATATTGTGTTTTATCCGTGTTGTATCCGTTTCTGAGATTTTCCAGTGATTGGGTGCTTTTCATTTATAACCATGGGCTTGTAAGCAGAGAGCAGTCTGCCTTCATCCTTGCCGTGCTCCGCCTTGCGTCGCTTGGCTTAGCTGCAAAGCAGGTTTAATACAAGTCTGTTGATTTTTCTTTTGACAGCTTATGTCAATGGGGGCTTTTGAACACCGACGCCTTAGCGCTGTCAATGGAATATTTTTTTTTGGTGATATTATTCTCTTAAGATTGACAACGCTTCAGGGAAAGTGGATTTCCGAGTGACTCCTTTGCATGTGTAGGGACACCGGCCTTCCATTTGTGAAAAGGGCAAATTCTGTTTCAAGGTGGACAGTTGCTTTTTTTTATCTGTTAAACTGCATTTTTTTTCCCCATTTTTTAAATTTTTGCCCATTTGTTGGTTTCATAGCCAGTCCCTCTATCTCCTGAAATTAGAGTGTGTTCAAATGAAATAACATAACAATTTTTCCAAATTTTGACATAGGTAGTTACAGTAATAAATGCAAAATTAAATAACCAACTTCTGGTGAGCTGTAGTCAATGAACTTAGTCACCCACTCCTTTGCTAGGGTTTTTTAGGATCCGTAGGGGCTGTCTCCCATGACTGCCCAGGGCCTTGTCACCACGACCAAGCTATCAGTCATTCAGAACAGTAAAGGCAACGGTATTTTTTCATAAACAAAAAAAAATGCACTGTAATTGCAACACCACTGAGGAGGTTATGTGCTAAGCACGGAGAGATTGTGTGAGTCACTGTTAATTAATTCTTTTTTCCTATATCGATTAGCTAAATGTCAGTCAATACGCAAACCCCCTCCTCATTATTTTATCGGTTACAACAATTGAACGGTGCTTCCCATTTAACTTGTGCAATGCTAGTTTCTGTACTGTACATTATGCAGCCGTCTTTGTGGATGGCGATGTGGAAGCGGCTCGATCCCAAATTGAAATGCCCAATTTAGTCTGTAAAGCGAAATTCCCTTTCCAAAGTTCAGTGCTGCAGTTCCGTTTATGATTTAGGGGTCACAGAGAAGCAGAGATCCTTCATTCAGGGGAAGGAAATGAGAGCCAGTTTTCAGGGGCAGTTCAACACCTGTATTAATCCTCAAAATATTATATTTGGCTGGGAAAAATAATTTGTTCCTTTGATGCTGGTACATGAATATTAGACGGGCAAACAAACATCCATTTAGAATTGACTTGGGAGTTTGCAGTTTGAGATGGCAAGCGCCATTTAAATGAGTCTGCACCTTTAAGAACGCTGGCTGTGACTGTTGTACCTTGTAATTTTGCACAAGTAAAAATGTGCTTTTCTGTGGTGTCTTTTGAAATGGTAGTGTTCAGTGCTTAAATGAACCTCTATAATTTGCTTCAGTAAAACATACTAATTTGTATGTTTCCCAGTGTAATATGTCCAACTAATAAATATCGAGACCATAAACTTTGAATAGCCGAACTATTTGAATAACGTGAATGAGTTGGCCATTGATATTTGGAGCCGGAGAGTCTGACGTAAACACCGCCAAAGTAAGTAATTTAACTTTTAATAGCTCGCCATTTCGGTTAAGAAGGGCAAGGCCTAATGTCCTAGCTGACCATCTAGATATCTGAGGCTGTCCAAGCTGCTGCCTTGCACGCAATGTATTTGCAAAGAACACACACGCTGACAATATATTTTGCTACTAGTTTTCTAGCAAGTGTTTGAGTTCCATACCATACTTCAGATTATCAAATTATACCACACTTCAGATAATCAGATTATCAATTATGAAATTCGTTTATCAAATTAGGAGAAAAATATGCACATGGGATTGCTAGATAGGGGAGTAGGTGCGTCTGTGCATTGTTCCGGCTCAGATTTGAAGCGATGGCGGGACCTCTGTTCGCTCAGCTCTCTCGGGGTGTTTCTCCCACAGAGAGCTTGGCTCGCAGGGCCCGGTTGTAATAGTATGGTTACCGGCCAAGGAATGTGCCTCGGCTTCCAGCTCTGATTCCCCCCACTGCCTGCACCACACCCAGCTCACGCAGTCGTGCGCACGAACGCACCCGCGCGCGGCGTGGTTACGCGCCTGGTTTCCCCCCGCTTCCCTGCAGCGCCATTTTTGGGGGCGGCATGCGCCCCTTTTCCGCGGGGCCTCGTCCTCTGCACTGCGGCCGGGCGGAGGGGGTTGTCGGTATCTGTGCCGCCGTCACGGGCGTCGCTCACAGACGCCACACAGGCTCCCTCGGGATGAAACAGAGTGAATCCACACAAATGTACAGTACCAAACGTTTAGACACACCCACTCACCGTTTTTTTCCCCCTTTATTTTTACTATATTCCACATTTTAGAATAATAGTAAAGACATCAAAACTATGAAATAGCACAAATGGAATTATGCAGTGACCAAAAAAGTTAAACAAATCACAACCATCTTATATTTTAGATTCTTCAAGGTAGCCAAAAATATCTTTTTTCCATAGCCGTCAACTTCGCTATTTATGTTTGTCCAAGAAACAAATTTCAAGCATTTAAGCATAAGCCTTTAGTTCAGAATGTGTTTGCATGTGTGTTGGCCATTATCTTAATCACGTGTGTCCAGACTTTTGACTGGTGCTGTGCGTCTGTGCACATCTGAACCGTCACGCATGTAACACGCTTCCCCTCGGCCCAGATGGTGGATTGGAACGGTTCCTCGTGTTCAGACCCGAGAGAAGAAGGCCGCTGGTATTGATGTGATATCCGCAGGGCACCGGCGTTCATCCTTCGCCTCCGCCGCGTCGGTATCGCTGTCCCAGCCATATGCAGGACACGTGGGGCACAGATGGAGAGGTCTGTGCATGACCCGTCGGGAAAATCCGCTTATAATCCACCATTCAGGGCCAGTGTGTCAGAACCCGAGTCGGAGCTGGTTCCGATTCGCACACCTGAAGTCCGAACGGCCGACGTCGTCTCAAGCGGGTCGGCGTAGACAGCCCCGCTCGCTCGCACTCTGGCTTCTCTCACCTCACGCTCCACACGAATGCGTTTCTTCGCGCGCTATTTTTATCAGGACAATCTCAGATGTGGTTTAGCGTTACCTAAATCTCACCCTGTGTGAGCAGAACAGGCTGTTCTTTGCTCTGGAGGGGCTGGGTCTCGGTGGTGTATGAGGAACTGGTCTGGTATTTGCCTGAGGGAGTGGCACAGTCTGCGCTGTGGTCTGTTTCGCCCCGGCGTCTCTATGGTACTGGAGGAATTTGAGTCCCTTCTTATTTGGGGAGTGTTTATTGTGCCTGGTGCGAGATCGCTGGGAGTCTGCGGACGATTACAGTTCAGTTGTCTCCGTGTGTTAAGAATTGCATCTGCACTGTCTGCTCGAATGGTTTCCCAGGATGATTTTGTGCTCAGTTATGAAGTGGATTCATTTGAACGACATCTTGTGCCACATAAGCAAAAGTAGCTCTTTGACAGGACTTAATGTTGTGGCTTGCGAGTTGTATCCCAAATTGTCAGTGAAGGTTATACCAAAAATGAAATGCTTCAAGAGTTACTGTTGGGTCTGTCTGGTTAAAACGTGACTCTCACTACAAAATCTACAGTGGATGTTATTTGTGCAGCAGTACTGCTCATATGTTTACATGTCTTCCTTCGGTATGGTCAAATATTGCTGAATGAGTTTGTCATAAGGCCGTTCCTCTGTGGTTGTTCAAGCCATGTGGAGGGTGCGTTCATTTGACCTTATGAAAGGGACTGAGGGACATAACACGAGGACTTGAACTCGCACAGCTCTTCCGTGTCGCACTTATTAGTCATGAAATATGAAATATCCGAGAACCGCTTTCGCAGTTAATCTGATTACATGCCTGTTGACTGGGACAAGCCTATCTGGAGGCCTCATTCTTACGACGCCTAGCGTAACGTCTTTTTTTTATGGCTTCAAAGGAAAACCTGCAAAGCTGATGGCAACGCTGCCCTCGGCCTGCAGTGTCATCTGTTCGTCCAGGTAGCTAACGGCGTTGCAGGTTACTGAGTAAACGCTGGCGTGAGTTTCAGGTGAGTGTTGTGTTAGGAAGGTGTCGGTGTTGCTGAGCCCTGGGAGAGGGCAGTGGCCGGTATGCTGACGGGGAACGTGCGCTCCGGTCTTTGGTTAGGGGCGCTGTAGGAGCCCCCGGGGTGCGCGGCTGTGGGGCGGGGGGCAGGCCTGCGCATTGTTCCGGCCCCGGCCCCGCGCACGCTGGGAGCGAAAGCGCTGACTCAGGACCCGTCTCCTCATGGCCGGACTGTGGAATTTCGGGAAGCGCCGCTATGTTTGGGGGTGGGGGGTTGGGTTGCGCGCAGCAGCAGCTGTTTGGGGGGGGGGCTGTTTTTATCCCCCTCCTCTCTGTTCCTCTGCGTCTCTCTCTCTGTCCTCACCGCCGTCTGTTCCCCATTCACTCTCTCTCTCACAGCGCCTGCTTAGGCCAGCTAGCAACACGAGAAACACCAGATGCCGGTGGAAAACTCAGGATGTCGAGTCACAGCGGGCTGAAATGAGTAAGGGTGTTCGCAGTGAAGGAACACAGGAGAATTTTGCCAAGAAAACTCTGCTGAGTATGTTTGCAAAAACTGCAGAAATGTTGCATTCACACTGGACTGAAACGGAAGCGAGGTGAAACGACTGAACTTAGAAGAAGAGGGAAAGGTAGATTCCAGGGACCCCAGGAAAATTATTCCAGTGTGGCTGATATAGTAGAACCCCCTCAGTGAAGGTTTTTAACCTTACAAGATTGCTCTTTTTTCTTCTCTGTACACGGGTGTTGTGGAGTGTTGTTTTATCATTGTGAACCTGTTCACATATACAAAAGGCAGTAGGTCCAGTGAATCCAGTGACAGATGGGAGTTATCAACACAGTATAGCCAAGAGGTCCTGTTTTAACTGATTTAGTGGCATGTGTCAGGGGGTGACTGGCAGGGGGGTGTGGTCTGGGTTCTGTGGACTGGAGGGTGCGGGTATTTGGTCCTGTGCATGGGAGTGTGGTTTGAGCGTCCTGCCTGGTCCTCACTGAGTCTCAAGCTGGCATGGGATGACCTCGCACACTGGGCCCAGTGAGGCCGAGCGTCCGCTGCCTCTGTCCAAACGGGCTCACGCTACAGTGATCTCAACCGGCTACAGGAACACCATATCCCGTGTGCAGCAGAGGACAGGGGGTCAGGGTCCGTCCTGTCCCTGTGCCCGTGTGAGAAAGGAGCCCTTGTCTTTCGGAGTGTCCGAATACGGCTTTGACCCGCTACAGGCTCCGGGACACTTTGTACCGGAATGGTTGATGCTGCTGCAGCAAAGTTGCACTTCCCATGTACGGCACATAAACCTATCAGCTCCCTGGAAGGACAAAGGACTGGCTGCATATTGAGGCATACCCAACTTGAATCCATAGGACCTTCTTTCTAAATCCGGTGGAGCTGTCCTGAAGAGGAACTTAATACAGCAGTGCTGAGCTGTCACCCCTCAACACCAGGCCGGCTTTTAAGCAACACTGGCCCTCCACCACCCCTCCGACCTTCTGTCCCACATTCCCAGTGGCCGTGTCAGCCCGCCCCACAGCTGTTCCTCGCTGCTCCCTGCCCCCACCTCCCCCAGGGCTCAGAGCTGTCAGAGGCTGTCACGCCCCTCCCTAGACAGTATCATTCTACCGCCGCAAGTCAGCCTGCGTTTTTGATCTCATTTTGTGTCGGCCGACTCCGGGAAAACAATAAACATCCAGATACGTTTTTCAGAGCAAGCCGCTCTTTTCCATCGCTCCTTTAGGCTGAAAGGATGCGGGACGGGGGGGGGTTCCACGCACCGTCAGTAACGTTCACTGCGGGCCTGGTGAGTATCGGGACCCCCTTTCATGTGCGATCAACTGATTCATTAATATGTCATTTGGAAGAGGCCCAAGTGGCCCACATACCCCCCACCCCCCACCCCTCCTAACCTGAGGCCAGGGACATCCAGATGAGAAGTGATACCGACAAGAATGCCGCTGGGCTACTGTTAAGCCCCAGTAAATCTCCTTTTTTAAGCACACACAGGAGCAGGCCTCACTAGTCAGTCACAATTGTGTTAATGCACTCGCATTAGAACGGAGAAAAGAACAACTTAGCTGGCAGCTGGAAAAGGAAAGAGGGACAATGAAGCAGGCATTCGTTAAGAGCAGGAGCCGCTCTCTCTCTCTCTCTCTCTCTCTCTCTCTCTCTCTCTCTCTCTCTCTCTCTCTCTCTCTCTCTCTCTCTCCTGCTCTCTCTCTGTCACTGCGGGGCGGACGGAAATCAAGCCGCGTCACGAACCTCGTTCTGGATCGCAGTGGCGTTCACAAGGTTCCTCTGTAACGCGGGACACCTGAAACTGCCGGTGTCGTCTCCGTTTGCGAGGGCGGGTTTCAGCCTGGGAATGAGATACAGCGGAGCCCCATGTCCTCTCTGAAATGCGGCCGGTGTCAGCAGAGGGGCCCGTTTGCGCTGCAAGCCCTCAGATGTTCGGCTTTTTTGCTGCTGTCATTCATGCCCCTGCAGAATTTGATTGCCTCTGTAAGCGTATTATTTGACTCTCATTCCTGTTGATTGGTTGGCAAAATGGAGATTGTTTATGTCCTACAGTGCTGCGTTCTCTGACACTCAAAAGTTTGGACACAGCTACTCATAGAAGGGTTTTTCCTTTATTTTCACTGTTTCCCACATTTTAGAATAATAGTAAAGACATCAAAACTATGAAATAACCTAAATGGAATTATCCAGTGACCCAAAAAAACAAATCAAAACTATCTTCTGTTTTACATTTTTCAAAGTAGCCAAAAATGTCTTCTAAAATTAAAATTTTTGTTTTGGAAAAAACTCATACATGGGTATCAACGTCACTATTTATATTTGTCTAAGAAACAAAATTTCAGGCGTTTAAGCATTTAAGTCTTTAGATCAAAATGTCTTTGAATGCATGCTTCCCATTATCTTAATCAGGTGTGTCCCGGCTTTTGACTGGTACTGTACGTGTGTTTCTGTCGGTGGGATTGGAGTGAGCAGCGATTTGGGGTCTCCCCCTCCTGTCAGCAAGGTGTGCGCGGTTCCTGTTGTTGTGACGCTGGCCTCCTCGGGCCCCTTCCTCCCCCCGGCGCGCAGAGGAAGCCGCGGCCTGAGCTCACCGCCACGCCGCCTGGCATGACACAACGGCAGGAAATCCTGCGGTCGGGGCGATTGTCATCTCAATTGTCCGCGGGCCACCGCTCTCGCGGCTAAATATAACCCGCTAACCTCACGCGTTCCGCTCTCAGTGCTCGGAGCGCTCCGCAGGGGTCGGGTTTGCGCCTCTCGGAGCCCCTTCTGCCAGCCCCCTCCGAGGGTACAGCATGACCGCCGTGTCTGATTTTTGCTCATCCGACCCCCCAAAGTGTTTTTTCCTCATCACTTCCTTCTCCTGGATGGTCAGATTTAGTGCCCCTCTCTTTAAATCCATTAGCCCCCCCTGTCCTCAGTATTTAATGACTGAGTGTTGCTGAGAGGTTGATCAGATTTGGGGGAGGGGGTGCTGTGGGGGGATGGATGGGTGACAGTCAGGTCTCTGTGCCTTTTTGGGATGACTGGAATACATTGTCACCCCCTGCTTGTAAGTAGCAACATGGCCCATCCCTTTATCATATGTTCCAGTCTAACATTCTCTAATCAAGGCCAAAATAATGTACACCAAAATATAATACACTGCATTTTTGCTCTCCTCCTTTTTGAAGGAACAAGGTTGTTTCCAGTTTACAGAACACAGTGCCATACAAAGCCCCTCCCGTCCTGGAAAGTATGCTGAAATGATCGCTGCTATACCTTGCCTGTTATCTGTGGCCTCTTGATCCATAGCAGCCCGGAGGATTGTTTGTGTGGTTCGTTTGATTTACTGCCCCATATCCCTCCAGGCTGTGGACTGTAACATTGCCATACAGTGTGGACTGCAGTGAGAGCACCATAATGATCGTAGGCTACTGCAACATGCTGTCGGTCCATGTTTTATTGATGGGGTGAATGGATTTGCATTAGAGGAGGTTACTGGGGTGGTTTTAGTTTGCTGTGGGAGTGTTTTGTGAATACAGGCTTTGACAGTTTTAATCATGACTAATTGTGAGATTTATACTGTGAAACGGCACCCAGTTCTTTTTGTTACGTCAGAGGACATACTTGTGTGCATAGTAACTGAACAATATACATTCCTACTTAGAACATAACCTCAATGCTTAACATGTTGAAAATGTTTTTATTAACGGTAAGAAATCTTGTTTCGATAGCTGATATGTATTTGATAGCTATTTCATTGTTTCACTGAAACATCATTTAAGCATTAGCATTATTTTAAATATTAATTGGCATCATAAACAAAGAGCAATATTATGTAAGCGCATTTCTGACAAAATTTGCCTTAAAGCCAAGAAGAATGATTTTGAAAAACGAACTCAAAAAAGAACAAACACGCCGAATAAGATAATCCATCCGTAATTATCCGTTTCAAATGCGATTCAATTAAAGGGTTTTATTCCTGCCGAAATTCCGGGGTGTATTGTAGGAATGTCTGCCTTTGTGCTCGTATGCATCGGGTCCGTCTGCCGTAAGTAGATTATGCGGCTGTTTTGATGACAGTCACATGTCAAACGCGCCGAGGTCAGGCGTGAGGCGTCTGCTTACAAACACCGTCGACACGCATCTTCCGTGCCGCTTCGGGGTAGATTTTAATTAAGATGAGGGGGTGGGCTCGGTTTGAACAGAAAAGGGAGGGGGGTGGTCGGGGGTGCTGGTGATGAGTATTGTGGGGGAAGATGATGGCATGAATTATTCAGGAGGTCTGCTGCGCATAAGAGCACTTGTATTCCCTCCGCTCATCTGTTCCCCCCTCAGGTAATCCATCTCAAAGTTAACAGCACCCATAAGACCGGCCCGCGCCGGTGCCGGTGTTTTACGGCAGTGGTTTGATGCGTGAGGTCTTCTACCCGCATTAGTGGCTTGGGCCGGTGTATGGCGCCGCGTGAGTCTTATTTGACGGGACGTCTGCCTCCCACGCTGTCCCGCGGGCAGCTTCTCCTGACGGCGCAGCTTCGCACCTCCGTGATGGGATTGTCAATCTGTATGTGCGGGTGTAGATGGACTGGTCCTGGATCAGTATCTACATCTACGCAAAATGATTACGGTTAGGAACAGAGGAGGGTAGGATGATCTTGGAATTGTTGTTTGGGGCAGAAAGTACTCAGCTACATTGTTACATTACATTGTCATTTAGCAGACGCTCTTATACAGAGCGACTTACATATGTTTCAGTTTCATCCATTTGTACAGCTGGAATTTCTGAGGCAGTTCTGGGTTGCCCAAGGGTACAGCAGCAGTGCCCCAGTGGGAAATCGAACCAGCAACCTTTTGGTTACAACCCCTGCTCTTTACCTCGATGCTACACTCCCACCTCTATAGCTATAGCGACAGATGTTCCATTGGTACAGGTAACATTCCCAATGTGAAGCAATTTCATATGAATTGGAGCACATACTCAAGGATACTACGCCAGTGTAAGAAGACAGACCAGCCATTGAAGAAATGTCATGGTCATGGTATGACATAAGAAATAGGAATGGGTTACACTCCATGCTGCTTAATTTAATTTAATTCAAGGTAGCACTCAGTCCAGGCAAATCCTAAATTTGTTTGGGGTGCTTAAGGCGAAAGAATATCCTCTCTATTTGTGTTCAGGTACAAGAACGCACTGCATTCCCCAAGGCCTACACCCACCATTCAGCAGTAGTTTACAGTAGTTTATTATTCATATTGTTTAAATTTTGTGTGGAACTTGGACCAATTCAGAGTCATTTCATCTTCAGTGCCTCACAGTAGTGAGAGAATACGGGCCTCGACCTCAGAGTGACACGCAGTTGGAATCGTATATCCCAACCCCTGCATTATTGCCGTCGCCTTACTGCTGCCCTCAGCTCAAGCCGTGAGAACGCTCAGGTTCCGCCGGTCAGTATATTCTGTAAATGGAACCGTCGTAACAAAGCGCGTTTCACCTCGAGGCCAACCTCAGCTCCGCTCTGCTGAAAGCCCCGTCTCTGCGAGACTGGAAGGCAGAGGAGGAAAACTCACATGACGCGTAAGTGGATTAAGCCCTCCTGTTTCTACTCCCCCCCCAAACTAGCGGCGCAGATGTACCGTTCGAGCGGGGCCTGCCGGCGGAGCGAGGTGCGGCCGGAGGAGCTCTAATTTTGGAATCCTCCCTCCTCAGGATCGAAGGGTAAACTAATAAATCGATATTTTCCAACCGAGGCGGCACATGGCCGCCCCGTGACTCGCATTGACTTTGTTAAGCGGGGGGGGGCCTGCCAGGGAGGACACGGTCCGGGTGCGAGACCTTCTCCCAGACCAGCCAATATAACATCCCGACCTGAACTCTGAAAACAGTTCAGCGTGTTCTCTCTCTTTTTTTCCCCCACTATCTGAAGCCGAATTGATACGCTCTATTGATTTCCTATGGAGTGCTTACCAGGAATAAAAAAACAGAAAAAACACGTAAATGGTTTATCCCTCTGCGTGTGTGCTCGCTCTGGCCGCTATCAGAAACATCTGGCGCTAATGAATGGAAGCTTCTCAGGCCAGCTGTAATGTAGCCATCTGTATGACCTTGTTTATCAAAGACCGGGGGCATGGATACATGTGTTTTTCCTTGGGACAATCATCTACTTGCTCAGACTGCACATCACTTGTGCTCCACTCCTTGCATTGCATTGAATGCATTTCTGCCACGCAACAAACATGTGCATGCTGGTTCGTCTTATCTCTGCAGTGACCGGGAGTAACATATATAAGATTGCACCAAGAAGCAGCTCTCCCCTCCATTACAAGAAACTATCAACACGCCACCAGTATGTCCGTTAAGACTGCGACATGCTTTTCCAAGTTCATTTCTTTCATGTCGTCCGCTCGCATGTTTTTTGGGCACCTGCTGGAACATGTAAGCGCTTATGCATATTTTCTGAATGCATACAATTAGAATTCCCAGCATTGACACATTTCGTTTGGAAGTTATAATTAGCCACTGCCTGCAGCCTTAGGGACCGGTCTTGGCCTAGAAAGTCTCGGCACTGTAGGACTGCAGATGAGTATTTATAGCTTTTTTTTCACCATGTTTTTTCCCCTCTCATAGCTGAAAGGTGTAATTTTGTGTGCTCCTCTAATTTTAGCCGCTGGTGTGTAAGTATATTTCACGTCGGCCTTTAGGTGCCACTAAAAATGCCACCCCACTCGCAGCTGATACCCATTTTGTGACGTACCCAATCTGATTTTTTTTAAAAGGGGTATTTTCACTTTTAGGGTATTTAATTCTCTCTTCTTTTGTGGTGTTTAATTTAATCTTTTTCCCCAAATGCCTGGTCTAGTTCATTTATAACTTTTTTTTTTTTTTTTTTTGCACAGAAGAACCATAAGTGAACTCCCTAATGTGGGATTACTGTGTCATGCTGCAAAAGCACTCTCTGTCTTACCATAGAACGTGTTTGTGTAAAACCAGTTAATGCTCTCACAGACTATGCCTGTTTATTTTGAACACTGTCTTACAGTAGCATAAATTCCTGTGTGCATCTCCCTGCTGCTTTTGTGTTTATCACAATGTTACCATGTCGTTTGAGTCTGTTAGTATTCAGTGTTTATTTTGCTTGTTGTTAGAAGCATCACGGTTTCCATTTAAAATGTTTGCAGAACGCAAATCTCCATATTCTGTGTCCCACAAAGCGAGTCTGTGCAGAAGAGCCTTTCCCCCTCTGAATATTGCGCAGTAGATTTGATTTTGAGCAGATCAGTTTATTTTAATAATGCCGCTGCTGGAGCTGCTGGAAAAATCCCTGCCCTCTTTTACTTTGCGAGATTTAGATATTTATATTACAATTCGCTTTCCGCAGACATTTGCATCTAGCCAAATGTGTCATACATCTGGGTGCTAGCTGCAAAGCGTCATTATTTGATATGCGCCTTCCTTGGGTACAGCTAGGCAGCGCAACTACCGATCTGCTCACGTAATACTGTCCGCCGATACAGCACTACATCACCTTTTGGGTATTGTCTTCACCAGTTCTCCATATTTTCACTGACCTCCATAATAAGACAGTGAAGGAACCAGCTCTTCCAGTCTAGTTGCAGCAGTTGAATGATACAGTACGGAGGTGTCACAGAGAGATGGGGTTTCATTACCCCCCTCCCCGCCCCGAAAGACTCTCCCTCCATCAGCCACGATGGAAAACTGTCCACAATAATACATTTTTATGTCGTTTCCCAGGGAGTGAAAGGGTTAGAATTACCTCGTCCTCTCCAGTGACACATTTTGCCACGGGGAGGCAAGCAGGATGTATTATGTTGGATGAGAACTGGATGACTTAACATGTGAAATCTGTAAAGCAAATGGCGTTCTATTCCGCCAGTGACAGGTGGAATTAAGGGATTTGTAATTTTGGGGTGGGGGGCGGATCATCACCTGTCTCCTCCTGAAGGGTGGGAGCCATTCCCTTCGTGTTTCCAAAAACGTGAATCGCCAAAGCAGGCTCCCCTTCGGAGCCTCAGAAAGGCTCCTTAACTAATTCTAATATGAGTAAGTTATGAGTAAAATAGATATATATATCTCACACACAGTCCTTGCAGCTCCTATTTTTATGCAACCTGGATAGAATCAGCTCTGACCATCTAATAGCATGTTAATCAATACAGGTGATTCATGAACATTTGAGAAGCAGCACAAAGTTTGTACCATGGATTGCCACAGTGAAGAGTTGACACCAATAGGATCAGGCTGGATTTCTGTGTAATCACACACACGGTAGCCACACATGGAAATACAGACTCTTAATTAGATATAGACAATATCTGTTTAGTAAAATATGATTTAAAATCTCCTTTTTGTCACGGGAACCTGCTGTTATTTAGTGTAAGTGCATGGGACCGACAGACTAATACTTTGGTATTTTGTGGTGGCCACATTTCTCCTCTGTCGGTCGTATTGTTTTATTCGGACTTAAAGTTCCCCAAGACCTCACCCCACCCCTTTTCTGCCGTTTGGGAAATCGCTACTACAAACAACTATCTGGCCAATCTAACATCCTGCTGAAAAAAGTCAACCTCAGAGCGTGCCAGACCAGCATCAGCATTTGCTTATTGAAATAACTGAAAGGACAGCCAGGGAGCTGTGTCAGATTATCCTGAATTCTCTCGCGACCCTGGCTGTTTTCTCCTTGAGCGTTAAGCTGACTCTGAGCAATGGTATGGCTGTTGCAGAAGCACTTGCTTTCAGTTGGCCTTTTGTAAGTAAAACTACAAACGGCTCTTGTTTTGTGATCCCTTGCTGTCTGTGGTGATCGCAGGGGATATTTATTTTATGATGCAGGCTACACGTAAATCACATGAATCCTGTTTTATTTAACGAAATGATTCCGTTGCATGTATCTGGTGATACGCAAATTGGTATGGGGTGGCAGTGTAGCACAGGGGGAAGGAGCAGGGCTAGTAACCAAGAGTTTGCTGGTTCGATTCCCCCTTAGGCCTCTGCTGCTGTGCCTTTGGGCGAGGTGCTTATAACCCAGAACTGCCTCAGTAAATATCCAGCTGTGTAAGTGAATAACTTGTAAAAACTATAGTCTATGTAAGTCGCTCTGGATAAGAGTGTCTGCTGAATGACGGTTATGTAATGTAATGGTATTGGCTGTCCTCTGAGTCTTTGCGCTGTTTCATTTGGTCATTCGCTTCACACGGTGAGGCAGTGACTCTCAGGGATCACCCGCTGCTGTGTCTGTATTACCTCAGTGAATCCCACAGTTCCCTATGAAGGCTCCATCATGGCCGCCCGATATATGATTCATTGGCTGTGTGCGGCAGAGGGGTGCTCAGGTTATCCGCTCACCAGAGGAATGTGCACTTTATTTAATTAAAACAGCCGCCTCTGTTCGCCGGAAAACCATTAAGTTATCGCGGTTATTGATCTTAGGTTTTTTTCTTGTTTGCCGCTGAAAGTCACACAGATGTATTCACCTCCCTCGCGACCGGGTGGGTGGGATGAAGCTCAAGTGGAGATCCCACCGCTGACACCTGTGCCATGTCACAGTTGCGGTTGAGCCCCCAGCGCCAGGCCTGTCTGAGAGAGTGAACCGGGGGGAAGAGAGCGGAGCGTGTGTGTGTGTGTGTGTGTGTGTGTGTGTGTGTGTGTGTGTGTGATGGATCGGATTACAGGCGTCGGAGGGAGGTGGCTCCGCCAGCCTGCCAGAGGATGAAAGGCAGCAGTCGGGGAGGGTGGCGTCGGGGGGCACGACTACGAAGGCTGTCTAATCCACGGCTTTGTCACCTCCTCGGTTTTCTCAGCACAAGTTAATAATGCTAAGTGTCACTCTATCCTGGCAGTGCAATGCATAGGAATTCATGCGGTGGCATTTCTTCTAGCTTGGCTGGCGAATTCTTCAGTGTATGTCAAGATATTTGTTTGCACTTTATTTATAGTTCAACAGGAATTATTGAGTATTTGTATTAATGCCAGATGACATGTTTTAGGATTAGTTTAGCTGTGTTTAGTGATATTTTAATGACGTTTTCAACACAATCATGAATTTTGATGAAAGCTCATGAATGATCAGTTGCAACTTTAATGTCAGAATTTGTCAGTTTCTCAGAGGATTCGTTGCAGTTTTAAGTTGAGGTCAGACAAAACAGACTTCAAAGTCAGCTTATGAATTTCTGCTTCAGTTCCCAGTTCCTTTCCCCCAACTGTACCGTATCTGTCAGCAGGACAGATGAGATTGTTTAATACGTCCCTGTGATCATTGGTGAGGGGCATGTGTTAAGTCTCTGTTCTTGATTCTGATAATTCTCAGCCTGTGTCCAGTGCTTTTTTCTAAGAAATATAGTTACGTCTCCCAGCAGCAAAGGAGACAGGGCTTCGTAGGTTGTTGATGGCTAGTCAGATGTTCTGATGCTATGCTTCCATGTGGAATATGGACAGGTATGTGCTGGGCAGAAGCCCTTTCTCTTGCTTGGCTGCAGGGTCGTAATTTTTATGCATTTCTGTTGACCGCACTGCTAGGTCTGTTGCTGTAAGAGGACAGGCTCGCTTTTCCTGTCTGGTTGGCTGATTTTGGCACCTGGCGCAGTTCAGTAATGTCATCACCCATGGACCATCGCAGTGGTTTCCTGGCCACGGTGTGGAAATTCCTTCTTACAGAGCCTGCATTGTCTCTCATGTGGAAGTCTGCACCAAAACCTCCCAACACGGACAAGCTGGTTTCCAGTGTTTGTGAAGCACTGCTGCATTTCCAAACGGAGCCTGTATGACTTCATGCAGATGAAGTGCTGGGAGTGTGAGGTCCCCCAGATACTGAAGTGTGACGTCCATCCCGAATTCAAAGCCCTTCTCCCTTTCCTTCGGTTGGGAACCGCAGCAGAATGTTTACCGTTCTGGAAGGATGTGAGGTCAGGCCTCCCTCTCTCTCCTGTCTTCCTGAACAGCCAGTGCCCCTGTGTCCCCATTTCACCAGTACCTTGGCTGAAACATTCCCCTCCTCAGCCCCCGTGTATTGGGTCTAAATATTTGGGAAACAGTCGGAATGTTAGTTATGCGGCAGTCTTGAGGGACAAAAGGAGTTCATATCGTGTTGTTTATTTCCCTCGCTCCTCTCTCTCTCTCTCGTTTCTCCTTTTATTTTTGGCACATCCTGTTTGTGTGTTTGGCGAGGCCGAACACAAGATAGCTCTGCTTAGGCTGGGAGCAGCCGTGCCCTCTCATTACCGTGGAGGGAAAAAAAACGCAAGGCATTTTTTCTCCGGGAGTATTGGTATCGCTGGTGTGTGGTGTAGCATTAAATGCAATTTAATGCTTCAGCGCATGTGTGTATACCATATGTAAGCGATTCCCGGGCACATTTGTGTATGTTGGTGCTCATTAATATTTTACCGTTTGCCCTCCTCTACGGGTGGTGGTTAATATTCATAGCACACGACATGGGACATGGTAGTTACCCCCCGGTATTGCCTGGGGGACCCGGAGGGCTCGGTGCCCTCAATATTGGCAAATGCTTTTACCCTGCGACTTCCATGTATTTATGAACTGCACCTTGCAAGGAGAATTGGTTGATTCTGGCTATCTTGAGATGCACGGCCCTTTTCATGGGGTCAGCGGGAACTGATTGATTAAATTACCGTTTCCCCTGGGACTGGTTTTAGAATGCCGCGTGATCCTCATTCAGCCAATGTTCCGAGGGTGACATTACCCGGCGTGGCTTTGTCCTCTTGGATGATGCAACTCGGCCACGGCTGTTTCAGGAAGTGTGTCTCTCTGCTTCTGTCAGTCGCGCTGAAAATGCTGTGGGATCGCGGATGTTCTCTGTATGGGCTAGTTTTTCAGATCTTCACACTGAAAGTTCCAGCTCTGCCATTGTTGAAGCTGGAAGTCTTCTGATTTGCTGGCTCGATACGAACGTGCTTGGAAGGGGTGTGGCTTAAAGGAGAATGTCCACCTTACCACATGGAGCGTTATTAAAATAAACCGATCTGTTCAAAATCAAATCCAATGTGCTGTATTCAGAGGGGGAAAGACACTTCGCCCCTGACTTGCTTTGTGGGACACAGAATATGGAGATTTGTCTACTGCAAACATTTTTAATGAAAAAAGCAACGGAAACCATAATGCTTCAAAAAACGAACAAAACAAACACAAAAACTATTAGACTAAAACGATATGGTAACATTATAGAACCTCCTTATATAAGGAGCAGGGAAGGAGGAAAGAAGGGATGCACATCTCTATGTGCCTGTCAGTTGTGCTCACAATGTAATCATATTCTTATAACGTAACATAACATAATCCTCCTGCCACGTTGTGACGGTGATATTTGTGGTTAATAGAGACCAGCTCCTCCGCGATCCTGGCGGCTCGGTCGGGTAGTGCCGTTACAGGCCCGTCACAGATCTCCATCACAGATCTGCATGACAGAAGCGCCCTCTTCGAGGAGGTGGCATTTTTGCGCCGTTACCTCACCGTGGCCGTAAATAATCCCGCTTATGGCTTCCAGATGTCCCCCCCGCCCGGCTCGACTGTCCCGGCACGGGACGGTAGGCAGAACAGAGGGCCGGTCGAGCCACGGCCTACATGTTTCTGAGCGCTGCTCACCAGTGGCGTGGCTGACGTGTAAACACATGCAGATGGACGCGTGCACTCGTGCGAGCGCAGCTGAAACACAGATCAGAGCCTGAGGCTTGTTCTCTCTTAGCCGGTTCAAATCCGAGCTGGACTCGTCTTACTGTGAAGATTGTTAATGTGAATGGAAGTGCGGGGTGGTGACTGTTAAGATGTGTCCTTACGCTGGTGAAGAGGTGGACCGAGTGTCCATTTTGAGTGGAAGCATAAAAATGCAACGTGTCTGCAAATAACTTAAGTCTAGTACATGGTATGTCATTTCTGGAAATTGTTAGTGTGCCTGACACTCTTTACAAGTTGGATATAATGTCTTTCCAGATGATTAGCTTGTAGTCGGAGCGAATGCACCAAGTTTGAAAGCTCCGGGGCATGGACTAGTAGGCTGTGTGTCACTACAATGGCAGCAGTTGTTGTTGCTGATTATCAGGTAATGATTATTAATGATTATTAGGCAAAGATTATTACTGTTCCTCTTATCAAGCTTACTGTTTTTTTAGTAGCACGCATGCTCAGAGGTTTTTAAAGTACAGAACTTTCCTTTGGGAAGATGCAGAATTACAGACCTCTTCTCATAGTGCCTGGCTGCTTATTTTTTATAGTTTGTGCTACGGTTGTCCAACAGTTGTGGATAAATGGTTATGCTATAACTTCCTTATACCCTGTCCTGCTCCTGTCCAATGCATGCTCTGGCCTCAGTGCTAATGTCATCTTGCCATCATGTCTTCTTCCTGTGGTTCTCCAGCCAACAGCTGCAGGAACGTTACATTGGTTGCTTTTTGTTGGCTTACACTTTGCCTCGGGTTTCACAAGTTATGCTGCAGCAAACGTGTTTCCTTGCCATGGGTTGAACCTGCTTGTAGGTGCTCGCAGGAGCAATTACAGGAGCTCGTAAACACCTGACACACTACAAGAACAGTGCCTTTAAGCAGATACATGATTTCACTGCGCGTGCTCTGGAATTTCATTAGTAATAGTTTCCAGCTAGCACCAAACTTGTAGCCATTACTATGAGGGCTACAGCAGGCCTACAATTTTACAAGGCCTATATGTTCTACATTTTAGTCTCTGAGTCTTCTCCCCAGAATGTAAAGACACTACAAATGTAAGCCTACTTGCATTTTAACCAGAAATTCCATTACTGGTTAAAATGAAAGGGTAAAAGATGTCTGGCTGGTGGGTAATATTGTGATATTATTCCAGTTGTACAATGCGCAGCGATTCTTCCAGGGATTGTTTATCTTTTTTCTGGGACATTGTGACACTTCCTGTTCTCTGCTCAAATGGGAGCTACAGGAAGGTCTCGGATTCCTCCAAACAGTTACACAAACAGACCGCAGCTCTTTGAATGACGAATGGCTTCTCCCTCTATCTCTCTCTCTCTCTTTCTGTCTCCTCCCCCCAACCCCCCGCCCGTATGTGTGTTTTGAGTCATTTCCATGTTCCCACTGGGCTTCCCACCCTGTGTAGCTCAGGCGTTTGTGTGCTGTGAAGTTGCTGACTCTGTGCTGGAGCTCTGTGCTGGAGCTCTGTGCTGGAGCTCTGTGCTGGTGTGTTGGGAGTCCCACGGTGTGGCCTAGGGCCACCCTTCAGCCTGGGGCATCTTTACTTAAGTTGTTCTGTTGAGATATTTTGCTTTGCGACCTGCTTCATCTTTGCTCTCAAGGGCCATGAAATCAATGTCTTCCAATCCAAGCTTTCTTTCCCTCTCAGAGTTTTGGTTTTCTCAGCTCCTGTAAGGTCAGAGGTCAGTGGGATGGTACTAGTTACCACAATCTGCTTTGGGATTTTTATTGCGGAATTCAGAGGATGAAAGGATGGTGACCAAAAACGTTACATTCATATGGGACTAAATGTAATGGCAAAATACGCACAGCATAAAATACATGAAAAGATTTAGCCTTTTTTCCCAATTCTGTGAGTTTTCAGGTGGTGGTTATGTGGCTGTTGAAGGCATTTTCTCCTTATGGAGTAATGGTATTGATGTGAAGGACAGTACTCTGAGGGAGTGACTGGCTCCATGTGTTTTGATCCAATATGGTGTCCATGTCAGACACACTCAATCGCATTTCAGTTGCTCTGCTTCTCTTGCTTAGTTCAGAAGATGAAAGGAACAAAATGTCCTCCGCAAACAAACAGGATAATTGTGTGGTAATGACTTGTGGTCCCATAATTTCTGCTTTGCACCATAGTTGCCGGTCAGCTCTGTATTGTTGGAGTTTGCAGATCATGGTAGAATAGAGACAGGCAGCAGAAGCAGTCTCAATATAATTTGCTTCTCTCCATCTCTCCAAGTCCAGAGTTCATCTGTGACATTTTTTATCGGTGCATTGTGTTTCTGAATGTGGATGTGATTTGATCTGTAAGGCCGCTAACGGTTTCCTGTCCTGTAAGTGACACACACAGGCTCAAACACACACAGTGATGTTGCAGAAAATGATGCAGAAAGGAAAAGGCTTCATGGCATCTGTGAGGGTTGGTGTACAATGGTAAGGGAAGAGGACTGTATATTTTCTTTTCTACCGAGTGAGATTGGTCCTTTGGTGTGGAGGCCGTGTCAGGTCTCAGCACCTTGAAGGTTAGCCCTAATCGCGGCGGTTGTGATAGCCTAATGACCCTACGCCTCTGTCCCCCCCTGCTTGGCGCGCGGGGAACGGGCCAAGCCGAGCGCTTCCTCTCGGCCGCGAACCAATATTTACAGGTCGTTATTGGTCTGACCCCCGCAGGATGGGAGGCTGTTCTCTGAGAGCCTTCAAACGCGGTGCCGGCGAATTCAGCAGCCGCCCACAGCTCACCGCTCCGGTCTCACCTCGTCCTGAGCCGTGGAGGAGCGCACGGCGCAGCGCAAGTCCCTGAAGCTGCCGAAAAACACAGTTCACAGAGCGGTATCTGCCCACCGAAGACTTTCAGTCAGTCCGCTGACCTCCTTCCGAAACGGCTATGCTTCGGCGGCGCGGTTTCCATCTCCAAAATGGAGCCTTGCGTTGTTCTGACATTTACTAGAAAGTTATGAGGCTCGGTAATAGAATGTAGCAGCGCTGCCTCTCCTGTTGTTGTTTTATGAATTTACGGCGCAAAAGGGAGAGCGTTAAACGCAGCGAAGGGAGCGGAGAGGTAGAAAATCGATGTGGAACGTGGAAGTGAAATGTGTAGGAACGGTAATAAAAAAACCCGGGGAAAGGCAGGCCGCGCTCGGCTTTTTCCCCTCCGCGGCGTGTCCGCTAGCCGTGTGTCGCGCGTCTCCTCAGGCGGGTGACACGGTTTGTTTGACCCTTTGTGAGTGTGAGGGCAGCGGGTCAGACTTTCCGCTTCATAGGAAAAGGCCAGAGAAAGGAACATGTGAACGGTGTCAGTTAGGTATTTGTGGACTGCAGCTGCTGCTGGGGACGCACTGAGAAGGGCGCTGACTGGGTTTTTGGTGGAAATGGTAGTGGAATGTACCGGAACGTTCTTGAAGGTGAAACGCGCAACAGCATGACATACGTTATGCTCTCAAAGCAGCATAACACAAGCAGTGGTCCGAATGCTGTCCAGGCCTGTCCAGACCGTGTTTTTTTTTGTTTTGACGAGGTATAGACATGGTACTGCGATGCCGTTGTCTGTCATCAGATAGACGTTAGCGGCGCGGGGCGCACCGTGTCACTGTGAGACACATTAGCCTTTGTGCCGTGGGTAAACGCAGCAGAGTGGCATCCCAACGCAGCCCTGTTTGCCGTGTTAAGCGGCTCCCATTGACCGCGGGGCCGGCCATTCACTGGCCGGGGGACGCAGCTCAGAGAGGCATTGTTGCTGCCGCGTACCACTGTGGGAGAGCCCATTTCACTGCCTTTCAGGGGCCTGTCACCCGGCGCTTAACAAACAACAATCATACCACGCATTTTTCTCTTTCTCTAGTGAGAAAGAGCGCAGGGAGGGTATTTTGTCAGTGTGTGGAGCTCCAGTGGAGTCAGAGACGGGGCCTTTGGCAGTGAGGCGGTGCATTGAATAAAGAGTGTAACCGACGGCTGTGTGTTTTGTGACGGAGGAACAGTGTCAGCCAGTAAGACTGCGATCCACGTGCTGATACCGGCCCGTGCCCCGCGTGCCAGGAGGAAGCCGGGACTCGCCCTGGGTAATCCGAGACGAGACGTCAGACTGGTCCCTGGCACTTTCCTGGTGCACGGGTCTGGCCAGACCGCTCCGTCGGGTAATAATCTGACGCTGCGGTGACTGGCACTTAATTTCAAATCATTTGCTCTTACTGCGAGTACCTGCCCTCAGCAGCCAATCAGATCGCGGCTGTCCAGATCCCCGCCCACGGGAGGCGGGTCGCTGCAGCCGCGGGGGGCGTTTCCCTGATGTGGCTTTTCTGCTGATTTGCGAGCGCACTATGCTCCGTCGTTAAACAGTTCCAGCCCCTCTGATGTAATGCAGTGGGGAAATGGACGCACCTGCGGCGGCGAGGGGGCCATTTTCGATGCCGTTGGTGCGGTCGCCTCGGAGCACCGGAGAGCGGGACGGGTCAAGGGGCTGACCCCCGTGGGACGGCTGCCACGGAAACCGTGACGGGGAAAGGGGGGGAAGGGGCCGGGTCCGGGCTGTTTGTTTCGTTTCTGAAGGCATTTCCTTTCTCACAGAGGCCCGAGTTCACAGCCTCGATATTCTGAAACGAACCCCCCCCCGCCCCGTGAATCCACGGCAACAGCGGCGCCCGGGGTTATTCCGATTGAGGGACAGGAAGGACAGACTTTTCCAGAGCCCGCAGATCCAGCGCGGCGTTGATGTCGTTTGCGTTTCAGCGTCTCGAAACGCTATCGGCTGAACGCTCCTTGGAGTTTGCCCTCACAGCTAGCCTGGTGGTGTAAGCTTAAACAGAAATCACCTGCTGTGTTCCTCACACTCCCGCTAACGTTCGAGTAGATGGTGGCTGCGAGCTGCACGTAAGGCAGACGGTACAGTGCTTTTGCTCCAGTCGGCTGTTGAGGTGGGAGATGGTGCGGGAGATATGCATTGGTTGCTGTAAACAGCCTGCTTGTGTTGGCCCAGAACTGAAACTGAAACTCGAAAGCAACAGCAACTGCAGGAGGCGATGCTGATTTGAAATGAGTTCAAAAACGCAAACTGGTAAAACATAGCTCTAACGGGGGTCTGTAGCAGTGAGTTGGCGTGGTCACTATTGCAGGGCAGGGAAGTCATTGGGCAAGTTTGTCTTTCTTTAGGGCTGGCTGTGCTAGCTTTGGCTCTGCTCATGGGGCAGTAGCTGCGCAAATGGTGCACAGCAGAACTGATAATCAGCTGCACCTGAGAACCGGTTTGTTTCTGCAGCGGTGCAGCGTTCCCTTCCCACACAACGCCTTCCAGTCAGGAAGACTCCACTGTTTCTCCTGGCAGGGGAAGAAAGACAGCAGCAGCCCGAGGAGTAGAGGCCGTCTGACCGGGGACTCTGTGTGTGTGTGTGTGTGTGTGTGTGTGTGTGTGTGTGTGTGTGTGTGTGTGTGTGTGTGTGTGTGTGTGTGTGTGTGTGTGTGTGTGTGTAAGAGAGAGAGTGTGTGCATGTGAGCGTGAGAGAGAGAGTGTGTGTGTGTGTGTGTGTGTGTGTGTGTGTGTGTGTGTGTGTAAGAGAGTGTGTGCGTGTGTGTGAGTGAGTGTGTGTGTGAGTGTGGAAGACAGTTTGTGTGAGAGTGTGTGTGACAGAGAGAAAGAAAGTATGCGCGCGCATGTGTGTGTGTGAGAGAGAGTGCATGTGTGAGACAGGGAATATGTGAGTATGCGTCTGTGGGTGTGCGAGTGTGTGTGAATAAGCGTGCGGGCGTGTGTGTGTGTGAGAGAGAGTGTGCATGTGTGAGACAGGGAGTATGTGAGTATGTGCCTGTGGGTGTGCGAGTGTGTGTGAATAAGCGTGCGGGCGCGTGTGTGTGTGAGAGAGAGTGTGCATGTGTGAGACAGGGAATATGTGAGTATGCATCTGTGGGTGTGCGAGCGTGTGTGAATAAGCGTGCGGGCGCGTGTGTGTGTGTGTGTGAGAGAGAGTGTGCATGTGTGAGACAGGGAATATGTGAGTATGTGTCTGTGGGTGTGCGAGTGTGTGTGAATAAGCGTGCGGGCGCGTGTGAGCACTTTCATCCATTTAGGGAGAGCGGTAGTAGCGTGGCCCCGCGCTGACCCCATACAGTTACACGTCGGTCAGGAATTCTCTGTCCTCGCACCGCAGGCGTGAAGCAGGAACACCGAGTCTCCCACACACCCCTCGCCCGCCCGCCCCCTCTCCTGTGGTCTGAGGAGGCTCGAGACGGGCTGTCTGCACCCTGAGAAACCTGACCTCGCCATCCCGAGCCCGTGAGCCTGTGACACTCACACGGCCCTCTCTTCCCCTCTCTCTCCTGTTTACCCTTTATCCTGCAGTGAGCTCGAGTGAAATCATCAGGAAAAACCTCTTCCCCTGTGGTGGAATTGATATTGGTTCTGTGTGATTCCAGAGCATGCAGGATCCTCATGTTAAAGCGGTTTTGGTGAAGCCGGGGAGCAGGTGCTGTGTGTGTGTGTGTGTGTGTGTGTGTGTGTGTGTGTAATCGCTGTCCCGGCTCCAGCCCGATGACTCGACGCTCGGCAGGATCCTCCTTGGTGCGCCTCTGCCAAGCGCTTTAGCAATAATCATAATCATAATCATAATCACATTTGTGGTGATAATCCTCCGTGGCGGCTGACCTTTGGAGTGTGTTTCCCATTACTATGCAAGACAAGGGGATGTGTTTGTGTGTTTGAGCATCTGTATGTGGATGTGTGCATATGCTTGTGCGTGAGTTTGTGAGTGTGTGCGTGCGTGTGTTTGAGCTTTGTGTGTGTGTGTGTGTGTTTGAGTCTGTGTGTGTGTGTGTGTGTGCGCGCGCATGTGTGTGTATGTGTGTGTGTTTGAACCTGTGTGCGTGCGTGCATGTGCGTGTGTGTGTGTATATGTGTGCGTGTGCGCGTGTGTGTTTGATCGTCTGTGTGTGTGTGTGTGTGTCTGCGTGCATGCGTGTGTGTGTCTGTGTGTGTTTGAGCCTGTCTGTGTGATTGATCACCCCCTGGTTTTTGCTGCAGCAGCGGTGCTTATGGGGAAGGGGGAGAGAGAGAAGTGCGCCAGTGTGCAGTAAATCACACAGAGTAAAGCCTCAGTCAGGTGGGCCGCACATTTTTTCCACATGTCACCCGACAGAAACGACGTGCCCGTCTTATTCCTCCTCCCGGGAACATAAAGCGCTGGTCGCCAAGGTGACGAGAGCGCTATTTTTGGGTTCCCGTGTAAAACATTCCATTAACGCGGTTTCCATCTCGAGTCTCAGGCCTCGAGCCCCCGGGCCCGGGGTGAGAGCGGAGGTGACGTGAACGCTTCAGCGCGCCGCTTTGTTTTGGCTGCCTTTTTTTTGGAGAGGGGGGCTTCTCGAGCAATAGGCCGTCTGAGGAGGAAACCCTGCTGAATCAATAAAGCCTTTTGGAGGGAGTAGCACGCAGAGTCGTTCGCTGGAGCTCCAGCCGTTCATATTCCCAAAGCCGCTTCTAGGAATTTTTTTTTCTTTCTTGTGCGGAATTTGAGAAAGAGAAGCAAGTCTGGTTTCGTTTAATGAGGTGGTGGGGGGGGTACCGTTTATTTTAATTGGTGAAAGACGTGGCTCGAGTCATCAAAACGTGCTTTATTTTGCAGTGTGATATGCAGTTACGGAATGCCTCTGTTCTTTTGTCAAACGCGATTAGATCTTTTTTAAATAACGTCGCTCTGTCAGCTGTGTATGTAAGTGATAATTGGCAGGGAGGTCAATGATTGAATATTGGCAGTGTCTGGTGTGAGAGTTCTCACTGTTTTTGTCAAGTCAGATATGTAAAAACTTATGAACCTATGAGTACGTGAGAATGCGGTTGGACCACCGTGGGCAGCGGCTTCTTTTTTTTCTGCCTGGTGACATCTTGCAGGCCATTTGTCTCATCGCTGTGATTGGTTGATATTTCTGCTTTTCAGTCATTTGTCGCTTCACACTTCTGCCTTGCGAGACCCTGCCCCTTTTTTAATCTAAATAACCTAATCTAAATAAATGAGAATCATCCCAGCCTTGACCGCCGCCCACCAGAGATGAGTGGCAGCTTGCAGGCAGAAGCCCTCTCATAAATGCCAGTCACCCTGTTTATGGACCCCTCTCCTGCTACACTCCCGATGTGGTCCGGGATGAAGACCACAGATGATCCCCCCCTCTGTAACCGCAAACCCCCTTCACCCCCGCCCCTTCAAACTGTTTGATAGGCCACATGTTGAAATGATTGCTGGTGTCTTTGCTTGTTTAATAATCCTTTTGTGTCCTCTCTTCTTCCCCTTCTTCCCCTGCCTTCCCATCTTTCTCCTTATTCCACCCTCTGTCCCTCCCTGTCTCTACCTCTCTCTCTGTTCCTCCCTCTGTCTGTCCCTCCCCTTTCTCCCTCCCTCTCTCTCTCTCTCTCTCTCTCTCTCTCTCTCTCTCTCTCTCTCTCTGTCCCTCCCCTCTCCCTCCCTCTCTGTCCCTCCCACTTCTGTTCCTCCTCTCTCTACCTGTCCCTCCCTGCCTCCTTGTCTCTCTGTCTCTCCCTCTCACCCTCTATTTTTCCCTCTCTCTCTGTCCCTCCCACATCTGTTCCTCCTCTCTCTCTGTCCCTCCCTCTCTGTCCCCCTCCCTCTCATTACCTGTCCCTCCCTCCCTCTCTCTCCCTCTGTCCCTCCCCCTCTCTCTCTGTAGCCAAACCCTTCGCCTCCAAAGTGAAGCAGATGAGGCTCCACAAGGAGGACTTTGAGATCCTGAAGGTGATTGGCCGCGGAGCGTTCGGAGAGGTAAGCAACAGCTTTCAACCTCACGGTGCCTTTTTCCCCAAGACCATAAGAATACAGGCCACAAGCCAAAGAGCGAACATGCACCACATCCACCCAGGTCCCGCGGGCCGTCCCATTTCCCATGTGGACACGCTTCACCTCGCATGCTTCCCGCATGACGCAACTTTATGTAAGCGGACGCCATTGTTCTGTGTCGGCCACGATACGAAGGAATAAAAAATACAAACAGACGGCACTGTGAGGTTGCTGCAGGGGCCGGAGGGCGCATGAATCATAGGAGAGTTATGTCAGTGTGCGAGGTCGCCCGAGGAGGGAGAATGTGGGATTACGCCGCCTTAGGCTGGAGGAGGAGACGCCAAAACCCCATAATATTCGGTTCCGTGCATAACAGGGTTAGCGCTTCGTTCCTGGCCTGAGAGGTAGGAGCACGGCCCTGTGGAAAAGTGCTATGGGGCGGCAGTGTAGCATAGTGGTAAGGAGCAGGACTTGTAACCGGAAGGTCGCCAGTTCAATTCCCCGCTGAGGCACTGCTGCTGTACCCTTGAGCAAGGAACCTAACCCAGAATTGCCTCAGTAAATATCCAGCTGTATAAATGCATAACATGTAGAAATTCTAACGTAAGTTGCTCTGGATGAGAGCGTCTGGTAAATGCCAGTAATGTAATGTGGTGTTTATCTGCATACTCTTGCTGGTGTCCGTTTCACTGTTAGGGGAAATGACAGTCAGTTGGCTGTACTGTATTTTGGGCGTTGTTCAGGTGGCATTCCTCATTCACACAGAGCTGGCTTGTTCTGGCATAGGCCCCGCCCCCCTAGCTGTGCTCCCTCGGTGCTCTCCTTTGACTGGCTGTCGTCCCAGGAGATGCCGGGGAGGAGGTGCTTTTGCACCACCCCCTAGTGACCAACTGACCAACCGGGGACCTCAGATGCACAGGGCAGCGGGAGGAGTCACCAATGGGAGCGCAGCTGTTGCAAGCCATAATCTGGAGCTTCAGTTAACCTGGCAGCTGCTCTGCATCTAGACAAAATCAAACATATATACGCACACACATGTGTCTGTTTGTCTGTCTCGGTGTGGTTGTTGTCCAGTTCTCTCACTCTCTCTCTCTTGCATGCTCCCTCTCTTTCTCTTGTCTGTCTCTTTAGCTGTTGTCCTGTTCTCTTTCTCAAAATCAAATTCAAATCCCGCTCTCTCTCCCCCTGTGGTTTTGAGTCAATATTTCTCTCTCTTTATCTCTCTGTGGTTGTACCATGTTTTCTCTCTCTCTCCTCTGCTAGCTCCCTACCTTCCCCTCCCTCCCTCTCTCCCTCCCTCCCTCCATCTTTCTCTCTCTCCCTGCCTCCCTCCATCCTCTCTCTCTCTCTCTCTCTCTCTCTCTCTCTCTCTCTCTCTCTCTCTCTCTCTGCGGTTGTCGCCATTACCTCCCTCTTTTTTTTCTCCTTTCTCTCTGCGGTTGTTGTGTCATTATCTCTCTCCCTCTCTCTTTATCTCCATGCGGTCATCGTGTCATTATCTCCCATGCCGTCTTTCAGCACTGGCTCCTTCTCTCCCTGTTTGTTCCTCCTCGCGTCTTCTGCGGCTCTTTCAGTGCCTGCTCTTTTAATTAGTTTATTTCAGGTCGTGCCCTCTCCCTCATAATGGGGGGTGTCTTACATTTGCCCCCATCTGAACACAGCGGGGTCTTTTGTTGGAGCGTTTGAAGGGTCAGACATCCATCCTTCCTCCCCACATCAGTGCCGGTAACTGCAGGTAGCTGGAAACTTGTGGAGACTGCGGTCTGTGTTCTCACCCGGTGATGTCACCAGGATTCATTACACACGAATGTAAAGATGGCCGACAGCCAAGTGCTCTCCCCGTGCTTTATTTACATAAGATTTCAGTTCGGAGAAGTATGATCAAATTATGATGTTTCCATGCTAATGGAGGCTTCACTCCAGAAACTGATTAAATGGTGATGATTAAGTGAGAGCAGATGAGCCTTTTTAAAAGAGGCCGATTTGCCGGTTTATGTAACTTGATTTGAATGTGTTTCATGAGACAAAAGCACACAATGTATGGGGATATATCTTTAACGGTCCTTTTTTACTCCAATTAACTTCTCTTGAAAGAAAATAGCTGTCTCTCCTTTTCCTATGTTGCCTCCACTAGAATTCAGAATCATTTTCCAGTACAGTGAATTTAAATGAAGTTTCCTTCATGGAGCTTGCTGTCCTATTTTTAAAATCAATTCGGTAAATTGTAAATATCAATTCACTTAAAATAACAGGTTTCATATCAACCAGCAGCAGGTAACTACATGTCCTCCACAGAATGGGCCAAAATCAAGGAAGTATTAACTTTTTAAAATGAAATTTGGAAAAAAAAAAAAATGCAACATCTTGATTAAATGGCTTATATTCATGGCTGCCGCCTATTGAAAATGAGAAATGTCTAGGCTCTTATTTTCTACTCATACTTAACCTCCACCAGCATATTCCCTTGACATGTTAGCTAAAGACGATGTACAGTGTAGCCTAAATGAAATCTGTGGTAATAGTCATCTTTTGAAGAGCTGACTATATGACATCATGGCCAAATTCGAAGCGGGTATTAGATTTAGGAAGAGCCACCTTGGAATATCAATCACTTTAAGTGTCTGCTTTCCTGAGGGTTTTTTTTAACCTCCCCAGATGAAGCTGGAATTAAAGTGCACTTCCGTACCCTAACCTCTGTACCACACCGGCGGCTCAAGGTGCCCCATTGTGGGGTTTATAGAGCCAAGCGCATGGTTCACTGTAACATAGTCTGCTCTGACCATGTGTCCTTCTCCTGGGTTACACTGGAGAGCGCTTCGCTTGCAGAATTTGCGGTTCAACCTTCGGGTTTCAAAAGTCTGACCAATTTCATGGCCTGAGAAGTAACTGCAATAAAAAGGCAGACCTGCGGTCTTCGATTTGATAGACTGTCAGGCGCGAGTCAAAAAAAAGGGTCATGGACTGTGTAAAAGAACTCAGAAAGTTGGACCGCAACTCCCCGAAGAATCTGCGCTCTTGAAGTATCGTAAAATCTCTCTCCGTATTTATTTATTTTGAAAGGCCAGAGCGCTAACATATTTTCGCTCGCGTCCTTTTCCTCAGAGTGCTCGGCGTGGCCGTAAATCAGCCCTAACCGAAGCAGGTGATGTTTATCAGTGGTTTTCATGACTCCCCGCACAATGAAGGCCTCTGTTGCTCCAGCCTGAAAAATGCAAGTAATATATTTGTCTGGGAGAATCGGCTGTTTTTGGCGGGCGCGGACTGGTGGCCTCGTGGCATTGCCATTGCGTGGTGGGGTGACGAGGGTGACGCAGCTTATTGGATCGAGTCTAACGTGAGAACCCAGGCTAGAGCAAAGAACTGCCTGTAGGGCCGCATCATGGCAGTGCAGGGGAGTTCTGCTTAAGGTCACGATCCCTGACCAGGGGGTTCTAGCTTTGCACCCCGTTTATGATTGCCGTGCGTGTTTAAGTTCTTGAATCGGTGTCATTAAACGCGAGTGGGTTTTCGGTGCGTCCCTAGCAGAATGTTAAAAAGGATTGGGAAGCCAGGAAAACTTTGGATAACAGGAAATGGCAGTGATAACACATGATCGATGAACCCCCCCCCAACGGAGAGACCGTTGGTCTCTCAGCACCTGGTGAAAAATGGCACAGGCCCGCGATGTTAGCGCTCTGCTGACGAACGGGGGGCTTCCGCAGAGCCGATCGGGAACGGAGGAGCCGGCGCCAAGGACAGCACGATCCCCGCCAGGGTCACGGGGAGAGAGGGAGCGGAGCAGGAACGCGGCCGTCCCTTTTGATTCGCGTTCAGGCTTTTTTTTGTTTTTTCCCCGCCCCTCCGTGACGGCCCGCAGACAGCTGAACCCCGGCCAGCCGCGGCTCGGGCCTCTCGTCGAGGTTTTCGACATCTCAGATTCCAGCGACCTCCCGGCCAATGGCGGGAGGGCTCCTCGTCCCCCTCACCCGGCCGAAGCTCTCCGCGACTTCCGCCGTCTGCGTTTGGTGGCGGCGGTGCACCGGTCGCGCGATGTTTCGAGAATCTCCGCTCCGGCCTTGCGAGATGCAGCGCTTGCGTTTCGGCCGCGTCAGAATCCCCCTGTTGCTCTGAGTGTTTCACTACACTCTGCTGAGGGCTGGGGTCTGTTGTCACTGCGCTTCCTCCCATACATATGTTTTTAATTCTTATTCTTATCTTAGTACAAAGAATCAAAAACATATTTTCAGGCCCATTTCCCTAGCTTCACTGTTGGGGAAAAAAAAAATTCCAATGAAAGTACAGTGAAATATAGGTTACTGTTAGTGTTATTGTGCACGGTGCCCGTTCGACTGTCTTATCACACTGAGTAGTTTGTCTAAATGAATTTGACAGATAAATATTGTGTTTTATTTTATGTTTAGACTGTAATACATGAACGGTGAACATTTGAGTACAGGCCGCCTCTACGCTCCACACCACAAACACTGGAGGCTTCCTAGTGCGTTTCTCTCATCAGCACTTCACAACCCATTTGACATGTAACCAGTTGGAACAGAATTATAAATGCTTGGCAGATCCGATGAGACGTTTTCCATGGGTTTTTGTTTTCCAAAACAGCCACACAAAGAAAACCACCAGCGCATTTTGCAAGTAAAACCGAGGGAGTGATGTTGGTGAAAATGTTTGGTTGGATGTAATGTATCAAGTATCAACCATCACTGACCTAAAGGTGTTTGACTTCAGGTGTGTTTGAAGCATGTGGCAGCTAAATTCAAAGCGAAATAAATGATCAGTCATTTTAATGTGAGTGGATAGTAGCCTGGAGTAGCCCTAAAGCTTATTAATCAGCCATTATGTGTTCTGACAGCGCTTAATAACAATATTCTGAGTCATTGACAAATGCCCTCTCCGAGTTTGGTGCCTCAAGTTAAGTAAACACAATTTCGTAATCAAAGAAAAAACTAGTCGAGCACCACTTTCCATTGTCCTTTGTTGCATAATGAACATTCTGCGGTATACAGTGGGAATTGTAGTTTATTAGTGGGTAAATTTAACGCCGTGTTGACAGAAAACTACAGAATACGTTAACACGATGAGGCCAGTGAGGGAAAAGGTATGCATCTTCAGGTCGTGCCCGTGTTTGCAGAAACGTTTTGCTCTTCATCCGAGTGCTTTGCATAGACAGCTGACTGCTGACTTGTTTTAAAACGAGTTATTCCACGAAGCTAGGATGCTTAGGGTGAGGCTACCCATTGGTTCAGGGTCATGTGGAGCCCAAGAAATGCAGAAACATTATTCTATCGGTATGAAACAGCGTATCGTAACAAATTAGAGTTTAATGGGTGGAAATCAATCATGCTGTTGTTTGACTTGGAGGCCTCTGGACAGGGGAAGGTGGCTGAGTTCAGTAGGCGTTGTGCGTGGCTGTCTACAATAGTTACAGCTTCTGGATGTTTTGGTCTCTTTATGGATGCGCTGACACAGTATCTGGCTCGGCTCTTGTGCATTTATCGGTGGAAGTCACCACTTTGACGAGTTCAGGCAAACGCCTTCAATTGCGAAACGCAGATCACCCCAAAGCCCTCGATATGCAGTATTTCATCTTCGGTGCAGAGCGATACTGGTGTTCGCGAAACGTGCCTGTTTATTTATTCATGGCGGAACGGCGCATTGATTAAAATTCTGGATTTGATGCTGGGAAATTCTGATAGTTCCACCTCAGTAACGCACGAGAACATTGTTCTGTTCTTTTTCTTCGTGTTGGGAGAAGTGGTATTTTTTTTAAACATTCATTTAGCTGTTCTTTGTTGTTCCTGGAAGCCACTGCCTTTGATTCCCTAACTCGGCAGCCCCTCACAGGAAGATGCTGTAATATTACTGTCAGGCTCTGCTTAGAATTTACTCTACAGAATGCGTATATCAGTTGGGGGTAAATAGGTTGTGTTGGTCCAGGAGAGACAGAGAACAGTATTCCAAAAACAAGGCCGGTTTTGACTTGCCCTTCTTAGCTGGCTCAGGTTAAAAAAAAAAAACCTTGAAAAACAAGAAGAAAAGTTCCTGGCTGGAGATGGCACTTCTAAGTGCTCCATAAACACTGTGATAGGAGGGGGGCGTATCACCCTGTGGAACTGCACAAATATTGTTTTAAACTTTTATTTCTCGCTCTGCTACGGCGGTGCAGCACCGACCCCGTTACTTGGAAATGAAAAGGGCTGAGAGTGATGTTTGAGGAGTGAGGTGAGTGTTTGCTGACGGGCAGATCGCCTCAGGTTTGCAGTGCCGCGTATTGCGTTACTTATTTGCATGTGAGGTGCACCCGGATCGAGGGGGTACTCAGAGGGCACGCCTGCGTTTGCCACGTATTTACCGGACTGAGTATTTACTGAAATGATACGCTGAGGCCCTCCGCAAGGGTGCAGTGGCGGTAATCCCCCAGGGACGTGAACCGACAACCATCCGGTTACAAGTTCAGCTTTCAGCCTCCTCCGCTGGCTCTTCAGTGGAAATCGAGTGTTGCTGAAGCTGCATGTATAAGAAGAGAGTCCCGGTGCCATCTGTGCACCCTGAGCCCTGGGACGGCTCTCGATTGATGCGTTTTGGCGGCGTTTCCCCTCCTCGGCCTTGGCGCTCTCCTGGTTCCTCCGTCCCCTTTCAGCGAGGCCAGCCGATACGGACCCCCCCCGGCTCAAAGCACACGTCAGTCACCGCTCCCGTTTTCTCTCACCGCGAACGTCACGCCCCTTGCCCCGCTATTCAGGACAGAGAAAACAAACAATTAGAGCGATCTCGTTCCCTCTGACGTTCCCTGACAGAGCGGAGAGATTACTCTCCCCCTTGATGTTCGCCCTCTGCCCCCGTCTCGTTCCCCCCGGCCCCCTCCGGTCAGTCGGCCGGCCCCGTACACGTGGATCTCGGGGGAAAATGTAGCCGCTTTGAAATCGGTAATTGCATTTATCGGCTGATTTGAGATGAAGCTAATGGGCTTTTGCGATGACATCATCGGCCGGCTGACCTCCCCTTCTGGTTTTAAAGTCAAATTTCCTCGGATTGTTGCCGGAGGGGCAGAGAATGCCGCTGTGAGAATGTCGGACCTGAAAAACCACCTGTTCAGCCGGCCTATTTAAAAAAAAAATAGGTCAGGCCTGGCTGCGGTTTCTTATGGACAAGCCCTGAAGAAATCGCTGCAAACTTTAAATTTACATCCCCATTGTTAGCCAGTACAATGGTATCACATTTCCCCATTACAGTCTCAGAATATGCCAGTGAATGCTTGCACTTCAGGTCTTGCCCGGGGGGGTGGGGGGGCTGCCGAATTGATTGTGGCTCAGAGTCTCTGCGCCAGCACCCACTTCCTGTCCTGCCTGACCTGACCTTTGACCTTTGTGATGCAGGTCGCCGTGGTGAAGGTGAAGAACGCAGACAAGGTGTTCGCCATGAAGATCCTCAACAAGTGGGAGATGCTGAAGAGAGCCGAGGTACAGGACTAACACTGCTTATCACCAATGATCCTCACCCACGCTCTCCTGCCGACGGCAGGGGGCCCTGCATTATTACACTGAACTATATGAACACTGAACTGGGCCATTCATACCCCAGAGGGCATTTAGGATGTATGTCAGATTTTATTCAATACGTTATCGATTTATCTTTTATCTAATTGTTTGTAATAGCACGCTGATAAATGTTTTAGCCCCGCGATGCACAGGATGTAGAATCTACCAACAAGGGCAACCGCAAACACTGTAAATTAGCACCTTTTACCACTGTCACCAGAGTGCAGCGTCAAGCTGCTTATCCCGGTGATGTAAATGAGGTATTAGTGGCGCTTGCATTGATTTCACAGTCATGCATGCTGGCTGGGGTATATGGAGGTAGATAGGTCTGTATAGGTTAAGCAGAAGAACGTCTGTAATCGGAAACTCGTACCTCTGTATTCCAGAGGTGTGAGTATTTCAGATGTACAGCTGTTATGGCTGGTATACAGCGGGCGCCGCCGTTTGTTCAGTGCCGCCTCACTCAGGCCGCTGACAGGTTGGACGCGGTTGCCTTTCGGTAACAGGCTCATCCCTTTTAGCAGCACGCTCATACAGCCGTTCGCACCGCTGTCACGGGGAAGCGTGCTTCATTTTCGCGTTTGCTCCCTGGCAGGGGAAACATGCGAACGGCTTCGGGATGGCGCATATTTCACAGCCCCGCCAGCTGAGACATTTGTGACAGGCGTGAGGAACAGGGCTTTTATGTTAGGCTCAGGGCTGACAGGAAAGGAGGAATCGCTTACAGCGTAGCTGACGAGGACCCGGCGGTCTGACGTGCTCTATGCGAAAGTGTTCCGTGTTATTTGCAGCACTGTGTTCGAGCGTTGGTTTTGCTGCGTAATGAGTGAAGCAGTGGATCTGAGCAGGGACTGAGGGGTTGTGACGTTGCGGCGTGTCTGTGCCCTCAGACGGCGTGCTTCCGGGAGGAGCGGGACGTGCTGGTGAACGGGGACAGCCAGTGGATCACCACCCTGCACTACGCCTTCCAGGACGACAACTACCTGGTGAGTCAGAGCTCGGCCAGCGTGCCCATCTCCGTGTGGGACTCCCCCTCCCCCACCTCCATGCCCAACGCTGCTTCACCCCCCTGGGACAGACCCCCCCCTCCCCGGTGAAGGGAATATTGCTGCAATACCTAATCTGCCTGCGTGGGCGAATGGGCTCTCTCCTCCTCCCCCGTCCCAGATGGAAGGGGGGGAGAGAGAGCGCCTGGGAAAGGGACACAGCCATCAAAGGGACCGTCCCGGCCCCCCGTTTCGGAAACGCCACTTTATCTGGGGAGCACATCTGTCTGTGATGGATGGATCACTTTCCCCGGTCCCTGTTCCCATGCCATGGTGTGTGTGAGAGCGCGCGCGTGTGTGTGTGTGTGTGTGTGCGTGTATGTGTGTGTGTGTGTCTGCTCCCATTCCCTGTAATGGAAAAACCTGCGAAAGACTGATAACTTTGGGCTGGGCCGCTATCTGCCTTGGAAAAACCTGCCGTTGCCATGGCATCTTTCCACAGTTAAAAACGCACATTTTTTATTTCGCAAAGCTTTGCTGAAAGGCAGTTAGTGAATTGGCATCAACTAGCGCAGGGATTACAGTACAGCGAGTGCAAACAGTCTTGGTCTTTGAGTCGGAGACCAGATTTTAAAGCCTCTTCGCCCGCAATGCCACAGTTAAATGCAAAAGCAAGGCCCAGAATCAGTAGAACTGCAGTGCTGGTCCTTTGCTTTCAGTAAGTATTTAAATAAGCAAGTGCAGCTTTTTAAACCTATTAAATATTATCATTTTAGCACTAATTTCAGTTAATAAAATCAACCTAAAGTATCCAGTATTTAAATGAGTATTCAAAGTGTGGCTAGTTTTAAACCTGTAAAATATTATCAGTTTAGCGCTGGTCAATTGATAGTTAATAAAATCAGCATAATGTGTGCAAGCAAGGCAGTCCCTTACCTTTAGGGTAATGCATGTGACGGACGTGGGGAGTGTCTCTGACCTGCGTCTGTGCGGCCCTCGCTCACCCCCACCTGTCCCCCCCGCAGTACCTGGTGATGGATTACTACGTGGGAGGCGACCTGCTGACCCTGCTCAGCAAGTTCGAGGACCGCCTGCCCGAGGACATGGCGCGCTTCTACCTGGCCGAGATGGTGCTGGCCATCGACTCCGTACACCAGCTGCACTACGTCCACAGGTGAGAGGCGCCGCGCCGGGGCAGAGGGGATGATGGGAAGGCAGCCGGCGGGAGGGAGGGGGGTTGTCTGCTGTGACTGCGTGGGGTAATACTGTCAGCAGTGGTGGGTGGTGAGACCGGCGTTTGGAGATGCCCCATTACACTCCAGCTTAGACAAATTAGTGGGGCGAACAAACGCTCATGTAATATTTGCGCCCCCGAGAGGATCAGTGCCTTTCTGGAGGCAGGGAACGAAGCGGAACAAGCCGATTGGACGGTGATTCTGCCAGCGCCGTGGGAACCGGCGTGGCGGGAAGTGGCCCGCGGCGGCCGTTTCTTTAATGAGAGGCGACTGCAGTGAACCCCCGGCGGCTGCCCGACCCGCGCCGAGAGGCCTTCACATGTGGCTCCGGCGGGATCGATCCGATACAGCGCCGCCGGGCTGATCCTGGCCTCTTAATTGCATGCTCTTTTTCTGGGCGCTGCGCAGGGTGGGGTTCGGGTTCGGGTTTGGGTTTGGGGCGGGGGCGGGGGGGCGTTTGTCCCTTCGGCCATGTTTTGCCGGGACGGTAATGACAGGTTGGGCTTGCGGCGGCCTCCCCCGCCCGTGAGAGAGATGGCTGCAGTCGGTTTTGCGGAGGGTGGGGACGGCATCGACCACTCCCTCGCAAACCCCCAGACACCCATCTCTGGAGAGAGAGTCTGCGCGCGCGCACACACACACACACACACACACACACTCTCTCTCTCTCTCTCTCTCTCTCTCTCTCACACACACACACACACACACACACACACACACACACACACACACTCACATACACATACATACACACTTACAACCACTCACACTCACACTCACACACACACACACTCACTCACAACCTCACACACAACCGCACACACAAACACACACGCACACACACACACACTCACACACACATGCATACAGACATACACACATACACACTCACAACCTCACACACACACACACACACACACACTCACAGACTCCTTCAAAGCCCAGCGTCGTGCTGTTTTTGTCTGAGAGGAGCTCCTCGCCCAATGCCACTGAGATTGGTCTCTCCTCAGCACACGGAGCTGAGACTCAGTGACCCTGCAGGGGGAGGAATGCCATTGTCCCAGTGAGCGGAGCAGGAACAGGGCTGAGTTTGCCAGCCTGCGGGCTTCCTGTGGGCCCCGCCCCCTGCCTCTGCCTCTAATACCCCCTCCGCCCTGCGCGGGGGCGGCAGAGGGACCTTACAGAACTCCAACCCCAGCCCAGCCCAGGCCCCCCATCCACATACACTCTGCCCCAACAACCAACCCCAGATCAGTGCAAGCTCTTTGCACATATGGGCTCGGGTGGGGGTTATTTTGGGAACGCTGATCCTGTGCTGGCTGCTGGGGGCAGGCAGCGCCCAGCGCCAGCCCCCCTCGCTTGTTTGTGGTGATCCTGATAATCATAAGGCAGGAGAGGCATGACGAGCTGAGCTCAGAGTGTCGAGAGCAGTGGATGTTAGCCTCAGAGGAGCTGAAGTCGATTGCTTTCCCCTCTCACACATCGAGCACAATTTTACTGAGAACCATGTTGTGGGTTTCCTGTTTTGATAGTGGTGTCATCCTTGCTCCTAGATTATAATAGAATTTTCATCCGCTAACTTGGGTCAGCAGAACTCTGCTAAGATGTAAAAGATATATACTGGTATTTTAGGAAAACCAGGCAAACACTTATGACTGGAGGAGTGATAGATTTATTCTGAATGAGAACAGATACTTCAGTTACCTCAGAAAAATCTTAAGTATTTCAGAAAAATGATTGAAAGTATTTCTTAAAAAGGAAGAACGTAGCAGTAACCTTCACAGGACAAGTGTGCCTGTATGTAAGGCATTTCACTTGGAGCGACCCACATAGCCAGACTGTAGATGGTCTGGGCTGTTAACCTGTGGAGGCATTTCACCGCGCGTTCCCTTTCGAAGGGGACAGTGCGGTCTGTCTCCCCCCTACCCTTGGCCTCGGTGTCCCCTCTGTGGAGGAGCTGGGTGAGCGAACCCCATCAGCCCGAAACATCAGTTCTCGGTGTGAATTCCGCTCCTGCTCCACGGCGTGCTCTCATTGATCATGGGTTCAGAGGTAAGGGTCAGGGCGGGGACGGCGGGCTCGCTGCCGATAAAGAGGAGCGGCTAATCCTCGGAGCCGTCGGCGGCGACTACGGCGGGGGGGCCTCTGTGTCTCCGGCTCCCCCCGGGGGTTAAGAGGAGTGCTCCGGCGGCGGATACTGCCACATCTGTCTCCAATGTTACGCCAGGAGAGCCCTTCCCCCCAGAAAGCCTGCTAAAGCGGAGGGTTTTATTGGCTCCCAGCTCTATATACAAAACTCCTATGCGCTGTTTGAAGTTGGGGTGGAACCGCTATGCTACACTGCCACCCCATTGCCATTGTCAAAATGGGAAGCAACTCTTGCACCCTTTAGGGAGGCACATTGCAATTGGTTGAAAAGAGAGTGCCTAGCTGTAGGAGCGGCTTAGATATTAAATATGAATAGCCTTTGGGCATGGCTGACTGCTTGGCAAATAGTGTTGCGTCACCAATATCCTGCCAGTGGCTGTTACTAATGGTAATATTTCAGTCTGCAACCACATTGACCACAATCTGATATTCTGTCATTAGTCACAGCATTCAGGAATACCAGTTGTGACACGACCATGTGGCGAACACAGCACTGTGAACAAGATGGCATTCCGAATGTGGCAGTTCTCTGGCCCTGTTTGCTGTTTGTCCCTGTGTTTGGAGGGGGGAGGAATTGGCATATTTGCAACCGCCAGATTTATATCTGAACAGAAGCGTGGTGCACATTCATTGGAAAAGCTGCAGCCTCCCAGAAATGAGACATGTCTGGGCTACAGTTTATTCCCCAGAGGGCCCGCGGTACCTGTCTGCTTGCAAATGCCATCACCGGCGGAATATTAAGGCTCGTTTTCAAGGGGACGGCTCATCCGGAATATTCCATTCAAATTCCTGTCTGGGGTTGTGAGACGCTCTGAATTTTTCCCCACATATAAACACCGTCGCATCTGAGGAGGCTGTCGACGCTTCTGAGATGCGGGTGGGCATGTTAGTGTCAAGATTAGTTTACACAAGATTAAAAAAAAAAAAGACGTGAAGCCTGCACACGAAAATATTTGCTCCCAAAAATATTTATTCAGACTGTTTCCTAAGTAGGACATCGTTTCGGTGGCCTATTTGTTTAAACGGCCTAAGTAGATCATTTTTGGGAGCAGGGTTTGGGCTCACTGTCTGTACTCCGCTGGTGATGGCCTGTCTGTGGTCTGGTGGGTCTTTTCGTTGTATACACAACATAAGGAGCGCAGGTGGAAAACCACATCTCTGTCCAGGGAGAAGGTGCAAGGTGAATGAATTCATAAAAACTGGACTTTCTGAATCATTGGATTCTCCATTCAGACAACCCTCTGCGGTGTCAGAGAGCATGTCTGTGTGTTTTTATCACTATTCCTCCATTGGCTTCTGAGTCCAGTTCTCTACATGTTTTTCAATTGCTGTTGCAGCAGTCATTGTAAGCCTAGAAGAGTTAGGTTTTTTTGGGGTTCCAATCCACACTATTTCATCCACTGTGAATCCCTCCGAGTGTAACTGAACTTCATGTTTGTCATCTCACTGGAAAGATTACACCGTTACATTACGTAACACACATTTAGCAGACACTCTTATCCAGAGCAACTTCCAGCACAAGAGAACATAAGTGTATCTGCCCATGTCATATGAGCAACAGTGTCAGACCAGGTTAGCAACACTCCCACACCAGCAAGTCCATGCACAACACCATTCCATTATCAGTGTCCAGGGCGGTAAACTTGGCCGGTGACTCTCAGTCTGCCCACAAAGCGTGTCTGTGATGGCATATCGGCCCACACCTTCTGAAATGGCAGCGTGTCACTCCATAGACACGTGGAAGCAGAGTCGAACAGAGATACAAGACCAACAGTGCTTGTGTTGCAGTGTGAGAGGCCCTGCAGGGACAAGGCCAAGCGAGGACCAGGCTCTGCGTTAGATTAGCCAGCAACGCCAATGCTCAGGGACATGAGGGAAGTGGGAACGATTGTGCGGGGAGGGGGTGTTAATGATTCTCCTCATATCACGCAATGATTGATTATTACGCATTAGAACACTGGCAACAAGGAGACACCTTTGTGATTCCGGTGAAGCTGAGTTGAATCAGGATCGGGTTTTTATTCGGCTGTAAAATGAGTCTTGCTCCTTTATTTGGTAAATGCCCTTGTTCTGGGGTTCCTCTGGGTGTTTTATGGAGGTACTAATGCGGACAGAGAGGCGTACACGTCGTGTTGAGATTATCTGAGGCCCTGCGTTGGCTTTGTAACTGATGCAGCGCTCATGTGATGTTTGTGTTGTTCTGAGTCCTTTGGCAGAATGTGGAGGTATTTTGCACTGACAGCTGACTATCTGAGGCAGCCGTTGGGACCCCCCCCCGCATTTTGTCACCTCATTGTCACCTCCCCGCCGCCGAAGGTGGCCGTCATCTGTCTCTGAGGAGACGGAGGCCAGAGAATATTGACCGGCAATCGTGTCGTCTTTGTCTTAATGTGGAATATAGAAGGCTTTTCCTGGCTCTAAGCTGACGTGAGAGCCCCCGTCGGAAAACCTAGATGTTTGAAATTTACTTGTGTGGGGTTTTGTAGAGAAGCAGTTTTTGTAATTTATATTCAGGGTTCATGTCATGGTCCTGGTATGGAAGCACCTCTAGAATTACTGCTGGTTGGGCTGAAACACATGCTGGGAAAATGCCTCTTGCTCTGTAAGAATGTGTATGCGTGTGTGTCTGTGTGTGGTAGTCTGCGTGTCTGTGCATGAGCTCGTGTCTGTCTGTTTTTGTGGGTGGGTGTGTGCATGTGTGTCTGCATGGTTGTGTGTTCAAAGGTACGTGTGTGTGAGCCTGCATGCCTGTGCATGGGAGTGTGTGTATGTCTGTGTATCTGTGCATTGTATGTCTGTTTTGTGTGTGTTCTACTTGTATGCCTACATCTCTGTCTGAGTGCGTGTCTTTTGTGGTCTGTGTGTGTGCATGTATGCCTGTGTGTGCTTGTGAGTGTGTTTGTGTCTCTGCATGTGTGCGTGCTCATATGTCTGTGTGTGTGTGCTTGTATGTGTGTTGTACATGTGTGCATGTGTCAGCAAGTGCTTGTGTGCGTGAGTGTTTTTATGTCTTTGTGTGTGTGTGTGTGTGTGTGTGTGCGCGCATGTGTGTTGTGCATGTGTGTGTCAGCATGTGCCTGTGTGCGTGAGTATTTTTACATCTTTGTGTGTGTGTGTGTGTGTGTGTGTGTGTGTGTGTGTGTGTGTGTTGTGTGTGTGTGTGTGTGTGTGTGTGTGTGTGTGTGTGTTCGTGTCTTTGTGTGTGTGTGTGTGTGTGTGTGTGTGTGTGTGTGTGTGTGTGTGTGTGTGTGTCTTTTTTGTGGGTGTGTGTGTGAGTGCGTGTGGTATGGGTCTCTGGGAGGAATCTCCCTCTCCACCCTGTCCCCAGTCCAGTCCCCTCATTGGCAGAAGCTGTAATCTTGTCCCTGCTGCTGTCATTCTCTCTGCCATTTTCTGCTGCTCTTTCTGGACTAAAGCGATCGCGTGCTGCGCGGGAGGTCACAGCTGCACGTCTCCCCTCCCCAACCCCCCCACCGGGCGTCTGAGGAATGCGTGGAGGCGGGCGTGGCCCAGCGTCCCGGGCCTGGAATTCCAGGATCCCCCCCTTTCCAAAGAACGAGGAGGTCCCGCAGTCCTCCGGCTCCAGCATGCAGCCCCCGGGCCTCTCTGCGGGACGGAGTTCCGGAGCCTTCCGCTCCCCCGGCCAACCCATCCATCAGCCAGATGGTGCCGCGGGGAGGGCCTCTGCGAATTCCTGGGGCCTCTGACGTCGGGGGGGAAGCGCGTCGGAGCGAGCGCGTTGGAGCGGGTGCGTCAGGGCTTTAGGAAATGGCAGCGTTTGATCCGGGCACAGCGCAGCTGGCTGTCCGGCGGCAGGGCCTGTGGGGTCCGTGCGGGGCTCGCGGCCCCCGCAGCGTTTGTTCAGCACTTTGCTGGAGCTAAAGCGAGAGCTTAAACAAACAGAGAGGTGGAGGTGTGGCGCCCGGGGGGGCATTGTGGGTAATGATGGGGCTCTGATGTGTGGGCCTGTCTGCAAAAGCACTGGTTGTTTGGCGTATGTGTGCATGTGTGTGTGCGCTTGATCTCATGTATGTGTGTTTGTGCGTGTATACGTGTATCAGTGTGCGTGTGTGATGCAGTGTGTGTGTGCGCGCGTGTGTTAGTGTATGTGTGAGTGTGTGTGTGTGTGTGTGTGTGTGTGTGTTAGGGGGGTCTCTGGAGCTCTTCCACTCCGAGCCAGCGCATTGTGTAACACTCTTTAATATTGATTCAGGTGCAGCACTGTTTGTGGTCTGATGAAATGCAGAGGAAAGGAAAGAGTTTGGACACATTTAACATTAATGCTTTAAAGTGTCGGGGATGACACATATCCCAGATCCCCTCACCCCCCCCGTCACACACACACACACACACACACACACACACACACACACACACACACACACACACGGCCAGATTCATTTTAGAGGACTTCCCAATGGCCCATCCAGCGTCACAGGCAGACACGCCCAGCGAGGGGGAGGCACATCTGTTCCCCCGCTGAAACCGCACGCCCCTGACACCGCGTTTGCATTCACTTATTGATCACCCAGCCACGCGCGAGTCCAGCTATCGACCTCCCCCTCCCCAGGGTCTCGGTGACTCCTACCGGCACAACAAAGACGCTCTGAGCGCGAAACGCACTCCGGGCGGCCCCAAGGACACACCCCCTCGCCCTTGAATCTCACGAATAAAAGGCGCGTTGCCTCCAATTATCGCCCCTGAAGGAGCATGTGGCGTCCAATTGCGGAGGCATGTGTGCGCGGATGGTGTTAATGTAACGCGGCGCTTAGCGTAGCGCCTCTGTCCCACCCGTCCCTGTGTGGGTGGGGATTAGCCTCCCCAGCGGTGCGATTGCAGCGGGCGTTAGCCTTCAGAGCTGCGGCCCCAGAGCCCACGGGGTCTCTAAAATTACACCCCGTGACAGCCTGGGTTATTCAAACAAGAATGTGTGTGGAAATGAGCAGAAGTGTAAGAGAGACGTGTTCTGCGATCGTCTGGGATCGTTTGCTTCAGACTTGTTTTATCTGTGTTTTTTTTTTTCCCCGCTTTTTTCTGAGTCGTGCCGTCTGCTCACGCCCCGCGTGCTGTAATCGGTGGCCTGCTTTTGGAGGGGGCTCATGCTGTGCTCTCCTTGAGGCGAGGCGGGACGCACAGCTGACACGCTCTCCGAGGTGAGCTGGCCAGGAAGCGGCCCCCTCTCCGGACCCCGGCGCAGGAAGTGAGGCGTTTTTCCTCGGTACGCCGGCAGGAAGTGATGACAAATCCTTGACAGAGAGAGGGGGCTTCTGGGAATGGGGGGGAGGGGGGTTGGGCACGGAGGTGTGCACGTCGCCCGGGCAGATGGTGCTCACAGATGGGTCCCGCTGTCTTAAAGGAGATTACCTCCTTCCCCCCTCTGTTTACCGGCTTCCCTCAGCCTCCCGCTGCTCCTTAACCCCGCGTGGGACAAAAGGGGGGCGGGAGGGGGTCAGAGCTCCCCAATTAGCCCTAAGGGTCACCCCCCCGGCGGCCGTGCCTCCTCAGTGAAGGGTGACCGCTTGCGCTAAGGTGTCGTCTCGCCTTCAGTCCGGCCGGAGGGGGGGGTGGTGCCCTGGCCGGTGGCGAAGCGTGCTTGTTTGATTCCTGCTCGTTAGCGGCTTAACGTTTCTCCGTCCTAATTGGTTTATCTGGAGCACCTGGGCCTCCGGTGAAGCCCCGCTGGCGGAGACGGGCGAGGTGAAGCCCCCCGGCGGCCCTAAGCCAATCAGGGGACACGAGCTGAAGTGTGAAGCTGGAGCCCGGGACCTGGGAGGTAAAGGAGGGAGGTGAGGAGAGGTGAATGCTGGGAAGGAGAGGGACCTGGAGATCAGGACAGCAAGGCACAAGCTACGGCCGCCAGTTTAAGTAAACAGCAGTAGCGCAACAGAGACAGTAATCATTAGGCAGTCTGTGTACCACCAGTTATGCTTTAAAGGCCAAAAAGAAAGTCTCTCCTCCCCTGATACCCTGTCCTGATGGAGCCGGAGCGCAGGCGGGACCGGGAGGAATCTCACAGCGAGCGAGAGGTCCAGAAGCGCTCCGGGCCCGGTGCCACGGCCACGGTAAACACAGCCCGCCGGCGATAAGCGCCCCTCCGCCCTCGGGCCGGCGCGGGCCCCCCGCCTCAGAGCCAGGCCTTAATAGGAAATGTGCAGCCCCGCCGAGACCGCTGCTCTTAAGGGCAGCCCCCTTCCCCTCTCTCTCCCTCCCTCCCTCTCTCTGCCAGAGCTCAGGCCTCGCCCCTCTGAGGTCCCTGTTTACCTCAACGTGCGCTGTTATCCTTAGGGGCCAGGCTGCTCTGTCTCTGTCCTCTCCGCCGAAGCAGCTGGGTCCGCTGCAAACATCCCCTGCACCAGTAGCTCATGGGTTCATGACCTTGGACGCCGCCGCCATAACACCAACAAGCTCTGGCCAGGTGTAGTTTATGCTGCCCCACTTCCCTCCCAGCTGAAGCCATCGCCCCTGGTTTGGCGGATGGGGAGAATTAGCCCCGGGCAGCCCTGATGTCGGAAACAAACAGCCTCTGCTGGTTCACGGTGCAGTCTCCTGGAGAGCTGTGCGCTGAGATCTGATCTCCCATTGTCTATGCGGAAGTACAGTAGATACATTATTAATGGCGAGCTGACAGAGACATCCTCCGTGAGAACGGGCGTCTGGCCTGGGCAGGATGTGGACGGAGCGGGGCTTTTAACCGGGAGCGCCTGTTGTTGCTGACTGAGGCTTTGCTCTGCGTGTGTGTGTGTGTGTGTGTGTGTGTACGCCGGCTGTGCGGGGTATCGCAGGGCGCATGTTCGAGCGTGTTACAGGGTGGGCGTGGAGACACTGAGCCGCTGCTGTCAGCAGTGGGGAGGGACGGGGCCGAGGGAAACGCATGAAGGGGACTCTATCGACTAGCCGGGGAAACGAGACGTGTTGGGGGTGGGGGGTGGGGGCTGCGTGTCAATGAGCCAGGCCACAGGGGGCGTGCCCGCGCCCCGTCCGGCCGGTGAGGTGCGAGTGTGTGTGTGTGTGTGTGTGTGTGTGTGTGTGTGTGTGTGTGTGTGTGTGAGAGAGAGAGAGACAGAGAGGCAGAGAACGGGGTATTTTTAGCAGGACATTTATGAGCTGGTGCTCCCTGACCACCTCCGGACAGAGCGCAAAGCCCGCGGGTCGGCCGGCCACCTGCCCGCCGGCGCCACACCTGCTGCCCCCCGGCACAGCTGCTCCCTGCCCCCTGTCCCCACACGGGAGAGTGCCACTGACATGGCACTTTCTCACAGGAAATCACACACACCTATACATACAGGCATACGCACACATACGTATACATATACAGGCTTTAGATATACATACATGTACACACATACACACGGTACATACACATATACATATATGCACAGACACTAGATATACATATGTGTACACACAGACACACATACACACAAGTACATATACATACACACATGCACACAGAGCCACATCCAGGCTTTTCATAAACGGACACTCAAAAACAAACAAAAGACACAAGCTCTAGCACCCATGGACACACACACACACACACTCTCTCTCTCTCACACTTATTTGAAGTATTCCTTTTTCTCCCTAAATCATATGTTATTGTTTTAATGTTGGCGTGCTTTTGCAGATTTGCTGACCTTGGAATGCTAAGTGTTGATGTTCTATCAGCTTGAAGTTTTCTATACGTCTACCTTGGGTGTGATTTTTCACAGGCATGTCTGACAGCAATTAGTGACTCAGTGTGAGATTTAATTCTGTGAACAAAGCCGAAGTGAACAGAGCTGGAATCCCAAAGTCTCCAAGCGAGGGGGGGGTAGCCTTCTCCTGATTAGTGTAGATGTCTATAATTTACATTTGTGTGAATAAGCTCTAGCACGATAGGATTTGCCCCCATCAGCTGGTCCAGGGTCAGTTCACCCCTAACCCTCCTCACCCCCAGCAAATTTGCTGTAAAATGTGTAAGCTGACCCAGGATCAGAGCTGAATCCTCTGGCCTAGTGGAAAGTGTGTCAGTACTCTTGACCTCTTCTGTGACTTTCCTTTCCTGTCCAGCAGCACTCTGCATGGGAGTAAGTCTGCCCCCTGCTGGAGTGTCGACTTTCGATCCAGCATGCATCTGGATATCTGGGGTTTTCTCGCAGCGTTGTGGGAAATGTAGTTATTACAGATCATTTTGATTACTGTCAGGCAGTTGAGTTAAAACAATATGTATATGAAACGATTTTCCTGGACATTTAAGGAGTGGACTAATTTGTCTCATACTGAGTTAGATTTTACTTTCACACATTGAAATGTGTCATTAGATTCTTTCTTGTAGAATGAATTCCCAGATGTGTCAGAGCAGACTCTGTAAATACTCCATCTTTTCTCCCGGAGGTTTCAGCGTTCCAGTGTGCGTAGCGGTAACACGGCACAGGGTCGGTGTGTGAGAGAGCGGCCCCCGTGTGCCGCAGGGGGTCTGGCGCACGGTAGCAGAGCCTCGTGGTAAACCCCGGAGAGGGTGGGGGGGGGGGGCGGGACAAATAAACACAGCCCTTAATGAGCCGGAGATGTGAAGGAGTCCAAAACCAAACAGTCTTTCATTTCCTTCACGGGCCGCCAGCTACCCTCCCGGCTACGCATTTAGCACAAGACCAAACACCCTGGGCTGGAAACCCAGACGTACATACAAGCACGGTTTTTTTTTTTTTTTTTTTTTTTTTAGGGGGGGGTCGTTCTATTTAAACAGGAGGGGGTGGGGGGTCCTGTAGATGGCCGGCGGGGGATTAGCACGAGGTTTGGAATCTATGGGTGGCAGTGCTAATGATGTGATCCCCATGTCGACGAGCCAGGTGCATCATGGGAATGCTGCTGCCTGTTCGGGCTTGAAGCTTTTTGCTTCAGTGAAGGTTCCGGAAACAAGCACTGAGGTGGTCATGTGCAGCCTCCCGGTGTTGGGATCATAGGGTTTTCTTCATTCATTTTCAGAAATGACGCTTAGTGAATAAACCAACATATTTATCATAGAACCTGAGAGCAGCGAGTCTTTGAATTTAACATCTGCCTGTTCTACATCATTTCCATTGAATGGTGAGCTGAATGCTATATCTACATTAGCATTCAGTCATTTGACAGATGCTTTTATCCAGAGCTACAAAGGAAGGGTTCAGAAGTGCATATAACAAGGCCACGTGTACAACTGCACATAAAGAAAATGTTAAATCTGTATCAGAACATATATCAGTGCATCATACGGTGCTACAGTACTGGACTCACACTGAATGCAGATTGTCTTACAGTGTCAAAATGCAATAATAAAGCCCTGAAGATCTGTACTAAAAGGCAAAATTTAAATGCCATAACAGCTCAGTAGTGAATGTCTATGAGAGAGGTGTGGTCCTTCAAACAGACTGAAGTGACTGGGTATTTTCTTAACTGTATGCCCTCGCTTGAATCTGTCACGCGCTGTTTAAGGAATGAATCTAACAAGACCGAGACAGACCCAGCCCACACCACAGGGGTACCTGCCTGAAAGCACTCTGTGCCTCCAGGATGTGGTAATATTCCAGTCTCCGCTAAGTGAAAATAAATAGCACAGTTTTCTTGTTTTTCTCTATGAGTCAGTGAGTGCTGGTCTCCCCAGCCTGAGATCTCTCTGAGGCCCGGGATACCCCGCGGGTACTTTTATCACCAGGTTCCGGGGTCTTGTGGCACTGAGGGTGTTACACACTGTGTGTGTGTGTGTGTGTGTGTGTGTGTGTGTGCGTGTGCGTGCGTGCGCGTGCGTTCGTGTGTGTCTGTGCATGCTCGTGTCTGTCTGTGCATGTGTGTCTGTATGTGTCTGCGCATGTACGTGTGTGTGTGTGTGTGTGTGTGTTTGTGTGTATGTCCTTGTGTGTGTGCGCGTGTGTGTGTGTGTGTGTGTGTGTGTGTGTGTGTGTGTGTGGCTGTGTCCCACGCTGGCTGTGCTACATGAAGAGGAGAGATTATTCATGGAGCCAGGCCTCTGCATGGCCGGCTGTGAACTGCTCTGTGGATCTCACTCAGACCGCTTTCCTCCTTTCAGATGAACTGATATAAAACCTTATTTGGAGGTCAGATAAGGCAGAGAAAAATGCATGACCAGTGAAGTATACTGCAATTATACGCCCACGGCATATTTTAGCTCAGAGCTCATCTGTATACACTTACATAGATATATTTGTGCAGTGGGAAATGAATGGTGATGTGACTGAGGACTTCATGGGTAATGGTATGTGTCTGCAGTGACTCAGCAGGCTCATTTGTGGGGTGGGCCTTACGGAAACCACATGGTCCTCAGGTATCTACTGTTAACCAATCAGAGACTCCTCTTTTCTAAATCTTCGCTGAAGCTTCTCTTTGCTAAATCACGCCTCCCTGAAGTTTGTGTATTTTGGTTTGTGTGTCCGTGAGCGCGTCTGTTTATTTGGGTTTCTCACCGGAGATGTTTTCCTCTCTGCTTCCCCCTCGCAGGGACATCAAGCCAGACAACATCCTCATGGACATGAACGGTCACATCCGGCTGGCCGACTTCGGCTCCTGCCTCAAGCTGATGGAGGATGGAACGGTGAGTCGTCCCCACCCCCGCCCCGCCCCCATCCACCCAGGCGAAACGTCTCACCGCCGCGGATTTGTTTGTGTAAAGTTCGCGCTGACTCGGGGGCCGGATAAACAGCTCAGGACTGGCTCGCCTCACTGGACCCGTCCCGCGTGGGACGTCCAGATGCCTTCAGAGTCGCAGCGGCAGAGACGACCCCCCCCCCGAAGAACTTTTCGCCATATTAGGTGCTCTTAATATCCCCTCTTATCTTACACTGCTCCCTTTGGACAGGCCCGGAGGCAGGGGTGGCAGAGCTCTCCTCTCCTCTCCTCTCGGGCCTGCTCTCTCCCCTCCCGCCCCCGCGGTATTTCGGGAGCCGCCTCGCTGGCTCATTTCCTGCCGTTGGGGTTGCGGCTGGCCCGCGGAGCGCATGGGCGTGCGCGCCGGAGAGTAATTACACACTGAGGGGGGAAAGACCCCGGCGAAAGTTTTAAAGAGTTACGCAACTGCCAAACAAGCAAACAGCGGCCGGCCTCTCTCTCTGCAGCGGCCAGGTGCGGACAGACCCCAGATCAGTGCCGCGGGACCCTGCGACGTGTCCCGGGGTGCAAACGGGACAGCCCGCAAGAGGAGGGCACGACCCCTCTGCAGCAAACAACAACCCTCCTATCATAGCAGCTATGCTAAAGAAATCCTTTAACCAGCGCTACTGCAGTCCTTGAACATTGTTGAAAATATTCTCATTATGGGAAGTTACTGAAAAGTCAGAAAAAATAGTCAAATGTCTCACTGTCCTTGAAAATTACCCAACACCCCTTCCAAAAAAAGGTGAATTCCTTCTTTGTCTCTGACCATAAGCAGAATGTAATCCCCTTTGTTTCTAGCTCACTAGCTCGGTGTTGTTTCTTAAGAAGCCTCTTGTTAATACATTGGCTCATTATTTCACTGCCCACTGTCAAAAGTCAGCGGTACCTGGTATCCATGGTGAAGTGTGTGTCTGTCCAGGCAGAAGGCACTTTGAAAGAAACGTCTGAAGCCTTCTCCCCCCACAATTCTGTCTTCAAAGATGCCCAATTTCAAAGGGGTTTAACTGCAGCCACAGTAAAAATGTTCATCATGTTGATCCCTAAATCAATAAAGAGTCACTGCAAAAAAATTAATAGTAAGATTTTAGAAAGATAGAAAGAATTTAGGTTGGGTAGGAACCATTTTTAACACTTTGTCGAAGTCAGTCAGAGAGGAGCAATCAGGCATTGGAGTGGAAATGTGACCAGATGTATTTAGACACTAATGCAGGACAGTTACTATAGCATGCTGATTACACGCTCTGCTTTAACCCAGCTTCACAGTGAAACACATCAGATGTCAAGCGGTCTGGATGAAGCTGACTGCCCGATCCTTATTTAATGCAGAACATTTGTCTCTCTTTTTGCTGCCTGTCCGTGACGTAACTCGCACGAACACGTAGCAGGCGACGCGCGTTTCACCAGACGCTGAGCGGAGAGCCCTGCCCCGCTCCTGCCTCCAAAATAAGAGGGCCGAAGAGGGGACGGGACGCCCCGCTTCTCCTCAGCCAATGGGAGCGCGGGGTGGACGAGTGCGTGCGACTCCTGGCTGCAGGCTCGAGGGCGTACTCGCGGGCCAACTTCCACAAATTCATCCCACTCAACACATCTGCCGCACGCTCCCTTCCCAGCCGGATTCCGCCCACATGGCCCCCGCCGGAACAGCAGCCAAAGGAACCGACTCCCCCGGCAGCCAATCAGAGCGCCGGCTGTGTCAGCTTGTAGTAAAGCCATTTGAACTGCATCCCCCCCCTTCACTATAATCCCGGCTTTAGAGGCCTCGCCGCTCAAAGATCTCTTTATTTTGCTGAAGAAGCGTAAGAGTGGTATAGACATTTTCCTCGAAAGCTGGCATGATTCACAATTCTGCTGGCAGAAACTCAGAGCTTGGATACGCCGTTTTTCTTTTTTGTTTTTTCATATTCTTTTTCAACCGAATAACTACAGGAGGCGGTGATTAATTTTTGTTTATGGTGGGATTTGTGCATACTTAAAAATTTAGGGCCTGTTTTATATACAAAAGTAATTGTATGTGAAATGAGTGCTTCATTCTCGAGATTAGCAGCCCCCCCCCACCCACCCCCCCCCTTTTTTTTTTTTTTTTTTTTTTTTTTTTTTTAAATTCAGCTGTAACAGCCCCACCAGCAGTGTGTTGTGTCCCGGTCCTTTCATACGGGCCTGTGTGATATGAGCCAGGTGATCCTCAGATCACAGGCACGCGCTGTGCATGTCGGTTCCTGATTCAGGGTTAGCAAAGCAATCCTTAACTTCAAGGCAGAGGCCACACACCCACCGCGGGGAGTGGCTCACTCACATACACACCCCCAACCCTCACCCTCACCCCCACCCTCACCCTCATTCATGCACCAGCTTGCCTGTGAATTACAGCTTTGACTGGCTCCACTTAGCATCCTGCGCTGTCAGTTTGGGGATGGGAATTAAGGGGGCTCGGTAGGCGGGAGAGTCAAATCCAAACGCCAAGCAGAAGATGGGGGGGGTCATTTCGTCGCCCTAAGCCGGGGCGGGGTCGGTCACGTCTGAGCGTGCCCCCCCTTGTCCCCCCTCCTGCAGGTCCAGTCCTCGGTCGCCGTGGGAACGCCAGACTACATCTCGCCGGAGATCCTTCAGGCCATGGAGGACGGGAAGGGGAAGTACGGGCCGGAGTGCGACTGGTGGTCGCTGGGAGTCTGCATGTACGAGATGCTGTACGGGGAGACGCCCTTCTACGCGGAGTCCCTGGTGGAGACCTATGGCAAGATCATGAACCACAAGGTAACGGGCAGCAGAAGGCAGCTACAGCTGCAGCTGTAATGTAAAAACAATGCTGCTCTTACACAGAAACGGGGGGATGGACTGGTTCCGGAAAAGGCTGTCGGCCAACTAATTAGGACAGAGGAGTTGTTTTGTTTGGATACAATGTGCAGAATATGAAGGTCAGATGATCACTTTCAAATGACCTATAGCTGTCTCACATAGCCAAGGAAAACTGTTACCAAAAATAAATAAAATGTTATACTGAAAGAACACACAGCTGCCACGCAGGGGCTCTGGCAGCCCTTTATTAGAGTATAAAGAGCTGAGCTCTGCCTGTATGCTTGGACAAGCTTCTTCACCTAAGCCTGCTTGGTGCGGGTAGCTAAACTGTTGGCTGCGCGGCCTGCCCTGGATATGAGTCTCTGCTTGGGTTCCGTTTCCACGGCACTGACACCCCCTCCACTGTCCCATAGGAGCGCTTCCAGTTCCCGGCCCACATGACAGATGTGTCGGAGAACGCCAAGGACCTGATCCGCCGGCTCATCTGCAGCCGCGAGCACCGGCTGGGCCAGAACGGCATCGAGGACTTCAAGCAGCACCCCTTCTTCTCCGGCATCGACTGGGACAACATCCGCACATGCGAGGCGCCCTACATCCCCGAAGTCAGCAGCCCCACCGACACGTCCAACTTCGATGTGGACGACGACTGCCTCAAGAACTCGGTATGCCGCCAACACCCCTTCGTAACGGTCCAGTCCCGAAAGCTTTGAATTCTATCTTAGCGTTATCATTGTATCGTCATTATGCGCTGATTTATTCAATATTTTAGTAATGGATCCTCTGTGTGTTGCACAGGACCCCCATAAAAATATGAATAAAATAAAATTGAATCTGTTTATGGTAAATATCAAGTAACTAGCCCGTTTTGGAAGTGTCCTTGGTGTTTTTGTTCAACTGAAGAACAGATGTTAGGCTCAGATTCATGCCAGCCAATCACACATCAACAAGTCACACCTCAGCCAATCGCACGTCAACAAATCACACCTCAGCCAATCTCACATCAACAGATCGCACCTCAGAAAATCACACCTACCGCCTGTCACGCACAAGGAAGTCTCGCATCAGTCAGAAACCTCATGTTCTCTCGTGAGGCGTAGAAGCTCTCTGCACCTCCATGCTCATTGTGGAGATGATAAAGAGACTTGCTCTCCCAAAATTTCAAACTTCTGTGGGATTATTTGCTTGTTCTGGTTACTTTAATGAATAACGCGTGCTGGAATGAGGTGTTAAACATCATCGGCAGTGATATATAGATGCGTTTTCTTTTATGGAAAACATACCAAATAAAGAAAATGATTATCATTTACTGTGGGGTACTGTGACAAGACAAAGCACAACTATTTACAGTACTAGACCCCCTTGAAAATACTGTATGTACCTCTACACTTGGGTGTGGTTACCTGTGCAGACATTTTACACTGTGTAATAGCTTCTGTGATATGATAGGCTTCAGAATCTTTGTCTAAGAGCCCTATTCAGTTCTGCCACAAGCAAAAGTTAAGCTTGTAACCCAAACGTTGCAGGTTCAGTTCTCAGTTGGGGTGGTGTTGGTGTACTACTTGAGTAATTTTCCAAACCTGTATTGCTGTCCAGTCACAGAAATGGATAACATGAAAAAATGTAAACCAGGCAGATATGATGTAAGTGCTGTAGTGTTTATGTGACCCGTCTGGCCGTTGTGGGAATGTAAACAAGCAGGTGAATGGGAAGGATGTGAGTGGGTGAAACGGGGGTCAGTTAGTCACTGTTGTTTCGACCGTCTCAGGAAACGATGCCCCCTCCCTCCCACACGACCTTCTCCGGACACCACCTGCCCTTCGTCGGCTTCACCTACACCAGCAAGTGGTGAGTCACCCCCACCCCTACCCCCTACCCCCCCCTCGGGGTCTCCATTGATAACTCAGCCTCAGCACAACAAGGTCTCCATTCACCAGTTGGGGGTCAGGGGTTGGTTATATGGCCCAGGCCTGTGTGAAGCCGGCATGAGTGTGAGTAGGAGGACAGGAAGTGTCCTTGCGCTGACAGGAAGTTAGAATCTCTCTAGGTTGGAGGGACCTCCACTATTTTTCGTTAAACACCAAGGCAACAGCCAATCCTTTGTAGTAGCACGGTGCGGAGAATAAGGCTTAGGGAGCCACGCATGAAAGTGAGTCTCTAAATAGACGCACAGCATGTTGTTTTCCAGCTAAAATTGTGCTCATTAGGCCTGCAACACCTTAAGAGTGGTAGTGACAGTGAGTCACACAGAGTTGCTGGAGCCTCTTCCCCGTGCCTGTGACCTGTTAATGACTGTATGAATACGTTCATTTATTTCAGAGTTAATTGCCTGTTGTTGTTGAAGGTGCGGAAAGTGGGGGGGGGTGGTTACAGAGATGAGATCAGTTTTTTGGGGAGGGTCTGCGAACAGCAGCTTGTCGGAGTGAGTCGCCAGCCAGTCCTGGCTGAGAGAAGGAGCGCTGTTTTTTTATAGCGTTTTTTCTCAAATCCTGGAATTCATTAGCGCCCCTCTCACTCTCTCGCCCCGGTTTTCCTGTTTAATTAAAGTCCGCCGTGGTCCGCCGGAAAAGCGGTGTGGAATTATGGGACCCTCCGGACCCGTAACATGTTTTAGCCCGCTAAATGGACACAGGAAAGGTGCTTAAAGTCGGGCCGTCCCCGTACTTCGGGGGGCCGACTTCAAAGCCGACGGGGGCCATAAAGCTGAAATGGACCCCGCCGGCGAGTGTGTTTATCTGGGTAGTTACCGTGCTAACAGACTCCCCCGGCGCTCGTTAGGGTCGGTTGCGTAACATGCTCGGCTGGGGACGCCGGGCCTGACCGATTGATGCCGTCCCTCTCCTCCCCCCTCCTCCCCCTGCAGCACCCTGTCAGACCGAGGCTGCCTGCGGGAGTCTGCCGAGCCTGCGCAGATGGACGTGTGCGTGCAGCGCAGCCTGGAGGAGAGCCTGGCCACGGAGGCCTACGAGCGGCGGATACGGCGGCTGGAGCAGGAGAAGCTGGAGCTCAGCCGCAAGCTCCAAGGTACGCCGCCGCTCTGCCCGTTACCACACTGCCTTTAGGCCACAAGCATAACACACAGTGTCTTCTGTGGGCCACAAGTGCAACCCTTCGCACACATCTCTAGCCATGTTTTTGCAGACCTGCCTTGCCCCTGCAGGAGCACACTGTCGTGTGCAAACCTGTACTGTCCAGACTCACCCTGTCCCTTTCCTTCCCCACTCACCTGTCCCCTGTACCAGGCCGTACAGTCCCCTGTAATTGGGCCGCAATTGTAACACAGAGCGTCACCATGGGATCATGAGTGCAACTCTTCACACCCATCTCTAGCTGCGTTTTGGCAGACCCCCCCCCGGCCGCTGCAGAGTCGCACTGCTGCGTGTAAACCTACGCTGTCCCCTCCCTCTCCCGCCCACCCGTCCCCTCCCTCCCACCCTGCAGAGTCCACGCAGACGGTGCAGGCCCTGCAGTACTCCAACGTCGACGGGCCCGTCGCTGCCAACAAGGAGGTGGAGATCCGCAGCCTGAAGGAGGAGATCGAGGCGCTGAAGAAGCAGATCGCGGGTACGGCCAACGCAACCTCGTTCAGTGGAGCGGGGAGCTCTTTGCCGTGTTGTTAACCTTATACCCCTCGCTCATGGAGGGAAGCAGTTATTACCACAGCCTTGAGAAGTGGAAAAGTTGAAGGATACAGTCAAAGTAGGATGAGGGTGTACTGCTGTATGTACTTGCAAATGTAGTATATGAAGAGCATGTAGCTGCTCCAGTGTTGGCCCTGTGTTTCAAGCTTGCTCTTCCTGTGTGCGTGTGTGTGTGTGTGTTTGTGTGTGCGTGTGTGTGTCCATGCGCGTGTATGTGTGTGTGTGTGTGCGTGTGTGTGGGTCCATGCGCGTGTGTGTGTGTGTGTGTGTGTGTGTGTGTGTGTGTGTGTGTGTGTGTGCACGTATGCGTCTCAGACTCCGGTCAGCTGGAGCAGCAGCTGGAGCAGGCCAGCACGGTCCGCAGGGACCTGGAGGACTCCTCCAAGCACATCAAGACCCTGGAGAAACAGATGAAGGGCATGAGGCAGGAGAGGGATGACATGCATAAGGTACGCGCTCGGCCGGTCTGCGTCTTACGCTCTTACGCTAGAAGCCCCAGCGACGGGGTCACAGAGGGAGAGTCTGCACTGTTCACGACAGCAGGAGGTGTTCCTGCTCTGGGTCTCGCCGTTAAAGCACTGCCTGAAGGCACAGGGCGTCCGTGAACACTGAGTTCAGGCAGGGCTGACATAAGCAGCAGGAACCAGTGGCTCTCAGACACTCTCTGCCCAACCTCCTCCAAACTATGGAAGACCTTGATGGAACTGCTCTGATACTGTGTAATTAAATTCATTTCAGAGAATTTTAGCTTTATGTAGAGCAAGTAGTTAAGGTCTCATTTTCAAAGTCATAGTTTGATAGTTTTCATCATTTTCATACTTGTGCATTGTTTCTGCAGACCATTTGGCTTGATCATCAATGGTTTAGAATTGAGGTGGGAGATTCCATCAAGAGGCTTTGTATCCAATAAATGACTTTCCTATTTGAACCAAGCATAGTATAGTCTACTGCTGAAAGCAAAAATTTTTTTTACTGAATTTGTGATTGGTTCAGATGAGTCACCCACCCAATGGGCTTCATGAAGCCTCACTCTCCCAGCAGTAGATCACAGTCCACAGTCAGAGAGAGCCGCTGACCTGGTTCTCTTTTACCCATAATTCCCCCTGTTCTCCGATGGTTGGCGCCGCAGGAGCTGCTGGAGGCCAGCGAGAAGCTGAAGTCCCAGACGAAGGAGCTGAAGGAGGCGCACAGCCAGAGGAAGCTGGCCATGCAGGAGTTCTCCGAGATGAGCGAGCGCCTGACGGAGCTGCGCTCCCACAAGCAGCGCCTCTCCCGCCAGCTCCGCGACAAGGAGGAGGAGATGGAGGGGGTCAACCAGAAGGTGGAGGCGCTGCGGGCCGAGGTGCGCAAGGCGGAGAGGGCCAGGAAGGAGGTAAGGGGAGCCAGACGGTCCCGGCGGTGGCATGTTGGACTTGCGAAAGTGTGTGTGTGTGTGTGTGTGTGTGTGTGTGTGTGTGTGTGTGTGTGTGTGTGTGTGTATGTATGTGTGCGGGGACTGACAGGCTGTGTGTCTCCCAGCTGGAGGTGCAGGCGGAGGAGCGGGAGGCCGAGGCTCAGAAGGAGAGGAAGCTGAGAGAGCGCAGCGAGCAGTACGGCAGACAGCTGGAGGAAGAGCTGGAGGGCCTGAAGGTAACACACACACACACACACACACACACACACACACACCATGTCCATGTCACACACACACACACACACACACACACACACACACACACACACACACACACACACACACACTCCATCTCAAATACACATCCACACTCACCATCATACTGTTCACAGGTACACACACATGCTCGTGTCAAACATGTTCCACGCATCCACTGATACCCAGTGAAGAGCTCTGATACATGACTGACTCCCTCTCTCCCTCCCTCCCTCCCTCTCTCTCTCTCCGTCTCTCTCTCTCTCTCTCTCTCTCTCTTTCTCTTTCTCTCACTCTCACACTCTCTCTCTCTCTGTCTCTCTCTCTCTCCCTCCCTCTCCGGAGCAGCAGAAGCAGCTGGGCCGCTCGCCGGGCGTGGCCGGCTCCGACCAGCACCAGGAGCTGAGCAAGCTGCGCACGGAGCTGGAGAAGAAGACCCTGTTCTACGAGGAGGAGCTGTCCCGCCGCGAGCTGGCGCACGCCAACGAGCTCAAGAGCCTGAAGAAGGAGCTGCGCGACGCCGAGGGCCAGCAGCTCGCCCTCAACAAGGAGATCCTGGTGCTCAAGGACAAGCTGGAGAAGACCCGGCGCGAGAGGTCAGAGGTCACGCCCGCCGCACGCCGTGAGCCCCGGACACGCCGCTAACACGCTAATTACAGAAGGCAGGACCGCCTAGCAGCTGCGCGAGCGCATATTTGGGTGATTAATGACACGAGGGGGTTGGGTTCATGAGCGCTACTTACATAAATACACGGTAATTGCATAAATACTCTCTAAGTGCCGTGTAATTTCAGACCTGTGCGATTACGTAAAGAATGGGGATTGGGTTTAGGGTTCACTTCAGGACACGGTCGAGGGTTGTGGGGGGGGGGGGGGTTAAGTTGAGTCACCACTATTCATTCCACCAAGTTTTCTGAAATGGATAGAACCCCTCCTGTATGGGGGGTAGCACACAGAGGTGTTGAGCTTCGATCTCCTTTGGGATTGGCATAAAGTTTCTCCTGCTAATACTTCATATACATGTCCCATCACTTGTAAGTCTTCCCCTAGTTCCACTTGATGTCTGTAAGTAACTGACAAAAGGGTCATGACAGTATCGTTACTGTAGTCACAGGCCTTAGTTCCTCATAGGATTAAGTAGTTGCTGCTCTGTCATTTATAAACTAAAGGATCATGATAATCATAACTCCTCTAGCTAGTTACTATTTACTTCGTAACTTCTCACCATTTTTTAAAGGTTTAAGTGTGTTGGTTAGCCTAATTAGCCTCAAAATAAAATGGGTGAGGGTTATTCAGATAACATGTTTCATTACAGACACTGCAAACCTGCATCTTACATAAGTACATGACACACATATTCAACATAAGGTGTGTGTACCCGCCTTTTCAGTTTCCCAACTATTTCCACCTTTTTAAATCCTGGGAGAATGCCAGCACACCCCCAGGAGATGCCCTTAAACGTCATCACAAACGATTCCGTCTTGTTTATTTTTAGTAATTCATTTTTTGGGGAAGTTGCATCATGATGAAATATTTTGACTACTAGACCTGTTTAAAATTTCTGTAACAGATTCCACAACACAAGCTGAACAGGCTCTCCCAGACTTCCTCTAGTTCCTCCATTCACTGAAGTCTGTGAGATGCCATTATAACCTGCCTGATTAAATGACTTCCAGAACTACTGGAGGAAATAAATATTAGCCAATCATTTAATTTTTATTAAGTTTCTAAAACAGAGTTTCAGCATGGAGTTTTCCACATGTACTGTAATGAACTGTCACGGCGAGCTGAATGCGCAAATCTCTCTATTCAGCAGCTGCTTAGCGACTGTGGCGAGTTCACAAGCACGGATCTCCATAGAGCCAAACTGACAGGGGGCAGACAGAGTCCTGTGAGCGTGCAATAGCTCCTGCTGTGCAAAAACAGCCGAGTATTGTATTTGTAAATGCCAACAACTAACTTCATTTCCTTCGATATTATTATTTTTTAAACAGGGATAAAAAAAAAAAGAGAAGTTGCCAGGATCCGGTTGCTGGCTTGTAGGCTTAAACCACAGAGTTGTATGTGTGACCGAGTTACTTTGCACATCACTTGTTTGATAGAATGTTACAGCTGACACTTCTGCCTTTGTTAGGTCTGACATCTCTGGTGAATTAATAATAAAACTGAGTGGTAAAAAAAATCACTATTACATACTTACTCTCTGTGTTCCCACCGTGGGTGGTACTGCTACCACTTTAAACAGATATTTGTTTAAACAAAGTGACGTGTCACTTTAACGCATTGTTTCTGTGAAGGACCGCACAGAAGCGGTGTGCGTTTTCGCACAGACGCCAGGGCCATGTAAAACGGTTTGTTGATTTCGCTGTCGATCTTTTAACACAAACCTGGTTGTGCTGTTGGATGGGAAAGCGTTCACATGCATTTCACTAAGGAGATCAGTGTTAGGATTTAAAATGTTACAGCTGTGCAGTGCATGTGGAAAAAGAAAACATGCAGGCGTTGTATGACGTGTGGTGGGAAGTTCAGAAAAGCATGGGAATGGGTAGTTCAGTCAGCGAAAAAGGGTTTAGGACAGTAAAAAATTTAGTGAAATGCATGGGAATAGTTAGTGAACAAGTTAGTGAAAAGTACGTGAAAAGTTAGAGAGGAAGTTAGTGAAAGTACATGGGAATAGTTAGTGAATAACTTGGTGGAATGACATGGGAATATTTAGCAACAGTCATGAGCTAAACCTTAAGGTCAGCCTTAGATACATTTAATGTCATTTAAATAAACAAACAGTCCGGTCAGAGTTTCATCCCTAAATATCCAAAACCTTTCTAATGTACTGTTTGCGCTGCTTTTCCTGTTCTTTAGCTTTAAACAGTTACTGACAAATTTCCTTGCCACATGAAAACATCCTAGTAATAAGCTTTTTGGCTGGCCCATCAAAACCTGACAAATTGCTAGTCAAGAGATGTAGCAGATGTGTTCAGCTAGCAATGGTCAGTTTAACTGAATATATTGTAGTTAAACCTTAGCATTGTGTTTACTACTGAGGAAAATTTTAAATGCCCAAAGACAATCATTTTTTTTCTGTTTTCCAGTGACTATTATGAGTATATGCCAAGGTAATTACAATAATGTATATTTTGTATTTATTAAATGCTAGCCTCTGTAGTTACCTAGCTAGCTTGTGTATGCGATGTTGTATTGATACAGTAGCTGTGGTAGTTTATGATCGAATGCTAGACATCAGTAATGAGCATCATTTCATTACACATGTAGCTACACATTGTAGCTAGGTAGTTGTGGTAAGTAGGTATTAGTGATAACAGTTAACTTGTAACCAGTGTAGAAATATCCAGTTGCAGAAAACATTTTACTTGGAATAATGAGCTCATGCTGTATGATTAATGGAGTTGGTTTACAAAAAGCTTTCAAGAATAGATGGTATTTTCTAGTCTGTTTGAATGTAAAATATGCATTTTTTTGTAAAGTTATGTTTCCTTGTATTATGCCAGAGGAAAGCATTAGTCTCCCAGCCTGCTCAGATATCCCCAGAAGTGGCTTGGCAGTAACGGGAGTGTTAGCCGGGCTCCCCCTCGCTTCGTTGTGGGGTGCCTGATTGCGAATGGAGCGTGCGGCGTGTGACGGGCCTGTGTTGGCTTGCCTCCCACAGCCAGAGCGAGCGCGAGGAGTTCGAGACGGAGTACAAGCAGAAGTACGAGAGGGAGAGGGTCCTGCTGACCGAGGAGAACAAGAAGCTCTCCAGCGAGCTGGACAAGGTGAGGCCCCTCACAGCAACACAGACCAGAAAGACGGACAGACAGACGAACGAACGGACGCTGAAGGAAACACAGATGCACACAGAGGTGCTGATGGACACTGTACAGAATATATATCCCAACACACTACAGATGGGCAACAGTCAAAGACACAGTGCAGACAGATACTCTCCAGACGGTCACAGCCACAGGCTAGCACAGTTACAGGCAGACACAGATGGATACTGTACATAATAGCACAGGTACAGGCAGGCACAGACAGACACTGCAGACGACAGTCATAGACACATTGCAGACAGGCACAGACACACTACAGACAAATGTACTGTGGACGGGCACAGTCACAGACACACTACAGACAGGCAGTTATAGACAGATACTCTACAGAGGAACACAGTTACTGTCAGCCACAGACGGATACACTGTAGACAGATACAGACAGACCACGGACGGGCACAGTCACAGACAGCCCCGGCCGCCATGGTTCAGCGGACAGGCCCGTGGCACGCATGCCGCTCTGATTACAGCACTGATTCAGTTGTTCCATCCTCATCTCCCCCTGCTGCACTTCTCACTCCCCGTCTCTCCGCAAATGATGGAAAATGGGAGAAAACGCTGCTCGGGTTAAAGAAAAGGAAATACTCCCGAGGTAACGACTGAGGAGAAATCTGGCTTCCCGACCACATGTTACCTTTGAAATTGTTCCGTGCCCTACACCCCCCCCCGCAGCCAGAACGCAGCAGTGTCAGTTACAAAGGGGGTCTGGAGAGGAATTGGATGCCATGGATTTCGGGTTTTTAGAAGTCATTCACCCTTCAGCAAGTGGCACCCTGTTTCGCGCAGTGGACAGCCCTGCTGTGTGCCCCATGCGGATCGTGTCAACACAGGGAACCAAACAAAGAACTTTCTGGTCCCTCATGTTGGTTTGTAGTAATAGGATGAGGGGAGTTTTGCAGTCAAGGGGTAAACAATGAGGCTTTCCGAGACTTGCATTCATGTGCAGTAGATTTTGAGTCCACCACGCCAGCAGCATGTGGTTCTGTTGTAGCGTAGTTAGAGTGTCAAGGCCAGCACACACATGTGCACAGACATACACACACACACACACACACACACACACACACACACACACACACACACACACACAGACACACACACACTCTCACACCACCATTTTTGGGCTCAGCAGTTGAGCTGCAGATGAACTTACACGGAGCTGCTGGAACCACACCCTGTTTCTTCCAGTCCCTCTCAGTCAGCAGAAACCACAAGCCACAGATATCTGTACCCGGTATCAAAGAGCAGGGGGTGTTGCAGTGGCGTCGGCTGTCCTAGCGGGAGCCAGACTTCAAAGCCAAGGACAGACCCCCACTTCAAATCAGGGCAGGCCGTCCCTGGGCGATCGTCCTCAGCTTCGTATCACTCACGCACACACACACACACACACACACACACACACACACACACACACACACACACACACACACACACAAACATTTCATCTCCTCTGTCCTCTCAGTTTCCATAAAAAAATCACTGGCAAGTGCCTCTTCCATAGACAGACCGTAGACTCTTACACATGCAAATGGAATGGCCTGCTGGAAAGGAGACTGTTGACCTTGGACGACGTGGAAATAAGGCTGAGAAATGGAAGCTCCCGAGCAGATACTTTCGTAGGAGGTTTGACATATTAAATAGGAGCGATGTTTGTTTTTGCGGTCTTGTCAAATGAGCTTGTAGGCATTGCGCAAAAAACTAGGAAAAAAAAAATGTTGGAAGGTAAACAGTAAGATAGCGAAAGTTGAATTATGGTCAGAATAATAAGATCCAGTGGACTCTCCATCCACAGAGCGGGGGAATCTTACAAAGCTCTGTGTTCGGTGCAGAGTGAGGTTTCTCAGATCCTCTCAGGTTCCTTGCTGGCGTTCCTTGTTCCTCCAGATTCCATTCTTTGGGCCTTTGAGTGAATGCAAGGAATAATCCCTTAAGTGCACCTCGCTCCGGTATAGGGTGCATCGGCTACTTTCAGAGGAACAAAAAAAAATTCCCCTGGTCGTCCCAAACAAAATAAAGCCGACGTCCAGCAGCCATAAATACACAACCCTTTTCAGTCCAGCTGCCGTGCGCTTTGTCCTTCTGTTAAATAAATTCATTATTACTTTTATTGAATAGATTTTTTTTCCATTAGTCATGTAATACGTTTACCGAACTTTGAATTGAAGAAAAAAAGACTAGTGTATCTGTCAGAAAAGAGAGGCTTGAATTCAGATACAATGCTATAACACAGGGCATTGTGGTTTTCATGAATACAGGCACAATGATTTGGAATCCAAGCCGGCCTGTGTACGGTTAACATGGTGGTCCTTTGGTGACTGTGCATTACACTGTGTGTGTGTGTGTGTGTGTGTGTGTGTGTGTGTGTGTGTGTGTGTGAGTGAGAGATATTTTCTGTTAGCGGAGCGCACACTGGGCTTGGAGAGAAAAGAGAAAGGACTCTGCCCTCACACAGAGTGCGGGTAAACACATTCCTTTCACTTCCTTGAACCGGAAAAAAAACAACCTGCCAATTTTTTCTCTTTTTCTTTTTTGCTTTGCGCACATACTGCCCTGCGGGGACGGTGCTGTCAGGTCCCGCCAAGAGAGAGAAAGCTTCGTCTCCACAAACAACACAACACAGGCGAAACATTTTCATAAGAGCGCAGCGGCGAGCCTGCCGCTGCAAGTAAGGGCAGGGTGAGGAGGAAGGCCAGGAATACTTCAGTGGAGACGACAGCCCGTCACAACCGGAAACAACTGCAGGCTGGCATGAGAACACTGCCACCGCCTGAATGGCGGTTTACTTTCACACTGGGCTCAAGGAACAGGCACTTAAATGGGCAAAGAACTGTGTTTATCTGCGTATATATATGTATGTACAGTACCAGACAAAGGTTTGGAAAAACCTACTCATAGGGTGTGTGTGTGTGTAAATCAATAAATAAATATATAGTATGTATTGTAAGTATGTAAAATATACTTTTAAGTATATAAGTAAATATTTATACCTATATTTTTTTAATTAAAAAATTTTTGGGGAGGGGAATTCATACATCATACAATTCATGCATTAGCTTCACGATTTATATTTGTCTAAGCAACAGGTTTCAAGCATTGAAGAAGTCTTTAGATCAAAATGTTTTTGAATGCATGTTTCCCATTATTTTAATCAGGTGTGTTCCAACTTTTGACTGGTACTGTATGTGTACACACACATTTCTGTCACCCTGTAAGTGTGTTCAGAATGATGAGAGAGCGCTGGCAGCAGGCGGTACAGTGGCTGCCTGTGTGATCACAGTGACTGGTGCAATCTCTGTGACACTCCTGTCAGCCCATTATGAGGTGATTAATTCTTCCTCCAGTGCCCTTATCTCTGTCTTTATGAGCGTGTAATGAAACCCAGCCCATCAGCCCCGGTCTTTGCATCTCATTACATACATGATGGAGGACTCCGGCGTGATACTTCCTGTGAAGACCCTCTCCCGTCCCGGAGGCCCATTTACAACATAAAGGGGAACCCCCCTCCCCCTCCCTCCGCCACCCTGAAAGTGACAGGGTGCCCCAGACAAAATAAATGGGGATTATTACTCCCCCCCGCTGTGGGTAGATATGCTTTATTAATCTCCGAAAACGGAAATGGACGCCAGGCCCGTATCTACCGCATACAGATCCATTCGAATGGAGGTATCTACACCCCCCCCCCCGGAACACTGCCTCAGCGTTCATCCACAGAGGCGGTTTGGAACCTTCCGGAATTTTCCCCGTGGTTTCCCCATTGTCTACTATTTTGGCAGTGCTGCCGTCCATAAATAGGCATCGTGTCATTTCGCAGTGATGGACGCGGTGGAGACAATTAAACCGGTGCTCGGAGCTGGAAGCTGTTTGACCGCTTGCTCACTGTAGATAAGGAGTGGAAATTGTAGGTAATGCGTTTGTTGAAGGGTGAATTACGTAGAATTTTGGTAAGACCCAGAACTCAGAAGCGCACTTCCATAAATAGGCTCAGGACGCAGGCCCGCCGCTACATGCTGGCTATTAATAGCTGTGCGGTTCCACGCTAAGAGTTATCAGCACATTCAGAGAGTGATGAATTGGGATGAAGTCATGTTGCAGGAACAATGGTGAGCAGCTGCAGAACAAGGGTTGCGCACTTCTGCAAACTACAGGGAGAGAACACGTTTCCTCAAGTGCCATATTTCAAGACGCTTTGAAGCGCATTTGTTTCCACATAAGAGTACATTAAACACCTTTAGAAGCTTCTTTATATTTGGCACGTTCCCTCACAAATGGATTGCTGTTCTCAGAGGCGCACAGGGCAAATACAGAGAGACGGGTTCCGGCTTGTTTAAACCAGCTGTTTTGAAACGTATCGCTTGTTTAAGCACAGTGCCTGTAGTGTAGAACGTTAGCTTTTAAGGTCAGAAATAACAGCAGCTCTGGCTCTGCTGTTGTAATGTCCTGTTCGCTCTTCAGTTTTCTAGAGAAAAGTGATGGCACAGATTATTGAAAAACATGGCTATTGCAAAACATGAGCACTACCAAAAAATCTGTTATTCTTGTAAAAAACCCTACGTTGGGGTATTTATTGGGCTGTTTTTAGTTTCATTCCTTATTTTGTTGTGGTTTTTTTTTTCTTTTCATTTTTTGCACTGCTGTTTCAAACCTCTCAGTTGTGGTAACATACTTGGAGAGGACCATTAAAACAAGTATGTGTGAATCCAGGCATTGTGAATGATCCACAGGTTTGAAGGTTCAGATAAACAGTCTGCGGACTGGGGGCATATATGAACGTTTTATGGCTGGACTTGGCCCACTGGCTGCTAGTTGACCGTGTCTGTCGTAGGGGGAGATGTCCTGTCCTGTCCTGTCAATTCCTGTGGAGTTAAGCCATAATTTTCTGTGAGACTTAAATGAGCACTGTATGTGAGCCAGTTGTGGTCTGTCTGCATCAGTAACTGGTTTAAAAAATGTCTGAAGGTATAAAATCTTCATAGTATTTTTTTTCTTCTGCCTTCAAACATATTTGTACTGAAACAGTGTCACAGTGCTGAAAATAATGGCCCAGAAGGACAAAGCTGGCCGTCCATATTGGGTGGGTTTGGAGAACAGAGGGCCTGACTCCCCTCTGCTTCCTTTCCCCAGCTGACGGCCATGTTTGAGAAGCTGAGCAGCAGCAACAGACAGCTGGAGGAGGAGATGCGTGAGCTGGCTGACAAGAAGGAGAGCGTGGCGCACTGGGAGGCGCAGATCACAGAGATCATCCAGTGGTGAGTGATGCTCTCTGACGCAGGCCCTCAGACTGCTTCTCCAGTTGGAAAGGGAGCAGGAGGTGAATTTCTTGCTGTGTAGTGACACCTAGTGGTCAGTGTGGTATACACAGTGACGTAGGGGCATGACTGCATGAAATCTTTTTTTTGCTCTTGATGTACATGCTCAAAGATTTTTAAGTTATGTTCTGATAACTGCTACCACAACATCTAACACTTTTTCATTGCCTTTTTTGTGGATGGTCTGTAAAACTTAGCCTTACAGGACAAGTAAGAAATGTTTCATAATGATAATAGTAATTATGCCTTTCAAGGATCTCAAAGTCCTTTTCAGTTTACTCTTTCTAGTGATGCAGAATTAAATGATACATGATGAAAGCAACATGAGAAGAGATCCACTGGAAGGGATTAATATTAAGGTAGTCAGCTGTGACACTGATATTCCAGGTGATGTAATGGCTGTAATCAGGTTACCAGCAGGGCGGTGTTGACCCTGGGCCTCTCTCCAGTTACGCCTGAGCAGATGAGGGTGCAGTGCCTGAGACAGGGCTGATGTAAGCTGAGCTGATTGGGGGTGTGTGTCTGTGCCCCTGCAGGGTGAGCGATGAGAAGGACGCTCGGGGCTACCTGCAAGCTTTGGCCACCAAGATGACCGAGGAACTGGAGGGCCTGAGGAACTCCAGCCTGGGCGCCCGAGCCACGGTAAGCCGCCACCCGATGTCCCCGGCCCCCCTCCCTCTCCCCGTCCAATCCCGTCCCCTTCCCGTTCTCACGTCTCTGCCCCCCCCCCCTCCGTTCCAGGACATGCCCTGGAAAATGCGCCGCTTCGCCAAGCTGGACATGTCCGCCCGGCTGGAGCTGCAGTCCGCACTGGACGCCGAGATCCGGGCCAAGCAGGCCATCCAGGACGAGCTCAACAAAGTCAAGGCCACCAACATCTCCACCGAGTGGTAGGCCCCGTCACCGTGACTCACCCCTGTGACTCACCTCTGTGACTAACATAACCGCCACCTCCACCCCTCTGTAACCCCCACAGTGCTCAGAGTGGATAGTCATCCCTGGCTCCTTCGTGTCTGCAGCCCTCCATTCTTTTCCACTCTCACCTGCTGCTCATTGGCAGGGCTCCCGGTTTGCACAGGGTTCCCTGCCTGGAAGCTGTTCTGTACAGGGTTCCAGATCACTATACCTATTCATTCTGATGAGACCCAAGGGTGACCATCGGAGTTGTTATTTACAGTCCCCATTTCCAGCTTCCAGCAATCACATCTGACCTGCGCTAACAGGTGTAGGGGAGCGCGGCGTGTGTGTGATCCACCTCCTTTGCTTCTCCAGCAAACTGCAGGAGGCGGAGAGCAAGAACCAGGACCTCCTGGCTGAGATCGAGAAGCTGAAGAAAGAGACGGAGGACCTGCGCATGGGGAAGGGTGAGACCGGGATAACTGCGCAGCTGTGCTCGGCTGACACTGCAGCAGTCCATTCTGCAAGCCTGTGTTAGGATACATGCAGAGCCAATGCTACATCAGTATAGCCTGCAAACCTGTGTTAGAATACATACAGCACCAATGCTACGTTAGTCCAGGCTGCTGGTATAATAGATACAGCAATACATTGAATGCTGGCACTGCTAATGGTTGATTCTGTGTGATTTATGCTACCGCTCTGGGAGCACGCTTACTGAAACGCTCTGCTTGTTTTGTAGGTGTGAAGCACCAAGACTCCCAGAACTTCTTCCTGGCATTTTTGAATGCCCCTACCTCAGCTCTCGATCAGTTTGACGTAAGTATCGAGGTGACCTTTCCCTGGGCAGTCGTCCAGTGATGTCAGCGTAGTTGTTTATGCGGCGCCGTACGCTAACTGTTGGCCGTGTAACGCGTTTGTTTAGTGATAACAGATGATCCAACTGAAAGCAGAGGGGCTGACAGAGGTCAGCTGTCTAAACCTGTTGCAGGGCTCCTTCTGCCATAAAAAGTCAAAACATTAGGAAGCTTAAACCACAGCCTCTCTCTGCTCTGAACCCTCCGTCATGTCAGTATACCAGTTTACATTTCCTCTTCTTTCGTTCTTTTTTTTTTTTTTTTTTTTCTTTCTCGCCTTGCATTTTGGATTTTCTTTTGCCTCTCGCCCCGGTCCTCCAGGACTCATTTTCCTCCTCCTCGTCCTCTTTAATTGAGTTCTGGGATGATGTAAGTTTCACTGGCACCAAAGCAACGGGTCGCCCCCAGCTGGTTTGTGTGCACCCTCCCCCACCCCTCCTTGTTAGCACTGTCAGTTGTATCCCAACCCACAGACAATACAGATGTCAGTACAGTGTTTGTTTACCTGAGGCCTTCCTGTCTGGCCTAGTCTGAGCTTTTCTAACTCAGCAAGCAGTTCTTAACCAGCTTTTCTGAAAGGGCTGTGCCGTTCTGTGTTGGAGGTGGGTTTGGGTCAGTGCAGTTGAGTGTGCTGTGGCGGTTTGACGCTCCCTGCACCAAGTGGACATGTAGAATCAGGGGGACATCGGATGTCCTCTCTTCCCTTTCTCCTCTCCGCTGTTCTGGCAGTAAGTGTGATATTGTTCTCCAGCCCCTCCCAGTCTCCTTCCATGGCGGATCCAGGAAGCCAGCGGATTCCCATCAGAATTTTTACCCCTACTTGTGATGTACTTTGATCTTGTAAACTTTATGATTGAGGTTTTTTTTTTTTTTTAATCATTGCTCAATATTCACCTTTGTCTGTATTGTAGTTTATCTGGGTACAAGTGAATAAGAAAATGTGTTGTTTGTTTTGTCTCCTTTGTGAAGTTGTTATGTCTCCTTTGTAAAGGTTTTGTTTTCCCTGAACACTTTGTTTTTACTGTGCCTCTGTGTCTCTCACTATCTCTCCCTCTGTCTCTCTCTTCCCCTGTCTGTTTTGAAGCGTTCTCCTGCCTGTGTCGCCGCTAGCAAAGGCAGACGCGTAAGCTCCCGTTTTTTTTCCCGTCGTTGCTTTTGTGTGTCGTTTCATTCTCCTCCCCCTCCGTCTCTCACTCAACATCTCACCGCCGGCCCGCGCCGTCTGTCCGTGATGCATGTCTGCGCATGGTGCGCATCCGGCTGCATGGGACTAGAGACTAGAGGCTGCATCTGTGGGAGCGAGGGGGTCATCGGGGTGCTGGGCGGGGCGGGGTCAAACCATTGGTCCATCTCTACCATCATTACGTTTCCCAATCCTGAGGGTCACAGTCCAGTGAGATTTCCCCGGTGTCTACTTAAATAGCACTCAGTTATGATGTATAAATCTTGTGATAAAGTGTCTGCTTATAAATAGCACTCAGTTATGATGTATAAATCTTGTGATAAAGTTGTAGTGTCCAGCTTGCAATGATGACCTTTTGCGTCAGTATCCTGGCGGCATTTCTCGGAATGGGAATTACGTTCTCAGGAACTTGTATATATGACGCAGTTCTGCCATACCTGCTCTAGCTAATTAACAAATAACTAATTAGCTTGCATTCTAGAAAGCCAAATGGCAGTTTGATTAGCTAGTTAGCAAAAGCAGGCAAAATATTTAAAAAAGCAATCCTTGCTGTTGTCTGTGTCTTTGATACTATGTAGCTGTACAGTGTAATGTTGTTAGTTAGCTACTTCAGCAAGCATTTTGCTGCTTTCATTAGCTAGTCCAAAACATTTAAATACATAAATAATTTTTCCTTTTCTAAATAGGTAAATATCCTTTATATACTACAAGTGTATCCTCTGTGTTCTGAAACAAATATTTTGCTGTATACTAATAATCTCTAGTACGTTGCTATTTTTTAGCACTGATAAAAGTGTCCACACTAAAATTGTGTGCTAGATTTTGTCAATTAATTGAACACTGGGGGACAAGGTCTGAAAACAGACTTTATGGAGAATTCACCTGTTTGGATAGCAGTGTAGTTCTGCTTAAACCATGCTGAAGCTCCAACCAGGCATATTGCACATGCCTGGAACTGGACTAGCTAAGGGCTTTTGCCAGGATATATGCTTAGGAATGATGAAGAGGAACTAGGAACTTGGATGACCAGTTGTTTATTCGTTTTCAGTATCGGTTTTGCATCTGACCAGTAACCTCGGACTAATCTGATCTAAGTCCTCACACATGTCATTCTTGTTCCTCATCACCTTGCATCTGTCTCTGCCGGAATGCTGTACTACATGGTGTTTCTTACTAGTGTTTGCCTTCCAGCTGGGAGTGGGGGGGGTTGTTCTCTGTAGTGTGATGGTGTTAAACGTCCGCCTTGTCATGTTCTCTCGGCGAAACGCTGATACTCTCTCTCCGGCTGACTCTGCCCTCTCCTCTCTCAGTGCCTGTGGGAAAAGCTTCTGGATGTTGGGTTGGATTTTTCGCATAGCTGTGAATTTCCTGTGACTGGGAACGCAAAGGTTCACACTGTACATACCATTCAGCTGAGCTGAAAGCGGTACAGCAGGAGCGGATAGAGAAATGCTTTAAAAAATTTAGGGATGAAAAAAAAATCAATGAAACATTTGTGTTTTTTTGAAGTAAATACGGCATATTGTGGGAAAGTTGCGATTATTTAAATGGATATCAGTTCCATCAAGAGATAATTATGCATTTATTATTTTTGTAAGGTTTTATTCACATGTCCTGTAGCATGACGGTATGTTCTTTTCAACAATAATCGACACAGTAGTAGTCTGACATTAGCTTTTTGGCTTAATCTCAGGTTCTGTGCTTACTCTATTGCCAAACAGATGATGATTGAAAACATAATTATTATAGATTTGATCTGCACCTCCCCAGGCTTTGAGGAGTTATTGGAGTTTAATGTAAAACACAGCTGTGTAGACATGCCTTTAGTCCCCAGTGGATTGTCCTGTAATTTGACCATAAATTAGGGGGGGCATGTCTTTATACTTAACATGTTCTGAACCCAGTTTTCTCTGAGGCATAGGGCTTAGTTGCATAATTGATTTCAGGACACTGTGAACATTTTTGGAGCATTAAAGTTTTGTTTTTATCAACCAAATCAGGGAAAGGCAAGCCTTTAGCTATTTGAAGAAAAATTAAAAAAATAAGGTTTCCTCCAGTCTTTCCCCAAACTCTGCTATGTTTAGTTTACAACACATATTTGTCTGAAATATGTAAGAGGGTTTGGTAGTATTCCTTGGATTGTCATATTGGCATTTACACAAAAAATGGCCTTATTCACCATTCTTTCAACACATCTCTCACTCCATTTTTCTAATTTATTGAAAATTAGTATTTACATTTTTACACATCCATGTAGATTCATGGAGATTTATTGAGATTTATATATAATGAATAAATTATTACAGGGAGATTTACCAATCAGCTACTAGCTATGTTATTGTCAAGAATCATCACTCACTACCTAGCCATAGATGTTAACTGCGTATTTGTTGTCTTGTTTATTTTTAAATCATCACCTGAGCACCACAATATGTTATTTTAAGTGTGATGTAAAATACAGTAACATTTGTTAGCACTTCAGTTCCTTTGTTGTTGGGGAACATCTCTCTGTTTAAGGAGTTTGTCTGTAAGGAAATTTCTCTACGGGTCTCCTGAAAGTCATATTGACCCTGTGTGAGTGTGGAATTTAAAACGGATGCTTCCAGAATATTCTGAGGATTATGTACAGTGCTTGAGCCAGCAGCATTCCTATGTGGCTTTGTGGACCCTCCGGGTAGCATGGTTGTGTCTGGCTTTCTCCTCAGTCTGTGCTCCAGTGACGACGTCGCCCGTGTCGCTGCTCTGACTCTCGCCTCTCCTCTTCCCCTCTCCCCCATCCTTCAGATTGACTCCATCGACAACTTCACGCTGTCCAACACCCCATCCCGGGACGAAGAGGCCAAGTCCCACCTCATGTCGCGCTCGCGCTCGCCCTCCACGGCCAGTGACATGGAGCCCATCGAGGTAACCCCTGAATTCTGACCCCCCCTCCCTTTGACCCCAAACCTGGCCCCTCTGCTCAGAGCGACCTGATAATTTGTGACTGACCAGGCTCTTCGTCATGCCCTAAGTCAGAAGTGGGTTTAACCTAAGGGGGGGTAATTTAGTTCGAGTATGAGTAGATATGTTTCCTTTTTTAACTTTCAGTAACAAATCCAAGACTGCCTAGCTTTATTGTAATTTTCTCAAGTTTCATTAACTATTGGAAAAGTAACACTACCTTAAATTTTTTTAAGGTAAAGTCAGGGCCCGACTGCTTTGCATTATGATTGAATTGCCTCCCGGTACCATGAAGAGTTCACTCTGTAGATTCAGCACTCTTTAGCATCTCAAGCTTTTCTCTCCTGTCCTCTGCAGTTGATAGACCACCCCCCACGCACAGTGCAGACTCCCACAATGAGGTCTGGATACAGCGCTTCTGGCCTTCTAACACCCAAGGTGAGGCCCCCCTCCTCTGAGCAGCTCTGAGGTGGGTGAATATACGATAAACACAGTGTATTTATCAGTGACCTCTGACCTGTGCTTCTCCATTCCCCCATAGCCCAAAGCTCACCAGTTTGTGGTGAAGTCCTTCACCACCCCCACTAAATGCAACCAGTGCACCTCCCTGATGGTGGGACTGATTCGACAGGGCTGCACCTGTGAAGGTAGGACGAGGAAAGGGGCGGAGAGAGGGAGGGAGGATGGGATGGAAGGAGAAGGGGCGAGGAGGAAGAGGGGCAGGTGTCCATTATTCAGCCTTTAGTGCGTATTGAAGTGTAGGCATCTTTGTAATCCTGTAACTACAGCCTTTTGTGCTGTGCAGAAGATAGCCGAGCTATTACTGGACTCGTCCTTCCATTTCACACCACGTTTTTTTCTCTCTCTTTGCAGTCTGCAACTTCTCATGTCACGTGACGTGTGCGGACAAGGCGCCAGCGGTGTGCCCCATCCCCCCAGACCAGACCAAGGGCCCGCTGGGCATCGACCCGCAGAAGGGCATCGGCACGGCCTACGAGGGCCACGTCCGGGTGAGGAGGGCCACGCGCCGCCCCGTCACGGTGTCACCTCACCACAGACCTAACCCTCCAGCTGCGGTTTCGTCCAGCGAGGCCCTCCTGCCATGTGTGATGTCATAATACAGATGGAGAAAGATTCCTCTTCACAGTCACAGAGCAAGGCCTCATTAACCCAATTATGGTTGGAGCTGCCTGATGCGCTCAATAATTCTTTTTAACCAATCACAGTGTTCTTCTGTGTGGAGCAAAGTATTTTTGATTGGTTACATCCATTATGAGATACACGGATCACCATCTTCCATCCGTAGTTTTTCCAGGTCTTCCTATATGCAGACTAGTTATGCTTCCGACCAGCTGTGGAGGTATCATTCTGGTCCAGTATTTGCAGGTAGTGTCAGCGTTGTGCAGTAGGCTTAATTTGTGGAATATGCAGTTGGTCAGTGGTCCCTCCCTCTGCACTAAGTGAGAAGTTCAGTGCCAGTCCTGGAGGGTCTGTAGGGATATTTTTTCTGTCTCGGCTCATCGTTGTGTAATTTAAATCAATAGCCTGCTCAACCGGGACATCATTTATCACTTCTGCATAGCTCTAGTGTTTTGTTTGCCTGCACAGATTGTAGAATTTTTTTGTTCATACAGACAAAAACAATATTTATTAGGTATTTGTGAAACTGGTTCTAAATCCCACCAGTCGTAAATCCCATTTAGCAACAGTCTAATGCATTTTTCACTCACCCCCAGTAGACCGGAGCAGGTCCCCCACACATTGTGCAGTGTGGTCAAATATTTTCAGACATTGTGTTCTCTGCTCACAGGAACCATTAATAATTCAACCAATATGTTTGTGATTAATTTTCTAGACAGTTTCTGATGCAGTACTTCATTTATTTAGCTAAGACTGCAGATTAGCGGTGTGCATATTTATTGACATTTATAAACTGTTTCCAGCATTTAAAGACAGAGAGAAACATCACCATGTGAAAATTGATTCAACCCCAGCCCACGTGTCTCCATTATTTATTGTTCAAATCACATTTCTCAGTTCAAATTATCATTTTCTCAGTATGATTAGTGCGATTTTTTGTGAAAATGTTAATAATTACTAATATTAAAACCACACATGGCTGTCAGTATTTCTCGTTATACAGAAAGTAGTGCCATTTGCCCTGCCTTGTCATTGTTTAGCCAGTTTAATGACTGAACGGCCTTTCAACATTGCAGTGTCAGTATCTGAGTATAAATTTATTTGTTGAATCACACCACAGGAAAAAGCTTGCATGTAGCATTTAGAATGGAATTAGTGTATACACGTGATTCAAAATGGAGTTTGTGTTGTTCAGTTTCAAATGTAATTCAGATATGCACATTGAGTGAATTTGTGTGCATGTACGATTTAAAATGAAATGCCTGGGTTTTACACTTAATGAAATTTGCGGATACAGTTTTTAGCTGAAGGGAAACTGTTCCAGCGCTGGCGTTCCCTGCCCCTGCCTGACCTGCTCTGCGCCTCTCTCTCTCTCCCAGGTGCCCAAGCCTGCGGGGGTGAAGAAGGGCTGGCAGAGGGCCCTCGCGGTCGTGTGCGACTTCAAGCTCTTCCTGTACGACCTGGCCGAGGGCAAGGCCTCCCAGCCCAGCGTGGTGGTGAGCCAGGTCATCGACATGAGGTGAGCCGCGCCCGTTCCGCCAGCCTGTCTGTCCATCCGTGCGGAGGGTTGTTTCTCATTGTGCCCGAGTGGTTCGGCCCTTCTTCTAGAACCGGGCCTCACCCACGCCTCCCTCTCGCCTTGCAGGGACGAGGAGTTCTCCGTCAGCTCGGTTCTGGCCTCGGACGTCATCCACGCCAGCCGGAAGGACATACCCTGCATCTTCAGAGTGAGTGAGGGGACAGGGTCGGGAGGAGCACAGGGGCGGAGGGTGGGATACCGTATCAGAGGGACTGAGAGAGCAGATAAGCCGCCTCTACTTCTTTTGGCTGGAACCCAGGTTTTCCAGCATTGACTGTGTAGGTCATTGGAGTACATGGGGAGTCACTGGCAAACAACCTGTGAGTAGTGGAGTTTAATGCATGAGTTTATATCCCTGTCATTTTCAGCCTCATCAGTCTGGCCTTCTTGTTTTCACTGTCTGGCCAAGGGCTGTAAATTATTTGTACAATTAAAAGTAATTTCGAATTAATACATTTACTGCATAATGTGAGTCAGCAGTTCTGTTAAAGGTCACCTGCGGATTTGTCTTTTATCTTTTATGATGGGGGGGGGACACTATAAAAAGTCATACATTGCTGATCCTTTCTCAGTTGAATCAGCCTCATCCTATGGTGGTGAATCCACGCTACTGCGCTCCTCTGATACAGACAGACATTCTTAGCCAAAAGTTGTACACAAGTCACATAACATTTTTGACCTTGTTACCCCCCTGAGGTTGCCTCGATTAGGTGAAAAGTGTTTTTGGGGGGGTCCTCAGAATGAGACAGTATATTCAGTGATGTAGGTCATACAGCAGAGTACTTACGTGTCTATATGAAAAGACACTGTGAGGTGAAAATGCAAGAGCACATGCTAAATGGCCAAGTGCAGTGTATTCTAGTTTGTCAGCTCTTTTTCCCCTTTCCTTCATCAGTTTTTAATGTGCTGAAGTCTTGTTATGGCCATACAGGCTTAAAGCAGCTCCAGGAAATCAGCTGTGTTGCTTAAAGTGAAAGGAAACATTTGTGCTCATATTAAATTAACCTACCGTGAATATTGTACACATGACAGACTGGGCTCTTTTTCTGAGGTTTCCACTGTGTTGGAGACTTGAATGGAGCTGCGTATTTTGTGTACTGCATTTTCGGACATCCCATTGAGTTTGTCCCGCGGTCGCCGTTGCATTGTTCCCCGTGTTTCCTGCCCGCCTCAGCACTCGGGCACATGCGCGGCCGCCTCTTTGTTCTCCGCGAGCGCGTTGACGTCAGCGGAATGCGAGCACTGCCAGAAATGTCCCCCTGGCACCGTGACAGCTCTGTCCCCAGGCTTTGCCTCGGATGACACCGACGGCAGCCGGCGCGTCGGGTAGTTGATTAGCATGGGGCCGGCTGTGTCCTCAGTAAGCCACCCCCCGCAGCTGACCGCGAACGCCTTCGGTTGGACCGCTGCTGACCGCGCCGCACCTCCGTATTCCTCCGCAGGTGACCGCCTCCCAGCTCTCGGCCTCCAGCAGCAACAAGTGCTCCATCCTGATCCTGGCCGACAGCGACCAGGAGAGGAACAAGTGGGTGGGGCTGCTGAACGAGCTGCACCGCATCCTGAAGAAGAACAAGCTGAAGGAGCGCTTCGTCTACGTGCCCAAAGAGGCCTACGACAGCACCCTGCCCCTCATCAAGACCACGCAGTCAGCCGCTATCATAGGTACCGCCTCTTTCCCAAAACAAGACCGCTCAGTCTGCCACTGTTATAGGTACCCTCTCTCCTACAGAATATAGTCCAAAGACCACGCAGTCCACTGCTATCATAGGTACCACCTCCCTCTCACAGAGTATATGCTACAGATCACTCATTATGCTACTATCCTAGGTACCATAGGAGCATATGCTAAAAACCACACAGTCTGGTGCTATCATAGGTACCCTGTCTATGGTAGAGTAAGTGCTAAACTCTACTCAGTCTGGTGCTATCATTTGTACTGCCTCTTTCCTGTAGAATATATGCTAAACTCTATTCAGTCTGGTGCTATCATTTGTACAGCCTCTCTCCTGTAGAATATATGCTACAGACTACTCAGTCCATGGCTACCTTGTTTCCCACAAAAATTTATGCTAAACACCACTAGGTCTGATAAATATCATAGGTACCCCTTTCTTCCACAGACATATGCTAAAGACCTCATAGTCCATTGCTATCACAGGCACCTCATCCCCCCACAGAATTTATGCTAAAGACCACTAGGTCTGATACTATCATAGGTAGCCCATCTCCCAGAGAACATATGCTACAGACCACTGAGTCTGCTACTGTTGCAGGCACCCCTCCTCTCCCACACAACACACACACACAACATAGTCTGATACTATCATGGGTATCATACCCCTCCTCTAACCTGGCTCTTTCATGGTTCCCAGATGATTGTATTATTTTTATTCAGGTCTCTCGAGTCTGAACTGTGTTTTTTTCCTCTATAGATCACGAGCGTGTTGCCCTGGGCAACGAGGAGGGACTGTACGTCATCCATGTTACCAAAGATGGTAAGACTGGAATACATGTTTTATATGTGTCGACCCTGCAGAATGGGGATAGGGGGGTTAGTATGTTTGAGGGTATGATGTGTGTTGGCTGCACATACAGTACCAGTCAGAAGTTTGGACACAGCTACTCATAGAAGGGTTTTCCTTTATTTTTACTATTTTCCACATTTTAGAATAATATTAAAGTCATTAAAACTATGAAATAAAAAAATAGAATTATGCAGTAACCAAAAAAATGTTATAAACAAATCAAAACTATCTTATATTTTGGATTCTTCAAACTAGCCAAAAAATATTTCTTTAAAATAATTCTTTTTTGGAAAAAAGTTCATACATAGCCATCAACTTCACTAGTTATATTTGTCTAACAAAAAAAATTCAATTTCAGTTTTCATTTAAGTCCGTAGATCAAAATGTCTTTGAATGTTTCACGTTATCTTAATCAGGTGTGTCCAAACTTTTGACTTGTACTGTACCTACATGTGGTGTATGGAGCTCTGTCACTGCTTTTGGATATGTCTCAGTTATGGACTGTTAATGAACTGTCCTGTCCTTTTTCCCTGCAGAAATCATCCGGGTCGGAGACAACAAGAAGGTCCACCACATCGACCTGATCGCCTCCGAGCAGCTGCTGGCCGTCATCTCCGGCCGCAACCGCCACGTGCGCCTCTTCCCCATGTCGGCGCTGGACGGGCGCGAGACGGACTTCTACAAGCTGGCGGAGACCAAGGGCTGCCAGGCGCTGGCGTCGGGGCCCGTGCGGCACGGCGCCCTCACCTGCCTGTGCGTGGCCATGAAGCGGCAGGTCATCTGCTACGAGCTCAACAAGAGCAAGGCGCGCCACCGTAAGCTGCGCGAGTTCCAGGCGCCCGGCGCCGTCCAGTGGATGGCGCTGCTGGGTGAGCGGCTCTGCGTGGGCTACCAGGCGGGCTTCGCGCGCTACAGCCCGCACGGCGAGGCGCCGCCCGTCAGCCTGCTGCACCCGGAGGACCACACGCTGGCCTTCATCGGCCAGCAGGGCCTGGACGCCATCTGCGCCGTGGAGATCTCCAGCAAGGAGTTCCTGCTCTGCTTCAGCTGCCTGGGCGTCTACGTCGACTGCCAGGGCCGCCGCTCGCGCCAGCAGGAGCTGATGTGGCCCGCCGTGCCCAGCGCCTGCTGTGAGTCCTCCCCCCCGCGGACTGATCCCGGATCAGCTCGCCTTTCCCTAGCCCCCGGTCCCAGCTATTAGGGGAAAAATTTGCACTGATCTAGAGTCAGTGCTCAGGGCAGAATCTGTCTATATTACATTATATTATTGGCATTTAGCAGACATTTTTATCCAGAACATCTTAAATAGGTTACAGTTTTTTAAACGTTATCCATTTATATAGCTGGATATTTACTGAGGCAATTCTGGGTTAAAGTACGTGGCCCAAGGGTACAGCAGCAGTGCCCTCGCAGGGAATCAAACCAGCAACCTTTCGGTTACAAGCCCTACTCCTTGCCGCTATGCTACACTGCCACCCCCGTTGTGCTACACTGCTGCCCCTGTCTACACCTTATTTTAGCTTTGAGTTGTGTTTGACAGTTGGGTTCTTTCCATGGTGGTAAATTTACCTTCAAATTGGACACGGTTAAGGCATAGTAATGTTGGACAAAATGACAGCAATAACAATGCCGAAAATCTGCAGTAAATCTCTCTGTGTAAATCAGTGCCCAGCAGAACCGAGCTGCTTTATAGTTACCTTCACCTCGTTTGGCTGTACGGCTCACCAGCACGGCTGTAAATTGTGTGGTGCAGCGTGCAAGTCGAATGTTCAGAGACCGCAGTGTAGTTTTACAGTGTAAAAATACGTTTAAATCATCCTTCAGAAGACACGGCAAGGGGGGACACAACTGTGTGTTGTTTGCTTTGGACGACAAACATTGCAATTTCACTCCAACGACTAAAGATGCCAGAGGCCTCACAGAATGTGGCATACTAGCTTTTACCTCTCCTCTGCACTGAGTAGCTCCTACTTCTCCACTATGAATACTGCTGTTTCCTTCAAAACACTTAAATTAGGATTGCTCCAGCTCTGTACGTAAGTAAAACATGCAGAAAAGGTTAGATGTGGAAATTGAGTCACTCGATTGATCTGATATTTTTGATGAGCAATTCTTTTTAATGTTATTTATGGTAGGTCCATGGTTTTTACAGTAGTGTTTAAGTTGCTAGCAGTGTATAAAACAGTGTATTTAAATCTGTTTTTTGGCAATGTGCGTCATGTTTGCCCCCCCCCGCCCCTCCCCCCAGGCTACAACGCCCCCTACCTGTCGGTGTACAGTGAGAACGCCGTGGACGTGTTTGATGTCAACACCATGGAGTGGATTCAGACCATCCCCCTGAAAAAGGTATAGCTAAAGCAATGACAGGCAGTGGCAGCAACCCCACATGGGCATCCTGCTATACACGAGTTAATCTGAGCAGTATGTATCATAGAACACAATGTGGTGTGTATGGTAGAACACAGTGTGTTGTGTATTATAGAAGCAGTGCAGTGTGTATTGTTGTACACAGTGTGTTGCGTTCAGCGCTTAGTCCCGCCCATCCTCTCCAGGTCCGGCCCCTAAACACAGACGGCTCCCTCAACCTCCTCGGCATGGAGACCGTCCGGCTCATTTATTTCAAGAACAAGATGGCAGGTACGGCAAGCCAGCGAGGCCATTATTAGTGCAGGGTAATGATGAGATTGGTGGTGGTGATAATGATTGTGATGCTTGAGGATAATGAGGATGTTGGTGCTGATGGTTATGATGATGATGACAATGATGATGATGATGATGACCATGTCACCTTTGGCGATGCAGAGGGAGACGAGCTGGTGGTTCCTGAAACGTCGGATAACAGCCGGAAGCAGATGGTTCGCAACATCAACAACAAGAGGCGCTTCTCCTTCCGCGTGCCGGAGGAGGAGAGGATGCAGCAGAGGAGGTCTGTCCTCACGCCCTCAACACAGCTCTCTGAAACACACCGACACACTGTCACAGCACATACTGATATACCATCATAGCACATACTGGTATACCATCACAGCACATACTGGTATACCGTCACAGCACATACTGATATACCGTCACAACACATACTGATGTACCGTCATAGCACATACTGATATACCGTCACAGCACATGCTGATATACCATCACAGCACATACTGATATACCGTCACAGCACATACTGGTATACTGTCATAGGGCATACTAATATACCATCATAGCACTTACTGATAAACCATCATTGCCCCATGACAGTATATCAGTATGTGCTTACTAATATACCGTCACAGCACATGCTGATATACCATCACAGCACATACTGATATACCATCACAGCACATACTGGTATACCATCACAGCACATACTGATGTACCGTCATAGCACATACTGATGTACCGTCATAGCACATACTGATATACCGTCACAGCACATACTGATATACCATCACAGCACATACTGATATACCATCACAGCACATACTAATGACATAATGATATACCATCGTAGCACATACTGATATACTGGTACAACACACACTGAGACAGCATCACAGCACACAGTTATAGCACATGCTGACTCATTATTACAGAGCTCAATGACGCACCACTGTCTTACATCATCATTGGGTGTCTGGCTGAGAGCCGTTGGCTCAGCTAAAAGAGTCCCTTTGAGTTTGTGTGTTGTAAGTTCAGACTCAGCATTCCTGTAGAAACTACCCATTATTGCTAAGACTTTGAGTTCTGCATTGGTTTCTGTTGAGGTGCCGTTAACACATAATACGTCCTGTTCACAGAGAAATGCTGAGAGACCCTGAGATGAGGAACAAGCTGATCTCCAACCCCACCAACTTCAACCACGTGGTGCACATGGGGCCGGGAGACGGCATCCAGATACTGAAGGACCTGCCCATGGTAAGGGTGCCCGCCTGGCATCTGCCCTGGCATCTCCCCACTGCCCTCACCATCCTCCACTCTCTCCTCTACTCTGCTTTCTTATGGAAAGGTTTTTCCTCATTTCTGGTTATTTTATGGTGTTGTGATGTACTTAAACATAACCATTAATTTGGTAGTGATGAGTGTCTTAATTGATTGGAGGGTCACGTGTTCGTTGCTTTTGATTTTACGAAACCAACAGACTCCCCTGGATAACCCATGCCTGCATGCCTCTCTTCAGGCTGACTACTTCAGGCTGTCAGGAAAATCAGTTTTTCATTTTAACGGTCTTAGCATAACAGTTAAAAGATTTCTGCATGACTAATACTGAAATTCCCACAGGGTTGAATTTTTCTGGTTTAGTTCTTGTTTACGGATACATTTTTCACCATTCATTCAGACCCTCCTTAGCTGTCCCTGCACTCTTCTCTCTCCCCCCCCCTCTGTCTCTCTCCCTCACTCTCCCTCCCTTTCTCCCCCTCCCTCTCTCTCCTACTCCCTCCCTCTCCCTCCCTCTTTCTCTCTCCCACCTCCTCTCCCCTCACTTTGCCTCTGTCGCGGTCTCTCTCTCTCTCTCTCCCCCTCTCTCCCTTTGTCCCTCTCCCTCCCTCTTTCACTCTCCCTCCTCCTTTCCCCTCACTCTGCCTCTCTCTCTCCCTCCCTCCCTCCCTTTGTCTCTCTCCCTCCCTCTCTCCTTCTCCCTCCATCTGTCTCTCTCCCTCACTCTGCCTCTGTCTCTCTCCCTCCCTCTCTCCTTCTCCCTCCCTCCATCTCTCCCTAACTCTGCTTCTGTCTCCCCCTCCCTCTCTCTCTCTCTCTGTCTGCTGATTTGTTCTCTTCCCTGGTCCCTCCCCTCTCGTGGGCGTAGCCAGGATCTCCCGTCACCTCCTGCCCCTCCCCCCGCCTGCGCCTCATCTCCACCCCCACCAGCTTTGAGCACGTCTATCACATGACTGTCCACTCCGCCGAAAACTTCCTCTCCCAAGACTCCGCCCCCCTTTCCTCCTACTCTCCATCCCTGCGCTCTGTCCCCGGGACGCCGGCCTCCGTCTGCTCTCGGGTACGGCTTGCCGTGTGCCTCCACCGCGACTGCATCTGCGTCTGCGACTGCGCAGGGCCTGCCGTGTGTTCCAGCTGTGACTGCGCAGTGCCTGCCATGTGTTTCAACTGCGGCTGCGCAGTGTCTGCCTTGTATTACAGCTACAACTAAGCTGCGTTTGCCTTCTATAACAACTGTGACTGTGCAGGGCCGGTCTGATGTTTCAACTGCAGCTGCACAGTGACTGTCTGATGTCACAGCTGTGACTGCGCCGTGCCTGCCTTACATAACAACTGTGACTGCGCAGTGCCTGCCTTACATAACAACTGTGACTGCGCCGTGCCTGCCTTACATAACAACTGTGACTGCGCAGTGCCTGCCCGATGACACAGCTGTGACTGCGCAGTGCCTGCCTTACATAACAACTGTGACTGCGCAGTGCCTGCCCAATGACACAGTTGTGACTGCGCAGTGCCTGCCTTATATTGCAGCTGCGACTGCGCAGTGCCTGCCTTATGTTAAAGCTGCGACTGCGCAGTGGCTGCCTTATGTTACAACTGCGACTGCGCAGTGCCTGCCTTATGTTAAAGCTGCGACTGCGCAGTGGCTGCCTTATGTTACAGCTGTGTCTGCGCTGGGCCCGCTGCGTGTTCTTCCTTATGCTTTTCGATGATTGTGTGTGTGTGTGTGTGTGTGTGTGTGTGTGTGTGTGTGTGTGTGTGTGTGTGTGTGTGTGTGTGTAAGTGAATGAGTGTGTCAGTGTGTGCACCACATTAACCAATTTGCCCTTGACATAGCTTGCGGTTCCCTTGTTTTCTCTAACCTGCTTGGCGTCTGATAGACCTGGAATGTATTGTAACATACTAAGCATTCTTACTGCAGATTGTTAGACAGATGAGCAGTATAACACAACACTCTGAATATTGTGTGTGTTACAGAATCTAGTGTTCCAGGCTGGGGAAGTGCAAATACATTTACATTTACATTTATTCATTTGGCAGACGCTTTTATCCAAAGCGACGTACAAAAGTGCAAATAGTGAGCAAACAACAGGCACAAGAGCAAGATGTGTACAGGTCTTACAATGCAAATAGTGCTGAAGCTGAGCGCAAGGTCAGTGACGTGAGCCAACTAATCTGAACTAGGATTGCAAATAGTGATTGGTTGATTCACCTTAAGTGATAAACCTATCCAGTAAGCTATGGGAAAGTATGTTCTGCTGGTACACGTAATACCTATGAACCTCCTGATATTAGAACCTGAGTCAGGAGACCTCAGGCAAACTGATTTGCTAGCGTACAGGTTCCTGTAGAGCCTTTTACAGCATTCTACCTTTTGTGTCAGTGTCATCAGTTTAGCATTTTCAAGTTCATTTTTGAGAATGGGACTGCAGAAGTGGTCACTATCGCAGAACCCCAAAAAGAGCTGTGTCCCCTGGCTGAACGTTTATTAAGCCTGGCCTGAAACTGATGCTGAACAGATGTGTGTGTCCCCCTGGTGGCTGGCACATGGCACTGCAGCACTGCTGATGTCACATAATGATGTCATTCACTGGGCTTTAGTGAGAGAGCAGGGCCTGTAGAGAGCTCATACAGCCATGGTTTTACAAAGAGATGAGCCTTTTTGTAGAGACACACTGTGTCTGTATTGCTACAGGTCTCCTGCAGTAGATGAGGCCTAAATCAGAACTTAGCTACAGTTTAGGGAAGGCCATTTTATCCATTCAGAGTCGATTATAAAAAGGTTAAGAAGGTTTTTTTCTGTGCTTATTGCTTTTACTTGTGAATGAACTTTGCCTTTACTGTGTGTTTTTTGGTTGACAAAGCTTTGGTGTGAGATTAGGGTTTTGATGTACATGTGAGTGCCCCCTCCCCCCCTCCTGGTTGTTCTCTCCTGTCCCCTGAGTCCTTCCTGAAGTCCCCAACATTTTGCCCGCTGTCCCCGTGAAGTCACTAATGTGCCGTCGCCCTGTGTCCCCCGCCCCTCCCTGTTTTGTCACCCCCCTTGTGGTGCCGCCCCGTGCCGCCGGCGTCTAACCTGCAGAACGTCCGCCCCCAGGAGAGCCGCACCGTCTTCAGCGGATCCGTCAGCATCCCCTCCATCACCAAGTCCCGCGGCGAGCCCGGCCGCTCCATGAGCGCCAGCAGCGGGCTGGGCATACGTGAGTACTGGGCCAAACCAGGCCAAAGTGAGCTGAGCTAGGCCGAACCAGGGCAGACCGAGCCAAAGTGAGCCGAGCCAGGCCAAACCGGGTCAAACCGGCCCAAACTCAGGCAGCACTGTACAGGGTCTGTTACAGGTCTACCTGACTTGTGAGGCTGCAGGCCCTGGAGCAATGCAATCCAGCAAGTCAGCTGTCTTACTTTAAGCCACTAACAATGCTAGGACTGACCATCGCGAATACAGCTGGGCCTGTCTGGGTGACTGGGTAGTTAAATGCAGGGGTGATATGAAAATCTGCAGCCATTCAGAACTGAAGCTGATTGTTTGTGGTCACCTGTTTTAATACCGGCAGCCTAATTGAGAGTGGAATTACATTCAGTATCTCACATATCTACTTACAGGACACACAGTTTTGATCATAGTATTCAGATTTTTTATCACAGCTGTAACAAGAGTGTGCCAGGTTGGATTTGAACCTGAAGCCTCTGGTCACGAATCTAACTCTCTAATGCAACGTTTCCCAAACCTCTACTGGAGTACCCCTTGTCCTGCATGTTTTAGATCTCTCCCTGCTCCAACACAGCTGATTTAAATGATCAGTTTGTTATTAAGCAGCTTCAGGAGTTCACAATGAGTTGATCATTTGAATCAGCTGTGTTGGAGCAGGGAGAGATCTAAAACATGCAGGACAAGGGGTCCTCCAGGAGAGGTTTGGGAAACGCTGCTCTGATACATGTGCTTGTACACTCTGTAGACACACAGCATCTTAAAATGTTTGTGTTAATGCTCCTTTGTCAGACATATTCCAGTATATTATATATAATCTGTGATTTCCAGTTCTGAAGTCTTTTAAACACAAAGTCAGAACGTCTAAGTTCCAACCCTTTTCCTATGGAAATGTGGATGTAGATATTATAAGGTGAGCATGAGCTGATGACCGTTATCTGGCTGCCCCCCCCGCAGGCGCCTCCTCTCAGAACGGCAGCGCCCTCCGGAGGGAGTTCTCCGGCGGCAGCTATGGGTCCAGGCGGCAGGCGATGACCTCGCCCTCCGAGGGCTCCCTGTCGTCGGGCGGAGGCATGGACGGGGGCAGCGACGCGCCCATCTCGCAGTTCGACAGAGAGGTGAGAGGGCGGCAGGCCTCTAGGTCGGCGAGGGATTCAGGGCCGTGGGGGGTGGGGCGGGGGATGGTTTGTGCTGCCAGCATTACTGATATTTCATTAATCCCGCAAACTCAGAAGCCATGACCACTAACCACTGCTTACTAATACGCTGCTTCAGATCGTCACGGTGCCTAACTGAGCTGTACAGGAGCGGTTCTGTGAGGGTTATGCCACAGAAATGTTTGGATTAAGCTGAACAGCACGGCCATAAGGACTCAGCAGATCGGGCAACAGCAGGAGTGAGGAGTTCTTCAATCGATCGTGTGCTAACTTTCGCCTGTGCAACATATGGACTGGTCTGAAATGTTGAACTACAGATGGTGCTCATCGTGAGAGTTTGCGTTCAGGGGAAATGGCATTGCGTGTTTTGCGATACTGATGCTAAAAGCCAGTGCAGGCTTAGCCTGGGTCCGCCGCCCTAAAGCACCACCGTGGTTGTGCGGGTTCAGCCGCCCACTCGGAACCATTGCAACCATATCAAGGGAATCTGATAGCTGGTTAGAATCGCGGCCCCTCACTCGGATAGAGCGGAACAGAAGTGTGGTGAATTGTGGTTGGGGGTGAATCAAAGCGAGCTGTATTCAGATCCTCGGTGAAAACAGTGTTCAGTGCGCTCCCATTTCACTTCCCGCCCCCACCCTTCCCTGGCCGTGAGTCTGCATGTGTCCAGTGCTCGCCGCGCTGGCCAAAGAACCGCAGAGCGAATGCAGTCGGTCCCCGACCCCCAGGCCTTGCCCACATCCGAGCCCCTCCCCCTTCCTCCCCCTCGCATGTGTGGATGGCGTTCTCCGCCACGGCCGCTGAGTCTGAACTTTCCTCCCCAGTGGCAGGCCATATCGCCATTGGAGAAGACCCCCGATCTGAAAAGGGCTTTAAGGACCCTGCTTAGTAAGATGAAGGTAATGTCAGCCAGACACACACACACACACACACACACACACACACACACACACACACTCACACTCACACTCACAACACACGCACTCACTTTACCGCCACCACTTCGCCATCTTCCCTCCGCCTCACCTTCCCCACGACCCCCTACCCCCGCATCTGCCCTGCCCAGGTTAAAGGGTTAAAATGATGCTGTCTTGGTTCTGAATAGATTTCATTTTCCTGGGGACGGTGTTAGGCCACTCCCCCTCCGCTGCACCAGTTTGTCTGTCCACCAATGAAAAACCGGAATGGCAGAGCTCCCACCCGCATGGCCTGCATCTCTGCTGAGCCACAGTGGCCTGTTTACGTGGTTGACGATTGGTGGGTGGACCGGGAGAGGCGGAGACTAGAAAAAGACAGAGCTAATGAGCCCGTCCCATCCTGCCCCGCCCCACGCTCCTCGTGCTTTGCATGTAGAGAGAGAGAGAGAGAGAGAGAGAGAGAGAGAGAGAGAGACGCCGATGACACGGTGTCTGTCAGAACCCTCCCTCCTGTAGCTGGCACTAGTGAGCCGTGTGCTGTAATACTCACTGCGATTTTAGCTGCAACCCTTAGTCAGTGCGGCAGGGTGTCTGTTAGACAGCTGTGCATGTAAAGGTTGCTGTTGTAGTTTGTGATATTCGTGCTGCTACTTTGGGGGAAAAAGACGAAGTGAACCTCGCATTCAGAGCTGTAACGTAGTAGCTGCTGACCCTGGAAGTTGTTGTCAGAGGTGAGGAATTGAAAGCAAGCGACCGCATCGTTTCCTCTTTTTGGTTTTTTGCCCACGCAGGACTCGGACTCCCCCCGGCACTCGACGGCATCCAACAGCTCCAACCTGAGCAGCCCCCCGAGCCCCGCCTCCCCGCACAAGACCAAGTCCCTGTCCCTGGAGAGCACAGACCGCATGGGCTGGGAGACATGAGCCGCCGCCCCGCCCCCAGAACCCGCCTCTAACCGCGCCCCCAACGCCCCTTGCACCCACCCCCAACCCCACCTACTCCCCCACACAGGCCCCGCCCACATCAACACACCTGGAATCCCTGATCAGGCCCCACTCGCAGGCCCCGCCCATTCCATCGCCACAGCACACCGTCAGAGCTGAGAAAAAAAAATCACGTTAAATTAAGGCAGCGGAAATGTGAAGAAGACGACATCGCCCCTCTGGCAAAGCTACGTTATAGAAAGGAAACAATGTCTGTGAGGTGTATATATGTTTGTGTTTGAATGTGTGCGTCACATTTAACAAAAAAAAAGAAACAACTGTACTCTCCGCAAAATCTGCCTGAGTCTGAGTCAGACTACTGAAGAAGCTTGTCATCGTTAAATCTGTGTCTCTCAGTAGTCGCACTGATGGGTGGGCGATGGCCTCTTCATTCGGCATCACAGAGAGAGATAAACCACCAGAGAAGAAAAGAAACTGTACTGAAAGGAAAGGAACTAAAAACCAATTGCATTTGTACATACCCCATGTTAGAATTTCAAGGTTAGCATTGTATTTATTGCTAGAGTGGGTTTCCCTCCATGTGAGAGGTTGGCAAGATGGAGGAGGTCTGACCTGGACCCCAGGCCTGAAGAGGAGGGACACGGGGTGAGAGGGGAAGGGAGGCTTTTCTGTTCTTTCTTCGTGCTTTTAGCTTCTTTACCTGAGTGTTGTGGACATTAGTTGACACCTCCTTAAATTCACAGCTAGTGGAACAGAGGAAACGACGCGATTGCATTCTCCAGAGAGGCTCGGAAAAAAAGAAAAACGACTAGAACGAAAACGAAACAAAAAAAAAGGGTGCCGTCTCCGAACAAATCCAATCCAAACAAGGCGATGACTGCATCGCCTGTTCTTGTTTTATTTTGATTTTGTTTTTCTAATTTGCTCTTGGAAGTGTTGATGAGTGTGCTGTGAATTTGCTTTACGAAAAGAAGAAAAAAAACAATGCAGTGCTTAACGGGGTTAAAGAAAAAAAAAAACAAGTGAATCACAAGTTACTCTTAAAGGTGACCTCACCTCCTCCGTGTTCTAGAGTTTTAGAGATCCGTAGGAGCGCCCAGGCTATCTGGGATGACGTTCATGAGTTTAGTACGCGTCACTCAAAAGCGCTAGCGTCCTCGACCATCGAACTGGGACCACCTCCGTGTCGCCGGATCCGCTTAGGCCTTCCTTAACCAACTAGAGTTCCGCCGTCGAGTAAGAACACAGATGCTCACTTCAATAATGTACATAGGTTTAAAGTAGAGTATAATATATAACGAGAAAAAATACTATAAAGTGAAATTAGTATGGCTAAGAGAGCAAATTCTCTTTTACTTTCTTTCATTTTAAATTATTAGTCCCTTGGGCATATTCAAGCAAAAAAGCCATTTTAACCTCTTATGTTCTTTTTTTATTGTTGCTTTTAAGTTTTTATTTTTTTTTTATTTTGTGTATCAGAAACAAACCGATTTGCATTATTTCCATTGTCGTTTTGAGTTGATGAAGCTCTGGGTGATGGAAGCCCACGCTGTTTGAGGGAACATGTTTTTTTTTTTTTTTTTTACATGCACTTGTGCGCATAACAAACACGCATGCACATACAAATGCACGCACACGCTCATATACACACACACACACGAGCACACACACACTGACACACACAGAGGAGCCTTGCTGTGAACGCCTTGCCTCCTCCTATTTTGCGTGTCCCTCTGTGGTCCACTTCACTGAAGCAATAATGCTCCATTTCCAAAGATGTTTTGTTAATCATTATTCTTATACTTATTGTAATTGCTTTTATCATTGACCAGTTTTTAAAAGCCTTGGTTCTCAGTGCTTCGGTCATTTTTGTTTTATTTTAATTTTATTTTATTTTCAATAAGCTGAATGTGTGTTTGCAGCACAGTCGCCAAGAGCTATTTTACTAAAGAAAAAAAATCTCTTGTGATTATAGAATTCTATATATATGAATTATATATAAGTATAAAGTTGTGTAAAGTTTTACTACTCATGGTACCTGATGGTAATGTGTATTGAACTCCACAGTGAAAAAACCAGTAGACATCTTTTTGTATTTGGTGATTTCAGCGAGTGACTTTTTGAAAAGATATGCTAACTACACAAACATAACATGTTCAGTGGTATTCAAGCGACATTGAAAGGATTCTTTGTGTCTTTGTGCGGGGAGCAGGGGGAGGCAGTATCGAAGCAAACCAAGCGTTGTGTTGGACTTCATTTCCAAGTCAACTGAAGAGACCATTTTATCCTCCAAAAAGACAGAACTCGAGCTAGCAAAAAAAAGAAACAAAAGGCAACATTTTAAATGCAAAAATTCTGATTCCATTAATTCCATTTTGAGGTGATGAGGAAAAAAATGGTAAGGGAAACTCTTGTAAAATGAAATGCTTATTCTAGACTTGTCAGTTGCGAATGATATTGACATTTCAGAATCGGTGTCAAAGAATGTTTGGAGGGATTAGACTTGTGCTGAAAAGAACGCATCACTACATTCTAATGTGATATTTTTTTCCTCCAGTAACATCATTCCTACAAGATTCCTGGGCGGGGCCAAACAGGTGTTATTTATGAAGCTTAATGGACCAGAACCGGATCCATAGGGGGAGGAAAACCTTACACTTTGGATCGCTAAATTAAAAGGCTTTGTACATGATTATTTTAGATGTATAAACTTGAGCGGATGTTCGATATCCTATCAGGCTTCTGTTGTGGCAGTCGCCCTCCTGTATGAGTGAAGACGTGGCATCTGAGCTCAGATGTTAGCTGTCACTGACGTTAATGACGAGTACAGAACCGTCATTTCATTGAACTCCACAGGCCCCAAACCCAAGTGAAGGACAGGTTATAATGACGACAACTTTCGGCGTCAGAGTTCAGTAAATATATTGGAATGTAAAAGTGTTAACCGTCAAAATTTCACTGGCTGCCTTCTCCCCCAGCATTACTTAACGTTACAGCTGTTACTGCTGTTTGAAAGTAGCTAGAGGTTGTTCTCGTAAAATCTCTATTTTGATGGCTCCATAAGTTCAATGCAATCTCAAAACGAGGTGTGAGTGAGGTTGACAGCCGAGTTTAGCAAAAGAAGAAAAATATTCTGTATTGTATTGTATACATTCACCCACGTTGCCCTGAAACTTGGCTCACCCCTCTTTTCGATTAAAATCGGAAAGCAGCATTAGGGGCCTTGATGATTTAGGCAAAGTTACAGAGACACGTACTTACAGCCCTAGACCTTTTCCTCTCTGTATTCAATCCAGTTTTCCTGTAGAGTGTATTTGCGGTGACGAGGGTGGGTGGGAGTTGGGGGGGGGGGGGTTAGGGGATCTCTTTGGTAGGTAGTGTGTTTGGGAAGGGTTTTCGGCAGAACGCCCAGGAAACCCACACTCAGGAATGTCGGAACCAATGATTATTTCACTGCGATGAGAGAAGAGAAAACAACAATGCAGCCGTGTGGCACAGCTGTGACGGGCAGTTCTAACGCCTGCGAGAGAGAATCAGAAGAGACAGCGACAGCAGGAAATGAGTAGATTGGTGTCTTAGTCGAAATCGTTTCGAATGAGAGGGTCAGGTGAGGGAGGGGGAGGGAGAGGGGGAGAGGGAGGGGAACGGGACGGGTCTGATGCAGATGTGTGGAGATGAACTGATATTTAAAAGGAAAAAATGAACACATTTGCATTTCAGTGAGGGTTTACCTGCCTTGTATGTTATTTGCTATTTCATATCATATATTGAGGGTTTTTTTAGGATTTCTTTGTAAGAATATGTACAGTTTTGCATGTCATAGGTGTAATCACTTTTATTAGAATTTAAGGCTGGAAATGTTTTTTTTTTTTTTTTTTTTTTTTTTTTACTTTTTGTTTCATTCTATTATTTGATTTGCTTATTTGAAAGGTTGGGGGTTTAAAGAGGATAACCCACTACAGGTGATGTAGATTCTTTTTTGCACAGAAATATTTAAGGTGGAAGGTCAAAAATTACTGTATGGGACTGGCCACCACTCTTTTATGTGGAAAACTCATATTAACCTGACTTTGATGTATTTCAATAAAACAGGGAACTGTTACAATTATGTCTACTGGGTGTAATGTCTTTTCTATATGTGACATGCATGTAACTAATTAATGTATGTCATAAGTAAATATGTCCATTTAATGTAAGACACAAAGACAGAATGGGGTAGTCCCTTGACCAATGAACAGTAGCAGTAACAGGACAGACTGCAGGAATAGCTGTTTGGAGCAGTGACACAGTATAAAGATTTACTACAGAAGCACTCAAGGACATTCTTCTTACACACTCTTTATTGTGTAAGTCGCAACCAACAAATAACTTTTTTGACAAATTTCTTAGAAAACCAAAAAAAAAAAAAAAATTACATAACCCTACAACTGAGGTTTACATCTATACACATCTGACACATCTAATCACAAAGTTAGTGCTAAATCTTCTATACATAAGAAGTCCACGCAATGTGGATTTCCAGTCAGTTTAAACTGGGAAGAGTCCCCCGGAAAGCACGCTAACCATCCAGACCTCTGTAGTGCCACAGCTGCCACAATATTTGAACAGTGCCGAGCAAGGAAACGCATAGAACCTGATATGCCATCAGTCCTCTTCCCTTCATAAACCCATTGGATAGGAGGAGGTGCCCCACTCCTATTGGATAGGTGCTGAGGAAGAGGTGCACCACTCTCATTGGACAATTGCTAAGGAAGATTTGCCCCACTCCCATTGGATAACCCTTGAGGAAGAGATGCTCCACTCTCATTGGATAGCTGCTGAGGAAGAGATGCTCCACTTTCATTGGATAACTGTACTCTCCTTTGGTGGAAATGGTAGGGTTGCCATTTATGGAGTTGGATGGGAAAAGGCTGCTTTGTGAGGGGATGCAGGAGGATTCTGCAACCTCTAAATGACAAGTGTGATGGTCCAGTTCATGCAGTGATTTTCCAGACTTAGGCTGACCAGTCATAACCTTACACAAAGGGCCCAGATTAAGTCAAGCTGCAACCTGCACTGCTCTTCAGCTTGACTGGAGACTTTAATGTTGCAATTTTTTTGTTTTTTTCCTCTTACCTGCACTACAGTTTTGGTGCTTGCTTGAAAAAATGAGTCATTTTATTAAGAAAGTTATAGATAAATTTACTGTTCGAATTTAGGGACACTGCTCATTGCTGTTGGACTGACTGTGGGCCAAAGATTCACAGAGGTGCACAGATGGGAGGGTAAGCCGAGAGCTGGAATCGCAGTACTCCACAACCTCCGTGGATATCAGCTCCCATTGGCCCCCGTTTGCCCCCAGCTGACAGCAGCTGAATGGTGTTATGCTCTACGAAAGCATAAGACTGCACTCTACATTTGTAGCAATAGTCTGTATGTTGGATAAGGAACAGTAGTAAACCTGTCAGTTCATAGCATTACACTCTTGAGAATATAGTTCTACAAAAAAAAAAAAAATCAAACTTTCACATCAGTTCCTAATCAACAAAACACTGCATGCCATCCACACGCAATGGCAAAGTGTATTGTCAAATAACAAAAGGCATATTTAAATATTAATGCAGCGGATGAGCATTTCAAAAGCTTTTGCATCTTTTTTTTTTGCACCTAGAAACAAAATTGTAACATCTGCGTAAAACTCTAACAACATAGCGTTTCAGCGCAAACAGGACTACATTACACCTGAGGACAGATGGGAATTACCTCTTGGGGGACAGGATGAGGTAGACTGAGGCTTGGGAAATGTACTTTGTTTTCTGCCTCTTACCCTCCCACAACTGATCCAGGGTCATTGTACTGCTAAGCCCCACCATTTAGTGTTAATAGTGGATGCTGCTCTAGAATCAGTGCTTGAGGGGAATCAATCTATCTACACTGAGAAATACAGGTGGACAAACAGAGAGCTCTGGTTGTCCATACTCCTCCATTGGGAACTACGCACTGGGCGTTCGATACATTGATGCTCTCGCCATTTTTCCTCCCCTTGTTTTTTCTCCGCTCTCTTCTGCTTGCGTGACAAACAGCCAGAGGGGAGTTTCTGCGCAGAGCTGCAATTCCCAGCAGCCCTGCAGTCTTCCAAACCCCTGCAGACTGCCATGGAGAAGACAGCTCTCAGGCACTCCTAGCTGGCTATTTAAAGAAACTATCGCAGTAAAACAGGGCTCTAATGGTCTCGTTCTAATTCCCCCTGCCATACATAGCACCTTCAGACAGAAAAGTACACTATGCCAAAGCATTTTACATTTTGCAGTTGTAAACAAGGAATCTTGCGAGCGGGGCCCTGTGGTGAGGCTCCGGATTGATGTCGGGCCACGCCTCTTTCTGTGTCGGGTGGGTCTGAGAGGGGCGTGAGCAGACATTCTGCATTCCAGCCCCGAGCCCTCGGGACAGCTGCACACTGTGGCCCCTCCCTGACGCCGCGCCATCGCCGTGACAACTGGCGGGCAGCGTATATCAGTCTTTCACAGCATCCACAGTACGACACAGCCTGTTCACAGTACAAAAGCATTGTCATTGTCGGCCCCTTTCTCATTTCCGCAGGTCCACCTTCTTTCTAGTGCCGGGTTTGTGTTCCCGCATGTCGGTGGGGTGGCCAGAAAAACGTATTTCTGCTCGCGGTCCACAGTCAGACCAGTTTAGGAGACCGAGAGGGCACATTCAGAGGCAAGGAGGGGGGTCGGGTCAGGTCCCGCCTCCGGCTCTGTCCCCCGCCGCCCGGTGGAGAGGCCGCCCCCGGCCTTCAGGCGCTGGCCCCGTCCTCCTCGATGACCCGGTTCATGCTGGTGCCGTGGGTGATGTGAGCGGCCGGCGCGGCGCTCAGGTCACGCACGCTGCTGTGCCGCGATTGGCTGTCGAGGCGGTGCATGCTGCTGTGGCGCGATTGGTCGTTGAGGCGGGGCATGCTCCCGTGGGGCACGCGCTCTTCCACGCCCCGGTAGCTGCAGGGGGTGTACCTGGCGGGACAGGGAAGGTGGCCTCTTAAACATTCTCCAATGCTACTGTCACACTTTACAGAGCTTAGAGTTTACCACAATGAATGTATGTGCATTCGAAGAAGAATTACAGAATATACTACTGTATTTCTGGCTTACTGAATAAAAAAGGAATTATAATATTGATATCAATTATATTTCCTGTTTATAATGCAGGCAGAATAGTTCAGTTCACCCTACAAAACAAGCCTCTGACAGAACATGCTTTTCTCTTACTTTATATTACACCCTTCTGAAAACAACTTGCCATGTCTTGCAAGGTTAAATAAACCCTGTTAATATCAAACTTGCCTAATATGCCTAACACTGTCAATGGGGACATTAATAGGGTTTAATCTGTGCTTAATTTCACAATGACAAATTTCACACTAGGTGTTACTACTAGACCCATACTGACTCCAGAGTGAGAAACACAAACAGACAGACAGACAGAGACAGACAGACAGACAGACAGAGGAGCGGACAGAGGTAAGGAGGGATGCAGGCGCGGCGTTACCTGCCGTCCCGCGAGCGGTGCAGGCTGCCGTGGTAGCTGCTGATCTTGCTGTGGACGCTGCCGGCGCGGCTGGGCGGGTCGTCCAGCATGGCCAGGTGGGTGGAGGAGGCGTGCGTGGAGGTGCCCTGGGTGGAGGTGCCCCGCGACTTGCGGATGATGGGGGTGTTGGGGTCGCGCAGCAGCGACTGGGCGAAGTCGGGCTCCTGCAGCACCTGCCGGCTCTCGTTGACCGCGCTGCTGGGAGAGCGGGGGCCCGCGGGCGAGAGCGAGGCGGGCAGGGAGGGGAGGGAGAGGCGGACAAGCGAGGGGAGGGAGAGCGGGAAGGTGGAGGGGAGCGGGAGGGGGCGGGGGCGGGGCCGGGGGAGGGCGGGGTGAAGCACGGGGGAAGGGGCGGGGCGGGGGAAGAGGGGGAGGGAAGAGGGAGGGACGGGGGAGTGGGGCATGGGGTTAATGCACTATTATTGGGGCGGGAGGATACAAGTGCAGAAGATCTTTTCACCATGACAGAAGGGAAGTAACGGGACATGGTCAGGTAGGCTCTACTCTGGTGCCAAAGGGAAGTATTTCAACTATTCAAAACACACTATCCGTCTAAAAACTGGTCAGTCTAGGTCTAGGTTTAGTATAGGTCTTCACATTCCCAGAAAGAGAAAAAGTAAAGAACCTTTTCTAGGGGTGACAGTATGAAAAAGGGAATGTGAAAGCAGGAAAAGAAGCTGGGGGCAGAGGCTTACTCTTTACGCCGGCGGCCGTGGAAGAAGCTGGCCCATTCGAAGCAGGTCTTCTTGCTGCCCACCCAGAAGACCGAGGGGATGCCCACCACCAGGGTCATCAGGTACTTCATGAGGAAGAGGACCAGGTCCGGCCGACTGGTTTGCTCCACCTGCAACCCCACAGAGAGAGAGGGACGGTGAGTGTGGGGAAACAGCTCACCTCAGATATACAGCACACCACTGTTGTAGCCTCACACAGTGAGGCGTTTGACCTGATGCTTTCAGCTCTACCCAGCTGGGTCCCACACATTTAATATGTATGAGTGTTGAGGGCGTCTGCTAAGGAACTCATCCCGCTGGACAAAGCCTGGCTGTTGTGTGAAATGGAGACAGGAGTTGCTCATGTTTTTTTCTGTGCTTGGGTGCGTTTGTAGAGTCTGTGTGTCTTACACTGTGGACGTGAGGGGTGGGAAACACTGGATATTTTTAATGTGTGATCATGTATTACTGTGGGTATGGAGTAGAACAAATGCATCAGAGTTCTGAATACACAAGTGTGTACACACAGCACTACATTAGCTGGGTTTTGAATATGTGTAATTGTGCGCGTGTGCATTTCAATGTATGCATACATATGTACATGCGAGCGTATGCACTTCAAGGCCTCGGGACAGATCCCCCACCCCCACTGTGTGTGCTTCCCTAACAGCACAGCTCACTGCTCACAGACAATTCTACCCCAGCGCTGCAGTCCGCACAATGGCTTGCTCTCCTCCCCCCACCCCCACCCCCCGCTCCAATCTCCCTCCAGACTCTGCACCTGTGCCCCCGCCACACTAAATCAGGACTCCCAGCATGCACTGCGGTAGGAGGAAGGAGTATCCTCCCTGCTGCGGCCGTACCGCCCCTCTCCCCCGCCCCGGCCTGGCTCCAGCTCGACACGGACACCGCGCTGACCTCGCCAGGCTCGCTGAACAGACGCATCGCCGAGCTCCCTGCGAGACGCCGTGGCGACGGGACGGGGGCCGGCCTCCTAACGAGGAGAGACAGTGGTCCCGCTCGCTCTGCCTCCCGGAGACAGATGCTCATTAGCGTGATCCGGACTGTCGTTGAGTCACTGGGGTCCCGATCGGGCCACAAACTCGACTGGAACGCTGAAATGTCATTCTCGATTTGTTTATCCTGGGCCACATTAATGAGGGGAGGATGCACGCTGGAATACCCTGGCATACATTTCTATATATACATGATTATTATAGCTGCGGTATGGCTACATGACTTCTCAGCCAAGGCCCCTTGTACTCGCTTGGGTAAACTGAAGTCCCCCGTCCCTCACAAACTGAAGCCCCCCACCCCCCCGCGCCCTCTTTCTAAGACGGCAGTGTCACACGGAGACACTGCATAATGAGCCGGCCGCAGCGGACGCTGCCTGCAGCTCTCTCATTGGTGGCCCCTTTGTCCCCTTCCCTCCCGGACACCAAAAACGGGACATCAGCAGGGAGAGCAAAGAGTCCTCCCCCGGCTAACGGCTGGGATCCGCGGGCGTCCTCTGAGGCGGAATGCGCCGAATCGGAGGATAACCCTGTCGCCCCTAAAGTGCTGAACGGGCGCCCCGGGCCCTGTGAGTCAGTGACCTGCTCCCTGCTTTGTGCGAGCGCGTTAATGAGCGAAGACAGTGATAGATTATCATCAATCAGCGCGCAGCCTCGAGTTCTCCCCTGAGGTCACGCCGGCATATTTTCCATTGACCGCGTGGTGCGAACGGCTTAAATGTTGATTTTAAATAAAGCACGTCGCCTTTGCACTCTGCTCCTGAGGCACGACAATATTTTACACAGGACCCATATTTATATTATGACTATATAAGCACACACATTTATCACTTGTGCTATTACAATGCATTAAATACGTTTTTTGTGTTAAAAACAAATCCCCCTTTGCACAAAAGTCTGCTATCAGTAATGATAATTTCCCCATGCGTGGGGATCCCAAGAACGTACCCTCTCTGAATAGGTAGGATCTTTTGTAAGCAGATTACTCTTAGGGTGGGATGAAAAATGAACAGCATGATTCATTCCACTTTGAGACCCACTACACCAGCAACATGCCAAGTGGGTGGGCACATTAAGGGGTAGCTGGCAGCCTCCAGGAGTGCTGCTTATTAAATGTCATACGTGTATATTACACTGTCACACACTGTGGTGCACTGTCTTTCCTCCCTCAGTGCTGGTGATGAGTTTTGCACATTGAGGCTACTGAATTCCACACTTAACTAATGAACGATGTTTCAAAATGATGGATGTAGACTGTAAAGTACACAGTTCAGAACATACCCAGCATTGCATTGCGCCATTCTGAAGTCAGCTGTGCCCACAGATAATACAGTGCAAGTGGGATAATTAATCCTAAAATAATTAGCAGCTAGCACGTGATCATTCAGTACACTGATTTATCTGGATAGCCACAACTAGTTATGCTAATGTGAGCTACTACAAAGTCTGAGTAACTTTTACATGTTGGACCCAGATACAGGTCGAATTTGATGCAAAGCCAAGTACTTCTTCATATAACCTGAATGAGAAGGCCAAATGCTGTTTTCTCAGTGGGGAGCTAACAAAACAACAACTATTTTTCTGCCTGCCACTTTTTGGCACTGTGCTGAAATGCCACTGTTACTTAAAATCTTACTTAAAAATTACTTCAAATCTATCGTCAGTTAATGGTACGGTAAACCAACCAGTGTTGTGTCCTGCATGGCTACATATACATGGTGAACCCCTGCACCCACAAACGGTCAGCCAGAAAAACCACTTCCTTTACCACTTTTCTTAACCACAACAGGAACCGCTTTATACAACAGCAAAGCACAGGTGCGCACACACACACACACACACACACACACACACACACACACTCACTCTCACACCCACACGCACGCCAACAAAGCAGGTGCTTAGTAATTAAGCCAGATGCGTGGGAGTTTGTGTAGGCGTCTCGGTGGCTGGATGGTGACGATCGGCCCTTTCGTGCCATGCGCTTGCCAGAATCTGAGTAATGTACTGGGAACCTGGTGCCGTGATGGGTGAGGGGAAATCAAACACTATAAACAATAAATTAATGCTATAATTGCACCCTAATCCTTGATTTAAAGAGATCTTCAGGGCCTAATCACCCACAGAAGGAAAAGAGGGTGTTTGTGGCCTTTATCACATCTCACAACTATTTCCTTCCCGAAGGCTAATTTGCAGTGCTGAAGTGAATTTTGAACAGTCAGTTGTCAGATTGCCATTGTTACTGTGACATGCTCAGACACGCCAGCAGCACTCAAAACGCAGGCATTCTTCTGAACACCCTCAGGGTCCTTCAGAGTGGCATGAACCAGAGTGCAAAGTGCAATGAAGTGGCGCTAATGATTACACGAATTAGGCAGCGGGAGGGTGGGGATAGAGGGAGGAGGAAGAGGAGCCGGCTGAGGAAGAGGAGGGCAGAGGAGGAGGAAGATGAGGGCGGAGGAGGACGAGGAGGGCGGGGCCTCACCTGGAAGGGGCAGGGGATGTGGTACTCCCGGCAGCGCTCCCCAACCCAGGTGGTCTGCCACACGGGCCGGTAGCTCTGCTCATAGAAGTAGCAGCCGATGACCACCAGCAGCGGCACCAGGTAGAGCACGGAGAAGACCCCGATGCGGATCATGAACTTGACCAGCTTGTCCTGGTTCTCCTTCTCCAGCGGGATCTCCATGCGCACGCGGTTGAGCGCCACGATGCCCGCCAGCAGCAGCGACACGCCCACCAGCACGTCCAGGCAGAGCGGCGCCAGCACGAACCAGCGCAGCGCGTCCACGTCGTACAGCCCCACGAAGCACACGCCGCTCACGTTGTCGCCCTCGATCTTGTTCATGGCCAGGAGGGTGACGGTGAGGGCGCCGGGCACGCCCCAGGCGCTGGCGTGGAACAGCAGGGCCTTCTTCTCGATGGCCTCGCTGCCCCACTTGGGCACGGCCGCCAGGAACCAGGTGATGGTGAGGATGACCCACCAGACGCTGCCGGCCATGGTGAAGAAGTAGAGCACCATGAAGAGCAGGGTGCAGGCCTTGTTGTGGGAGCCCTGGGTGACGGTGGAGGCCTTGTAGTGGCCCGGCCGGGCCGCGTTGCAGGCCACACGGTCCTCCAGCAGGAAGCCCAGGAAGAAGACCAGCGACACCATCATGTAGCAGACGGCGTAGAAGATGATGGGCCGCTCCGGGTAGCGGAAGCGCGTGACGTCGATGAGGAAGGTGAGGAAGGTGAAGAGCGTGGCCGACAGGCACACGATGGAGACCACGCCGATGAAGTAGCGGGCGAAGCTCAGCTCGTCCCGCCGGAAGTACATGTTGGGGCAGGGCGGCGAGCAGTCGCGCACCCCCAGGAAGGTGTAGCCCAGGTCGGGCTCGATCTTGAGCTCCCGCGGGCACCAGAAGCCGTAGTCCCGCTGCACAGACATGGGCGACTCGTCCGTGCTGTCGGCACTGGTGAGCAGGTCCACCGCGCGCGGGTACGGCTCGTCGCAGTCGGGGAACCTGAGGTGGGAGGGAGAGGGAGGGAGGCCATGTTTAAACACCAATAACCCTCAATAACCCTCAGCTCTTAGACCACGCATTCAAATGAACATTCTCCCCATTTAACAGTAGACTGGGAAGTGCTTTTCCCTTCACAGCAGACATTGATACATTGTTTTTATACTATATACGTGGTTGTTTTGGTCCTGAGTCTCAATTCTCGGTACAGAACAACATTTGAGGATTTCCCCTTTCGCACATGTGGTTAAACATACACGGACAGTCTCTATATTCTTTGAACAGCAAACTGAAGTTCCGGTTACCTGCTACACATCATTTCCTACAGCAGACTTTATTACATTGATTAATACTGAAGAATGTGGTTGTTTTGTGTAGGGAATACATTCCCTTTGCTCCTGAGTCTTGACTCTCAGTACAGAGCAGAGTTTGTGGGTGTGATTAGAGTATATGTGGAGGGCCTCCTATACTTTAAACAGCATACTAAAGTTTCCGAGAGAAAGGCAGACCGACGGCCGGCTGGGCAGTTACCTGTTGCACTCCATCTCCTCAGGCCAGCTGACTCCGAACATGTCCATGAGCTTGTAGCAGTCCTGCTTGGCGTGCAGGCAGAGGCGGCGGCAGGGCAGAGACATGCGGCCGTACTCGGTGCACACGGGCGCGTAGAGCGCGCACAGGAAGGGCCGCAGGTCCGGCGAGCACTGCAGGTTCACCATGGGGTGGAAGGGCTGCGGAGAGGAGCGCACGATTACACACAGATTAACACACACACACGCACATACGCACGCATGCAATTACACGCGCGCATGCAGACACACACGCACAATTACACACAGACAAATACACATAACGCATGAAGACACGCACAATTACACGCACGCACACACACACCTACCAACACAAGAGTACAGATACTCAAACACATGGACACACACTCAAATACACTCACGTGTACACACATGCACACGCATCTGCACACAGGTTAAGAAATACAGCACCACAAAGCTGTGAGGGGCTCTAGACAGAGATACTGTCACAGTGTCCCAGCAGCCCTGATTGTGTCGCTTGTCACACGTGGGGTGAGAAAACCTGCTCTGCAAGGAGGTGACCTGACCAAGTTTCAAACTCAATTCATCTAGAGCAGAGAAAGCTACAGAACTAGTGTGATTATCTTACAGTGTGCAAAGGAAAGGTTTAAAGATACAATGGGCTCACTGAGAAAACAATCTGGTCCTGCTTTGTGTTAATGGGCTCAAATTATAATGACATTCTCTGATAGACAAAGACTCCACCATAATTGGGAGCTGACCCAAAAAACAGCCACCCTTCCCCCCATCCAAAACCTGTTCCCCCACCACCCCCTGCCTGGCACAAAAATAAGAGGGGGCGGAGCTGTACAAACACGGTAACCTGATGCTCCTCAATCGGGCCTAGTGGCCCATGAGCCACTCTGAGAAAAGGCATTGTGTTGGGGCGGAGGGATATGTTGCAAAGGGAGGGGAGGAGGGACACGGGCGTGCTCCGGCCAGAGGCATGCTGGGGAAAAAGGGAGCAGCTGCAGGGCAGGGCATTAACATGCAAATCCCCAGAGGGAGGAACAAAAGGGCCCCACCCAGGACCAGGCCAGACACATTCATTTCCTGCTGGGCAAGGCCTTTGTGGCAGCCACAGTGACGGGGAGGTGGGGGTCGCAAACACACCCTTGAAGTTCTGAGCTCCGCGTGAAACCGGTCTCAATGGAGGCCGCTGCTTACTCTCTGCGCCACTGAGAGAGGAAACCCCTCATTTCGGTTTATCTTGGAAGCTGTGCAATTGAGGTGTCTCCAGCTCCGGGGTTAACCTGGTAAAATGGTGACCTTGCGATTGGCGCATCCATGGAGAGGTGGCATTGCGGCCCACTGGCATCAGTGTGCTTTTTCCACCGAGAGGGATTCTCTCCGCCATAAGCAGGAAGCAGAGAGCAGGAAACAGGCCTGGTGATAGCCTTTGAACGTTTCCTTAGAGAGCCATCAATTCAATTAAAAAACGATTCAAAATAATGTGGTGTCAGCTGACATTTGAGGATGGCAAACATCCGTGATGGCCAACTCATTGTGGAGAGAATTTGCGGAGAGAAATTGGACATTTCTGAACATGACACGTGAATGTATCATCGATAATTAGAGATATCAAACACGTACCAGGTCTTATGGGTGGGGTGTGTGGGGCCAGTTTTATATATGACCCTCAGGATGTTTTGCGTCCCTTCCCAATCAATGCATAGCAACTGGTCTCCCAGGTTAGGTTGGGAGTTTTGCATAAGGTTAACAACCCTACGATGGAAAAAAAACTTACATATACTGATACAATATCTACCGGCTGGAAGAGAATTGTAGATGCCTTATTCTCCACAAGGAGCAAAGACAAGGAATGAATGAATGAACGACCCAGCCTTATAAAGACAGATTAGACAAGTGCGGCCTAAACTACAGAAACATCTAAGCATCGGAACACCAAACCGCAAACCAAAACCGTGGACAGATCGATGACAGTTCGAGAGTAACACCTCGGCGCCGCGGGTGACAGATGTTCCCCCCGTCGCATTCTCAGCGAGGACGGGGATCACCTTGCTGGGAGGAGAGCGGAACGGCGCTCTCGTTTTCCAGCTGGGCCGAACAGCGGCGGCCGTTCATTATTGATGCGCCAGCTCCCGGCCTCAGCGGCGCAGACAGCCGGCTCCTCGTCTTCCCACCCACCCCTCTGTTCCGGAGGGGGGAGAAGAGCGCCGGCGCGATCCTGTCAGCCGTCACTGGCGTTTACACTTTAAGCGGGCCGGGGTTCGGATATTATATGTGCGCCATACGTCTGTATTACGCACTCACACGCTGAGCGAGCCGGCATCACTCTCTTCCTACAGTCTGGCTGACAGCGGCGCGTGAAATGGATTAGAATGGGTGTTAGGCTTGCTGACTTTGACTCAAAGCATCCAAATCCAAAGATCTTTTGTAAAATATAATCCATATTAAATGTAAGATTCTGCCCGCGGATTTTTCTATCAGCCTGACAAAAAAAAAAAATAAGACCGGGAGATTAATGTGAAGGTTTAGAGACTCCTCTCACTCCCAGTATCTGCTGTGGAGACTGCTATACACAGACAGCTAAATGAGCTGATCCTTCTTAGGAGGACTGCCTCTGAGGGGTCACTGCAGTGTAGGAGATGTGGTGAGATGTAATCATGGCTCATGTTTGAAAGCATGCATCATTGTTTGCAGGCCTCGTGCAGTTAATTGCCTTCCCTCATTCTGACGAATGACTGGAACAAATCAGTTAAGTATGTAATAAGGCGCAGCGTCAATGCTATCTAGGCTACGGCACTTAAGAACAAGATGCAAGATGAGCAACCAAATCATTCATATTTCTGGTATTTTACCAAATTCTAGAAAGAATCTCAATGATCTTGGGGAAAAACACTGCATAAAATGTGAAGCTAAATTCTACAAATGTGTACTTAAGTGTGTTGTGGAGGTGTTAAGCCTAAGTTAAGCCTAAGATCTGTGTCTCTGTCCAAGCCTTGAATGTACATGGCCAATTCTAGGTGTACTGTGCGCTCAGTTCTTTTTCTGTTCCTTACCAGACAGAAGCTTTTTTTAGATTAGGATGAAAGTGGCCAGCTTTGCGAGTCATTTTGAATGTATTTTGCTTCTAGGCAAAATAGCTCTAAACCTGCTCTTTTTATTTCTTCATTGTGTTCCTCTGTAAAATACCCAATGCACACATTTGCTTTGCGGCACATTGTTCATTAATGTTGTGAAGTGTCTTGAAGTCATTTTAATTTCTGAATATAAAGTTCCTCCAAAAGAACTCTCTCCCAGTCCTATGGAAATAGCCTGATTAGCACAATTCATTTCAGTTCTACAGTTAGGCATGAACATGATTCACATTAACATGTTTCTGGCTGAATGCAACGTTTCTTCATTTTATAATGGGATGATCTAATTTTATTAGGGTTTGCAATTCTCTCTGTCTTAGGGTCAGACTCTGGTGTGTGCTAACATTCAGTCTGCCTCGGTTGTTGAGAACATACAGATCCGCCTTAGATGCTGTTAGCAGCCCCTCAGGTGAGCCAATGTGACACTGAATAAGCAGGTCCTGCAAGAATGTTGCTGCCCCACCAGTAATCACCATCACAGTCCTTCAGCACTCAGGCTAAACCACTGTGTAACTAATGCCTATCTGTACTAACAGCACCCAACAGTGGAACACAGCAGCCCTGGGAATAATGGTGTGGTGTGTCCAGCAGGGGTGCGGTGTAAGGGTTAATGAGCTGGACGTATAACCAGAGGGTAGCAAGTCTGAATCAGGATTGGGGCACCGCTGTGATACCCCTGAAGACAGCACTTAACCCGATTTCCATCATATCCCAGCCATGTGAATGGATACCGTGTGCAGGGTAAGCTATTTAAGCCGCCCTAGATAACGGTGTCTGCCGAGCAAATAGCTAACATACAAATGATATCACGTTACACATTACAGCTCGCTGTACTCTGCACAATAGGAGCTCGTCTTCCATAACGTGAATAGATTGCGGTAGAACAATCTGGCGGAGTTTTCCACTCTTCTTTCCTCTCTCAAGTGCATCCATTAAAAATAAATGGAGACTATTTTTACGGCACTTTTCCACTCTCCAGTTTGCAGCAGTGCAAATGGCGCTGTAGAGATTTTTATTCCTTTACTGTGGTAGGCAACGGGAGGGTCCCGTGCTGTGCTCGCGCCCCGTGGGCCGCAGCTGAGCATGTTGGCAAACCAAACCCCCCACCCCCATCTGCGAATTGAGACGGCTCAGCTGGCCCCCGCCGCTCCCCTCCAGCCGCTCCCACCCCGACCGGCTGGGCGAATTAGAGAGGGCTTTGCGCTCTGAGCCCCCGGTCGCGCACGGCGTGTCAGCCAATCAGAGGCCCCGCCCGCGTGAGGAGGCGTCTCCGAGCAGGAGCCGGAGGGCGCACTTACCGCGCGGCCGTGCCCGCGCCGCCCGCCGCAACGCCGGCTTTGTTTACCTCGCCGGGCTCTTCTGCAGGAATGATTTTCCATTCAGGTCGCCAGGTCAACAAATTCAGTTGTGCCCAAAGCTAAATGATAAGGAAAAGCACGGGTGGGAAACACCCCCCCCCCCCTCGCCCACAGGACAAACACTGTAATTCAGTCAAAAAAGACGCCTTCTGTTTGGGTGAGGACAACACTACCGAACTTACACTATCACTTCGAGTCTGGTCCTTCTCTGTAAAGCCCTGCTTTATTAGCTGTCATTTCTAATCCAGTCTCTCTCTGAGAGTCCAGTTCCATAAACACCCAGAGTAATGGCACTTTTTAAAAGTAATGCACAGGAAGAGAATGTGAGGTGTGAAGAGAGTGGATATGTGAAAAAAGGGTGGGGTCCGGCATAAGTGAAGAGCCTGTTTGCCTCCCGCGGCTAACGGCTGACGCTCCCTCTCACCGCACACATCAAACAGGGCGGCTAACGGACAGAGTTTCACTCAGTCCTCTGCCTCCCCGCCTCATCATTTATTTAAGGGCTCAGTGAATGGTGGTCTCCTTTCTAAAGGTCCTCTTAACTGTGTTTAACTGTAAGCTTGTTGGTTTGTGTTGTGATGGTGACTGTGTGCAAATGAACAGTTTGCATAAGTCTGTGCGCAGAGCATATATTTTACTGACAGGGGTCCATTTCATTTGTCTTCCCATTCCGAGACAGGAAGCACAAATATGCCTTGCATCAGGCCTTAAAGGGAATACAGGATTGTTCTTTCAAAACAACGAGTAGAATACATTTTATTTTACATAATCTCACTGGGGCTTGACTTTAAGGTTTTGTGGACAAAGACAACATTTAGTCCATGTGACAGCCTTTAATTAGCACATACCAAGTTACTGGCACTTATGAGGCTTAGTCATAAACCCTTGGAAAGCGTGAACGCTTTTAGCACTTTACCACAGACTATTAGCTCCTCAAAATGACTTTCAGCTCTGCAAATCTTGCATATTTTAACCACCGTTAGCCTCCTCCACTGAACCCACAGGGGAAAGCAAAGGAATACAGACCTGTGAATTATATGCTGTTTGGAAGAGAGGCCAGCGGGTGACAGACACCCTCCTTCGCTGGCCTTTGGTTTGGGGGTACACCAGATGACGGATGGGGCCGGGAGCTGGCTACGAACCGAGGGACCCCCGCCTCATGGTAAGGGGGACGGAGGTGAGGCGTTAGGCTGAACCGGCCCCAGCCACAGGGCTGCAGGTGCGGGAGAGGAGGAGCCTGCCTCTGATCTCCTCTGCCGCACAGGTGTGTCCAGGTCAAAGGGGGCCGCTGGGGGGGAATTGGTAGGATTTTTCTTAAGTTAAAAGCAACTCTGGCAGCTTTGAAGACGCTCGATCAAGATGCCTGCCTTTTCCCCTCCAGGAGGAGAATGCCACGGGATTTAGATCCAGAATCCTTAATCCTTCTCTTTCAGAATCACCGCTTCTAAAACACAGGAACGATAGACTTACGCCAGACTGGGCATGTGTTCTATAAATGTTTCAATGCTCAAATCTGTCTCCCATGCTTACTAACACTGCAATTTGCTGCTGCATTATCCCTGTGAATCTCCTAATTCAATTGTGGAGATGATAACAGGCCTCACATACATACATTCTCAGTTTATTTGCAGGGTTCTACTGGGATCCAATGCACAATTTTTTTAACAACTTTAAATAAAAAAAGCATATTGTTTTCCAGTCATGAGCCATTTATCACCTGACCAGAGCAACACTATAGCATGAAATATTTTTGTTTTGTGTGCACGGACATAATTAATGCCTGAACCCAAGTACTCCATCCTTTCCTCCGAAGCAAACATTTTCTCGGCCTTCCATCTCACACGAACCCACAGAGCCACATATGGACAAAGGCGCACGGAAAGCAGTCAGGCTAAAAATACCTTAGAGATTAAGCTGGTGGGGTTTTAATGCGATATGCCAGAAACGCATGCAGTAAATACATACTTCACACATAAATCTCTCGGCTGGGGTCACTGATAATGTAAGTCACGCTAAACTAGCGGCACAGCGCCCGCCTGCTGCTGCTATCTCTGCACCTTCTCACAGGGCTGGCTGGCCCGTGGAGCCAAACACTGTCAAACATATTTTATCACCGATTTCCACCGGGCCGCTACACTGGGTACAGACTGTCGTCAGACAAATTAATTCCCAAAATAGTCGCTGCAATATTTATATGGGGGACTGCGCTGACTGAAATCGTGAACTGTGAAAGACCCTATTTAAAAACGTTTTAGCATAAGCTAAAAAGTCATACAGTCGAAGCACCATTTATATAAGGGCAGCACCGGCTTAAATCGAATGAACTTTGAAAGACCTGATTTAAAAATGTTTAGGCTTCAGCTAAAAGCCATATGGTCGTAGCGCCATTTATATGAGGGCAGCACCAACTTAAGTTGCGTGAACTGTGAAAGACACTATTTAAAAATGTTCGTGCCTAAGATAAAAGTCATTCAGTAATAGCGGCATTTAAATAAAGGCAGCACCAACTGAAACCGTGTGAATTGTGAAAAACACTCTTTTTAAAGTGCTTTGGCCTAACCTTTGTTAGAACCAAAATCCAGGTTATGGACAAACCGTCTGCCAAGCAAATGCCGCCGGTCTGTTCCCCCGCAAAAGAAAAGCGAAATGAACTCGACTACATGAATAAAATGAATGGCGTGAACAGCCCAGCTCTGAATGAGACAAATGTATAAAATTCTTCTCCTGATCTTTGCTCTTCTTTCAGCTCTTTCCAAGAGAAGGAAAGAAAGGACACCACTCCCCCCCACCCACCCTTTATATTCCACCAGTTTCTGAATCTGGATGAGTGAGCTCTTCCTGCCGGTGTCCTCTCACTCTCTCTCTCTTTCTCTCTCTCTCTCCCTCCCTCCCTTCCTCCCTCTCTCTCTCTGTTCCTCTTGGGCGCATTCATCCTTCACATTTCCAGCACAGCTACCATGGCAACCACTGATGCAGCAACGGACAAACCTAAAGGAGGGGTCCCCATCCTTGGGGGGGAGGGGGTCAAAGGTCACCAGGAGGACCACCTCCCGAGAGCAGGAATGTATGCTCTTTTGTTGCCACACAATTCGGGCCTGTTTCCATGGCAACCCCTGTACCCAGTCAAGGCAGGCGAGGGGGGGGGAGAGAGAGAGAGAGAAGCAGAGAGAATGAGAGGAGGGAAAAAAAGCCGGGAGACGAGGAGAGTCAGTTTGCTCAGCCGTATCACACAGAGCTGGAGTGGGCGAGAGGATTCCGATCCGAACAGAACCCAACAGACACATCGCACTGCACTGGTCACCAAGCCCAGCCCTTAGGATCTGTGTTCCTTTATGCCTAATTTGACATCACTTATCAATGCCCCCAAAAGGTCTGCATTCTATCACTCTGCTTTGCATGACTGAATGACATCTGGTACAAAAATCGGTCCCTTTACTCTGTTGCTGTAATGGAACTGTATTAGAATCGTGTCTCTTCTACATGAACAGTGACTAAACTAAACTGGAAGTGCAAGTCTTTTACGCAACAATAAGAGAACACAAGTAATCTACAGTCCCTTTGAGTATGACGTGGGAGTGGACATCCCTCCAAAACTTCAGCCAAACACTCATGTAAAACTGAATCTAAATAAAGTGGCTCAGCACTCCTAATGATTCCTCCAAACACCACGCCACATTCTGCCTTTGTTTATCACTGCGCTCTGACTGCCCATCATCTGCAAAGTGATGACCTTACACGAGTGGGGATTGATTAGTAGGCCCTGGCCACTGCACAGACAAATCAGAATGACCTCAGCAGCTGCCTCCATGATTGCTTCCCTGTATCGAGTCGCTTGATGCCCTTCCCCAAGCTGGTCAGCTCAGATCTCCAGCTCTCCTCAAAATACACACTAACCACGGATGCCGACCCCGCGGAAGGTCACCCCATATCTTAACGAGGTTACTGGGAGGTCAGGAGACAGTATCTTCATTGTAATTTACTTACAGAGATATGAGTGCCAGCGGCAATCTGAACCAAATCCTACAGATGCATGTTAAAACTGAAAATAAACGCCCATTGTTTAGCATCTGTTTAGCAAGAAAAGTCACTATACATTTATATTCAAGCTCCGCTCTACTCAAGACTGCTTAGTTACTAAGCCTTGGGACGTGACTAGCGCGTCCAATTATGTACCAATCCTGGGTTATATCTGGTGAAATCATGCCTTTTTAAATAATTATTAACTCAAGGCATCCATTTGACATGCACAAAGATCACGTTATATTTTTAATTGCTATTTTCCCCTAAAACAAGCTAACAGACAGGTGAATGATTCAAATTCACACATGATTTTGCCTTATTTAAACCTCTCCTTGCATTCACACAATGGAAGAAAGAAAGTAAAGAAGTACTTTGCTTTTTCCTGTTCTGTGTGCAAAGAGGCTGAGGGGCTTTTGTCAAATTGTTCCAGCGTTAATCAAGTACTCATTACAATTTCACCATGAGGCACACATTCATCATCATTATAAGGGCTATTCACTGGGCTTGATTCGCTTAGCAGTCAAACTGTCAATCTCCCGTTAAAACAAAGTATAAGCCATAAATAAGTCAACCTTGCATCCTTTAGGTGGTGTAAACTGTTTGCTACCTCAAGCTGTGAAATTAGTTTTTGGCTTCTCTCTGGCAAGGAGGAAGAATGTAATGAAAGTTTTTTTTTTTTTTTTTTTTTACTGTAGCCATAGCATCCTCTCATAAAGCCAGAGGGCCTGGACCAGGCAAAGCGGTGCGCTCTGAAATAAAAACAGAAAACATGCGGAGGCCTCGTTATTTTTTTATTAGGCAGCAGCGTTGCGTTTTTTTCCGCGCTCGGCGGGGGTCCTCGCGGTCTGAGGCGTTTTAATCCGGTGCCAGGCAGGCACCGAGCCCCACTGGCTTCCATTTACTGGAGACCACCTCAGACCCGGGCTAATGGGACGGCGGGGTGGGGTAATGGTGCCGGGGCTTGTAACACGAAAAAGTTCAATTCCCCAGCGGGGCACTGCCGCGGTGCCCTGAAGCAAGGCACTTACCCTTAAACACCTCGGTACATATCCAGCTGCATTAATGGGTAACATACAAAAATGTGAGCTATGCAAGCTGGCCCAGATAAGGGCGTGTGCAAATCCAGCACTGAAGCCTTAAAGGTAGCTGATGTGTTGCTCATCTTTAAAACTGTCTGTATCCTTGTCAAACATGCTAAGGTATCCCATACCTCAACATACTGCCAGAGAGGACTGCTCTGTGTAGCAGGATCATTTAAAAAGCAAGCAGATTCTTAACGTTCACCCAGCAGATCCAAACCGGTAAATTAAAAAACATGTGATGCCGAGAAATTTCAAAGGAAAGAAACAACATATCAAATTATGCTATTTGGTAGATTTCCCCTTTCAGATTAAATCACACTGTCACCCACACGGTTTTAACCCTCTACAAGCCGATCAGCGTCAGCGATCACACCAACAAAGAGTATTCTGGATATGATCGTGTGCAAGGGTTGCGATTCTGATCTGATTCAGGCTGAAGTCAAGCACTTGGCCTCGGATGAAAGTGGACACCCCCTCACCCCACGTATTTTGGATGGATAAACTCTGCATGGAAATGAGAGCAAGCTGGCCTCTGACTGCGCGCCTCCCTAGGCAGGGCATCTACAGCATTACATAACGCAGGATTTCCAGAGAGAGACTTAAGGCCCGCGGCAGATGGGACGGCCGGGATTCGACCTCCGGCCGCTCCCCCTCCTTTCGGACGCCCGCGACACCAGCCGTACCAGGGACTCCGCTCCCCCAGACGTGATAACACAACGACCTACTGTAAGCGCCGCCGGTTTCCCCCGGTTACCGCCGACCGCTGTGATGTCACAAAGAAGCTCGCCCGGGCGATCAGAATGTGCTCAGCCACTGTGGCCGCCGCAGATTATGAGGCAACTCGCTGGCACGAATAACATCAGGGAGGCACCATTATCTCCCGATGTGGGAAATGAGAAGCCCCACTGCAAGCTGCCTTCCTCAGACCCAACCCCAAACTTGTACACAAAGTACAGTACGCTGAATGTGCTTTGTGTGAACATTTGCATTTCAATGCAGACGATTTCAATAACCGACAAGAGTGATGTCGCCGGCCCCTCCGTACAGTGGCTCAAAAAAATATATTCCCACAAAAATAATCCTTAGCCTCTGTGCACATATCACCATAATTCTCTATTGTAATTTATTATGAATCATGAATAATTTATTAATGTAGTGGTCCCACAGGAGAGATTAAAACTTAATTTTCATCATAATGTTTTTATCATGGGTTGGTGCAGGATGCTAAAACGTTTTAAAAGCTGACTAAAATATCACTTTTTGTAAATACCATCTGGAGTCATTTTTTGACAGAATGTAGCCTATATTTTGCTGTAATTCGTATTGGAGGGTTTGTACAATGTTAGTGGAAGAGCCTCTATTGAGACAGCTATGGATGGTGGAATAATAAATGAGACCTACTGTCATGCCATTTCTAAATTAAATGGGTGCCACCACATTTGTAAAAGATGTTATTTCTGCACATGGAGCGCCCCTTCCTAGAGACAGTTGCCCCGGAGATGGAAAATGACTAAACAAGGACTAGTCATTTCTGGATGTAACATGTATGTTTTCATTGCAGCAAGAAAGAACCCGAGGGTCTGCCTCAATGTCAATCATGTCAAACCAGAAGCCGTATAGACATTAAAGCAGAGAAGTGATTCAGGGTTCACGAACCCCTATGGGGAAAACTAAAGCCTACGCACTGTACAGAGGACAGTAAAGACACAAACCTGACATTGTCATCTCATTTCCATATGAATAAAGCCGCATGAAATTCAGGCACCGCAATGGAATCCCAAAAGCAAAAAAAAAACAAACGGCACGATGATCTGACAACGATAAAAATAACCGACTAGTGCTTCGCGAAAATACTGTAAGCCTACTGCCAAGCGCGCATGCAAGCTCTCGCAAACAAGGCGAACGAGTTATTAATTTGTGCCTTCAAGTTGTTTCTCTAAAAATACGAGAGAAAGTCGGGGTCAATGGCATGCTAATCTAACAGGCCCTGGTATATGAATATACTCTTATTTTAGTGCTGTCTTTTCATACTGAGGTCTATTTACTGTAATTCCAGCAACCCTGTGTCTATATTACTGCTGCTTCTGTGGTACGTATTTATTTAGTGTCTTGCGTCATATTAGCCTTGTAACTCACTCAGAAAAAGGGTGACAGCCAAATAACAGTCTAATTAACTCACTGTTATAATATAATATTATACTATATAATATAACATAATATAATATAATATAATATATAATCAAGCCCACTTTAGTTTTCTAACAACACAACCTCTTAAGACCTTCATTCCAGTCTTATCGCCCATCTCTGCCTGCTCAGAGAGGAGCAATGGATGGAGCAGGTTGAGAGCTTACCTCCATGGCTAGGGCGGCTGTCTGCTGGTCATAGTGGTTGAGCAGGTTGGGCATGAAGGTGGTGTTGTAAGGCAGGTCCTGGCACATGCGCAGGGTGATGGGCTCGCAGGTGAACGTGCTGTGGCTCTCGGCCGCCTCCATGTAGATGGCCACGCAGGCCGTGATGAGCGGGAGGAACAGCCAGAACCCCACCATTGTTCTCCGGTTCTCCGCCGGGGAACCCGCCCGGCCCCGCCCTCGGACAAAAAACGTAAGAGGAGGCCGCGCGACGGGCTTCAGCTGGCCGCGGGGGCGTTCCCCTCCTTAGAGAGATCCGGGCGACCGGCGGGATCCATCGACGAGACCCGCTGCTTCCATAACCCCCTCCGGGGGAAGAACCTGCCCCTCACGGGGTCTCTGTGATCTGCGTTCCGTCCGCGCTCCTCCTCGGGTTCTGGCCCACCATCAGGGTTTGGGGGGGATCAGTTTCAACTCCCCGCCGCCTCTGCCCTCTGTGGACACAACACCAACCAATGATTAGTACACAGTGTAACAGAGGGAGGACTGGCCTCCCTGCATTTTGGCAGCTTAACCCTTTCCAAACACCAGAATTTCTCACAGGTCTGAGGGGAAGAGAGCGATGCTTATCCAAACCGTGGAAAACGAGGGCAATGTGACCTTTCAACGTGAGGAGAGAGGTCAGTGCAGAGAGCAGTTGAGGTCAACAACTGAAACATCAGATCTATCAAGCTCCTCTAATTATACATAAGAGTATGTTCAGCACTTATGAAATAAAAATTGATAAATGGCTTATCAAACCCTCTCAGTCTCAGTCCTCATGGGGCTGAAAGGATCTGATAATTATTTCTTCTGTTTTCCTGCTGATTGTCCTACTTGTTATATCACATATTTTATGAGCAAGTGTAAAATTCACAGTACTGATGCTTTCTGGAGTTATTGCTGTTACATTTTTTCGTGGTAGGCCTATTTATTACCAAACAATTTCTTATTCATCATTTATGAGATGTGTCTCTGTGGAGTTCCAAAGCATTGCTGTTCCTTGTCAAAGTATTTTACAAATATACATTTATTCCTCACAATGCTCACAATGTTAATGTTAATAAAAAATAAAACACAGGGACTAGTTTATCGGTTATTGGTAGGTTTGGTCCCACAAAAATCGTTCTCCTTGCTTGACGCAAAAATCCATATTACTTTTACCTTATTAGTCACAAGTCTTTTTCACCGTCAGCTGAGAATTATAATAAGCACTTCCAGTTTGCACTTTGTGTTTGATTTTACTTAAACATAATTGTAAACATAAATGCAAAGTATTACATTTAAAACGTAATTATTTTTTCACGTCTAATTTCTAAGGCATGTGGCACATGGCATATAAAATACATAAAAGAAAACAGCTGTTGGCGAAAAGACTATTTCAGCATATTATGAGCCTTGACGTGAATTAAACATTAACAGAGCTAAAAGGGCTTGACATTTATAGCGTGTCTTACACGTCCAATGTGTATCATTGCGTGCATAAAAATCGCGTGTGTGCTCACAGTTTTGAACCTGCCTTTCCGTAATAGAATACTTGCAGTGGAAAAGAAATAACGTTGTGCACTTCACGGCATCTGACATATTAATCTCAGTTAGCCACGGACAACTACGGGGACCATCGATAACAAGCCACATTAATTTTACAGTAAATAAACTGCGATGTCACATTCTCAGTAAGAAATGTTTTCTTTACCCATGCTCGCAAACATACTCCAGTCAATAAAGCATACGCCCTTGCAGACAGTCCGATGTAATCATTTCTCACTCATCTTGTATTTTGATCCCAATCCAATTACCCACAGCAAGCCAACCCCCCACCCACCACGACACACTCATCGGCAACCACTACGACCCGTCGCATGTGCTTTGACACACCAGGGGGATCGTACAAATTCAAACCGAACCGTATGCGAGTTTGGAAATAAACGCATTTTTTGCACAAAACGCCATAGAACAGTACAACACAAGAAGTGTTCCGTCGAAAGCCAACAGATTTAGCTATGTATAATCATATTATGTAAACAGCGGCTCGCTAACGTCTCCCGTGCATAAAAATATAGCCTACGCTTACAACCAAACATACTAGCTAGCTACATAGCCATATGATATAGCTAGCTATCAAGCAATACCGTGAAGCCATATTTAACTCATTAACAGTATGACTGGCCGTATCAGCCCAAATCCAAGACGTAATACACTTAGCACAACGAAACAATCATAAACAAAAGACCGCGGTTCCATCCTTTTAACTGATTCGGGACACACGAACGCACGTCAGATTCAAAGGCGTTTTCTAAGCAAGCGCATGTACAGGTTCCCCTAACGCAGTAGAACGGATTCTTTACTTTTAATAGCGAGCTCCTCTCCGCTTCCGAGTATGCAGAAACAACGTTACAAATTGCAAAACTTAACCTCTTGGACGCGATGGTTCTTGACGCGCTCTGCTCTTCGCTTGCTGTCCCTCCGTGACTGTGACAATAGCTGAGCTTCTTCTCTTCTTTCAGCAGGTCCGTACGGTCTCCTCGAGTGCGCGCATCGAGCGGAGACGCGCAGCGGGTATACGGGACCCGGTGCGTTTCCCCGGAGCGAAAGATCTCCTGACTAATCTGCGGAATTCAGTGGTGTTGCGTGGAAATGAAGACCCGGCGAACGTCACGCAAAGTGCTGGTGTGGCCGAGCTTGTCTGATGCAGCAATTACATAAGAATTGTATAATAACTGTGCTTGTCTCAGTTGACCCCCCTCCCACCCCTCCCTTCCAATTTACACCCCACCCCCCAACTAAGCTAAACGCAGAGCTGGGTGTCTTGGTATCTTGTTTGAATTTACTGTTGAGAAATAATGATCAAAATGCTGATGTCCAGCTTTTTAAAATCAAAATGAAATACCCCAGCATTTAAAACAAGTGCATGTGAGTCTATGCACGTAAGCAAATAAAGTGAAAAGTATTATTGAGAAAAAAGGTTAGTTTTTATTATTTGTCTACAAAGAGATTTAATACAATATATATCTAGCACACCGGTTACGTTTAACAGTTACAATATTATAAAGCAGTACATATTATATTGACCAGGAGGGTGTAATGGGTTGAGTTTTTTTTTTTTTTTAGCCAGAGAGACAATGTTTCAGTGCCGTGACGTTTTCAACTTTCACTGCTCCGTAGCCAGCCCGACAGGCACGAAAACGGATCGGTGAGATCCATGCCTGCGTGACCAACTGCGTTGGTTCCGTTGCTATTGGCGACGCATGGGTGGCAGGGGACGTGGTTGGTAAGGAGGGGAGGAGGGGGGAGGTGAGCTCGCGTTTCTATCGCTATAGAAACTGCCAAACTGAAAGAAGATAATGAGGTTTCGGCCTTAGGAAAAAAACTCAATTCTATCACCCAAAATAAAGACTAAAATCTCCAGCAAAGAGTCCTGTGGAAGAAGGACACGCCGAATCGTTATTTTGTTTATTTTTCTATTTTTTTCCCGTGAAACCTTATGTTGTCGTGACATAACGAAATCAAAGGTAAGTGTAATACCTACATAGCTTTCTATCGAAACCTTTGCATGCAAGTGCGAAGCGCTGCGCAGACTAGCTGCTCAAATACGAGCTTCAGTATTATTGTTGGTCATTATTAATCGATCGACACTGACATTAAAAATCTACTGCTGTTTGGAATGCAGGACAAGTGAGACGTTCTAAGAATGCTACCATTTCCACATCTCTGACTGTTTCAGCTCTTTAGTGTGGAGGAACGATGTCTTTTGCTCCCAGCAAAACGGTCAGCCGGGCGAAGATGCAAACGAAGATGAGTACCTGGACGCCCCTGAACCACCAACTGTCCAATGACAATGTAAAGACACCGATGCTTACTGGTTTAAATGTTTGTATGGATAAGCGCATGGCATCCGTACCCAACAGCCACATTGTATTTCTTATCCAAACCGTTGCGTATGGGTTCACGGCGAGGTCGTGACAATTAGGTCGTGCTCTTCAGGGAGATTTCCTATCTTGAAAGATTGTGACTCTTCTAGGCCACTATGCTTCCAACAAAGCATCTTTCTGGAAGTTTTATAAACACAAATAAAATTAATTTTTCAGTTTTTTAATAAAAATGAATTTACAAAGGTACAATTTAACCCTCATTAAGGTATTTATATGAACCACACCTATAATGTACTCACACCCATTAAATTATGGAATCATCATCAGTGATTTATTTTGTTCATTTCCTCTCCACTGTAGGTGTTTGAAGAAAGGAGAGACCTGCTTGGAAAGTGGGTAAGGTAGCCATTATGATGCCCCATACCGAGTGTGAACATAGCTTCACCCTGAGCGCTCACTACAGGGGACATTTTATGTACCATGCATGAATTGTTTCACACTTTAAGACAAGAATTTACAATGAATGAGATTCTTGGTAAGTCAGCCTGCATGCTGTTGGGGGGTTCCTCAGTACCTCCTCAACTTCCTCTTGCAATTCATCCTAAAGTTAATTGTGGTGTATGTGTAACAAACATGAAAGAGGTTGGCATGTCCACGAGTGAGATCTGAACCCCTTTTCCCATCACACAACTAAATTCAAATGGTCAATGTTGTTACCAGTTGAGCTGAAAGCAATTCACTCCTATCTTCATTGGCAGCAATGCTAGCTAACCAAGCCTCAGGGAGTGATGTCACTGCTAAAACCATTCTGCTACCTGTTATCCGACTGACTTTACACAGGACTCATACAACCTACTAATTTCAGCTCTGCTACGTGTGCACGGGTTGACTCTTCCTTATGGGACGCTCCCCTCTGTGCCTCCCCGCAGTTCGACAAGTGGACGGACTCCCAGAGGAAGGCAGTGCTGCAGGACTTCTTCTCCAGGTGCTCCCGGGCCCAGCTGCGCTTCCTGCGCAGGAAGCTGTGCAGCCAGGTGCCGGAGGAGGCCCTGGACTTCACCACCATCCTGCCCCGGGTGCTGGCGCTCTACGTCTTCTCCTTCCTGGACCCTCGCAGCCTGTGCAGGTGCGCACAGGTAAGTGCGCTGTTTCCCTTCATGCTCATTGCTTTAGCTGCTGGTATGTAACAAAGAAAACCCTATCATTGTGCAGTCGCTGCGGTCATATTCATAGTCTTTTGCATGGTTACAGATATACACTCACTGGCCACTTTATTAGGTACACCTTGCTAGTACCGGGTTGGACCCCCTTTTGCCTTCAGAACTGCCTTAATCCTTCGTGGCATAGGTTCAACAAGGTACTGGAAACATTCCTCAGAGAGTTTGGTCCATATTGACATGATAGCATCACGCAGTTGCTGCAGATTTGTCGGCTGCACATCCATGATGCGAATCTCCCGTTCCACCACATCCCAAAGGTGCTCTATTGGATTGAGATCTGGTGACTGTGGAGGCCATTTGAGTACAGTGAACTCATTGTCATGTTCAAGAAACCAGTCTGAGATGATTCGAGCTTTATGACATGGCGCGTTATCCTGCTGGAAGTAGGCATCAGAAGATGGGTACACTGGTCATAAAGGGATGGACATAGTCAGCAACAATACTCAGGTAGGCTGTGGCGTTGCAACGATGCTCAATTGGTACTAAGGGGCCCAAAGAGTGCCAAGAAAATATCCCCACACCATTACACCACCACCACCAGCCTGAACCGTTGATACAAGGCAGGATGGATCCATGCTTTCATGTTGTTGACGCCAAATTCTGACCCTACCATCCGAATGTCGCAGCAGAAATCGAGACTCATCAGACCAGGCAACGTTTTCCAATCTTCTATTGTCCAATTTCGGTGAGCCTGTGCGAATTGTAGCCTCAGTTTCCTGTTCTTAGCTGACAGGAGTGGCACCCGGTGTGGTCTTCTGCTGCTGTAGCCCATCTGCCTCAAGGTTCGACGTGTTGTGCGTTCAGAGATGCTCTTCTGCATACCTTGGTTGTAACAGTGGTTATTTGAGTTACTGTTGCCTTTCTATCAGCTCGAACCAGTCTGGCCATTCTCCTCTGACCTCTGGCATCAACAAGGCATTTTCGCCCACAGAACTGCCGCTCACTGGATATTTTCTCTTTTTCGGACCATTCTCTGTAAACTCTAGAGATGGTTGTGCGTGAAAATCCCAGTAGATCAGCAGTTTCTGAAATACTCAGACCAGCCCGTCTGGCACCAACAACCATGCCACGTTCAAAGTCACTTAAATCACCTTTCTTCCCCATTCTGATGCTCGGTTTGAACTGCAGCAGATCGTCTTGACCATGTCTACATGCCTAAATGCATTGAGTTGCTGCCATGTGATTGGCTGATTAGGAATTTGCGTTAACGAGCAGTTGGACAGGTGTGCCTAATAAAGTGGCCGGTGAGTGTATGTATGTGTGTCAGTTTGTATACGGTATGGTCAAAGTATTATAAGTTTAATGATATATAATAATAATAATCACACTTCAGAACAGATCTAGTATATTCTAGGAAGCACTAGAATACCATTCTGTTTGATGAGGTCCATTTCTTTAAATCGAGATTTTGTTATAATGGAGATCTGTTAGAGTAAATTTCAGCAGTTTATCACAGTTTAGAATGTATTGTTTCATTTCGAATATTACTCTTTGGAAATGATTGCTAATACAGAACAATGGTTGGCTTTGCAAAGCTGTTAAAACGTAACTAAAACGTAAATGAAGTCATTTTAGCAGGGTACATTCTAATTATTTTGATTTCCATTGCACAGAGACAAGTGCTGAGGCATACTACAAATCAGCTTCTTATCAGCTTTTTATGCCATTAAGTGGAAGCATGAAAAATGAACTAACAAAATGGAACCACATGAGCAGAAATGAACAGCACCATTTTTTATGAGAGGGTAAAAATAGCAGACTGCAATTAACCTGTGATTTCAGTTAATTGCACCAGTTAAACTTGCTTCATCTTTAACAAAGCATTTAGCACTAAACTGATCTTTTTATGGAACTGTGTCCCACCTGAGCAGGTGAGCTGGCACTGGAAGTCTGTAGTGGAGCTGGACCAGCTGTGGATGCCCAAATGCCTGCGCTTGGGCTGGTGTATAAACTTCGCCCCCACGCCCTTCGAACAGGGCGTGTGGAAGAGGCACTACATTGAGATGGTCCAAGGCCTTCACATCAGTAAGCCTAAGGTTAGGACCTGTATCTGCCTTCGGTGTTAAGATGCAGTTTGGGTTAAACACCTTGCCAAAGGGTCAAACAGCAGCAGCCCACCTGGAGATCAAACTAGTAACCCCTGGGTTACCAGGCCACCTTGTTGGAACTGGAACTTGGATTTTTGGGATTGCTAGGAATTGCTGCTTGTTCTTAGGAAGTTCATATGTGTGTATGACGAGTAAAAGCCATTTGGTTATTCAAAATCTGTTGACAGAAAATCATGTCATGTCTTTGAGGTTTGTTGAAATTGGGGTGACAGTATAGCATAGTGGTAAAGAGCAGGGCTCATAACTGAATGGATGCTGGTTTGATTCCCCACTGGGGCACTGGTGCTGTAATTGTGGGCAAGGTACTTAACCCAAAATTGCCTCAGTAAATATCCATATGTATAAATGGGTACCATGTGAAAATTGCAGCCTGTGTAAGTTTCTCTGGTAAGAGTGTCTGCTAAATGACAATAATGTAATGTAATGAAATTTGAGTGGATGTTTCTTTTGCCTTTGATCAGACTCCTGTCCAGGAAGAGTTTGTTGTCCCGGAGGTGAAGGTAGTGAGCAGCAAGGAGGCGGAGCTGTCAGAGGTCTGCCCCAGACTGACGCGGTCGGGTCACCTGGGCCAGCGTGGGCGGAGCAAGAGCGGGAGGGACTCAGGGACGCAAATGAAAGGACTTCCTCCCTGGAGGGGCTCTGACAAGCACCCCACGGACACTCTGCGCTTCAACTACTTGGAGAACTGCGACCCCATTGAGCATGCCCGACAGGCGTAAGCTTTTTTGAGTGCCCCCCTCACTGTTACTGTGGACTGACTGGTGTCTCCCGCCTAAGGACTTCCAAATGACGTGATGTCACTATGCCTCTCGTTGTATGTTCATAACCCCAAACATTGCTTTTACTTTGGGGTCCCTCAAGCAAGCTATACTTGAACACAGTACACACAGGCATGGGCTCATTATATAGTTGAGTCTTAACTGCAGCACTAGTTCAGTGGCTTTGTGGATGCAGTGTCTGCCCTTCTATTAGCAGGACTTTGGGTTTGTGTAATGTTACTTTTAAGCTAAAATGGATGACATTCATAAAGATATGAATAATTCATTTACAACTTTATGTCCTTAAAAAACCTAGAAACTAAGTCAAAATTATGACATTGTTTAGAAACAATGTTCCGGAAACATTTTGAGCGCACTCTTTCATAGTGACAGAATCAGGACGTGGCTGTCCCAAGGCCCACAGACGGGCTGCACCAGCTCGAACCCTGATACCAAAGAGAGGCTCTGTGTCTGCTGTAAGGCTGGCCACATGGAGCAGCCTTGAGAGAGTGTACTGACAGGAAGAAAAAAAAACCTCATGATGAACATCACAGTCTGTGATCACCTCTCTTTCAGACAGGCCAAAAGCAAGGTGACCGTCACCATTACCGATACCAAAGAGGAAAAGGCCAGGAAGAAGCCGCTGTCTGATTCTGCTTACAAACTGCGCAAGGCGAAGTCGCTGGTGAGCTCCGCTAATTACAGCGTGACCGTTCTTACGACCTTGAGTTAAAAGGAAGACACGGCGCAGCCGTCTCCTGGGATCGCAGCGCCAGAGGCGTTCTGCATACGGAACAGCACAGGAATAGATGATTATGTAAATGGGCTGGATGGGGAACAAAGCCAAAAAATACGGATGCTACCGGGGAGGCATTTAGCTGCATTAAAGAAAAAAAAGAAAAAAGTGATAGAAAAATATTGCGCATTCTCTCTCTCTCTCTCTCTCTCTCTCTCTCTCTCTCTCTCTCTCTCTCTCTCTCTCTCACTCATCACTCACAGATGTTCCTGTCATTGGATCTGAGCTCACAGCATCAGAGACAGAGCAGGCCAGACTGGGCCACAAACCAGTCTTCAGAATACCCCGTCACCAAGGCAACTGCCAAGAAGCTGACGCAGAGTGCCCAGTGGAATGCTGGGATACGCCCAGGTCCCGTGAGGTCTCCTATACCCAGGATGAGTGAGAAAGGGCTGAGGGCATCCCAGCGCTCACAGAGGAGCACCCCAAGTAAGAGCCTGGACCCCATCCCCACCCACCACCATCCCATTACATTACATTACATTACATTACATTACATTACATTCATGTAGTAGACACTCTTATCCAGAGTGACTTCCAGTTGAATGAGTAACAGTGTCAGACCAGGCTAACAACACTCCCAGACCAGTGAGTGTGAGCATGACACCATACAAACCTGATGATGCTCCTGCTTCATGTAGGACAGCAGTGCACAATTTAAAATTGTCATTCATCAGGGAATACATGTTAGAATTGCTTGGTGGGCAGGCTCCTTTGCATGAGGAAGCTCACAATGCAAATAGTTTGCCCTTTGCCCTCTGATGCACTCAAACAAGTGGGTTTTTGCATGAGCTGAAGCGTTTTGCTTATGGGTGAATCATCATTCTCACAACATTGTCAAGAGCTGGAATCATTGTTCCCTTTGTACCTTGTAATTCATATGATTCTGTTCACTGTACCCATTCAGAGCAATAATTGGTATCAGACAATCACAAAGTAATTAGATCAGACAGTTTAGTGCTCATGGAGGTAAGCTTTGCCCATCTTCAGCCTGAACCGCATCAGATACGCTGTCAGTGCTAGATGTGACATTTATAAATAGCTTGTGGGTTTTGATTAGTCTTGTCACCGTTCAGTTTGACTGGACCTGCTTATCTGTCCACTTGGCTGTAAAATGAACAGACTGTATCATCATTATTTCTCCGATACCTCCTTTTGTGTAAATACTAATCCAGCTTCCTGATGATTAAGATAAAAAAACATGGCCATTGTCACTTAAAGATTTGGGAAATTGCTTGAGAGCAAATACAAACAAGTGAGTTCCCATAGCAATATTAAGGCAGGGATGGATACAGTATGGTGTGATGTGAAATTGTGTTCTGTTTCTTACAGCAGTACCGCTGTTTGAAGAACAGCCCTGGAAGGTCCCGGCTTCTGATCTGGGATCAGATGAGGACTGAGCCTACTGTAGAAGACTTTGCCTAACCTGTGCCATGGCCTCCATCTACCTAGTACAAAAACACAGCCCTACAACTCTGATGCTCAGGAGGACACAATGAACAACGGGTTTGGAAAAGATGTAACCAGACAACCAGCAAGGTTTATACCGACAGTTGGTTAATACTACAAGCAGAATATGCAGCATAATTGCTGTTCTGTGTCTTCTGATACCTGTGCAGAGGGTGTTTGGTGTAGCACTTGAGGTCACTATAAATTAAGATTTTCAGTTCTTAGTCCAGATCAGTTATTAAAAAGCTGATGTTCTAAGTATATTTGCGTGTAAAAATACCTCGGAAATGAGTGGTCCATTTAATTTCAAATGGTCAGACAAGGAAGTTGGCGTTTAGGGTCCATCTACACTGAGGTCTACAGTGTAGAAACTGATTAATATCCAGTTACAGCATATGTGAGGTGTTGATTGTTAATGTCAAATAGCACACTAGGGGGAGCCTCTGCATAACCAAGTTGCATAGGAGTCGAGGGTCTGCAATCTCCAGTGGTGTATGTTTTTATTTTATAATTTCAGTAGACATTTTTTACACTGCATTACATTTTCTTTGAAGAATTAAAACAGAGGAAATGTCTATTTGGGGATATATAAATCACCAGGTCTGGAGTCACTAACTTGGTGTGTCCAATTCCACACTTTCCTTAAGGTCATTTGTCACATAAGGTATTGACTTTTTCCAGAAAAAAATAATTTGAAAAATACATGTGATGACAAATGATAACTGTATGGTAAACTACTGCTTATTTTTCATAATTCATCTTTTAAGTGCCTACTAAAGCATATATTATATTTGTGACCTCTAATGGGAAAGATGAGAGACTGAGCAGCATTGCTAGCAAATGTTAAATAACAGCAGTTATCAATGACAATACAGCATCATGACAGCATTAAGAGATTCCTGCAAAGAAACTATAATGAAATAAAGACATCTGGAAATATTTTTTTCTGCTTCCTTTAATACAAAAACATTGCACAAAATAACAAATATATTACTTATAAAATCAATTAAAATAAATCACTTGAAATGAGTAAAATACTGCCCAGATACAGAAGGTAAATGATCGAGTTCATTAATTTCATAACATGGTGCATAACTTCACTTCACATGTGATAATTCTGAGTGTTCTACATCTGCGGTGGCCGATCCAAAACCAGCTGTCCTTCAGTACATGTATATACAAATCACAACAGTATATAAACCTCCATTGTTTCCATGCAGACAGAAATGCTTTTGTTTTGACAGGGTCAGTCAGGTCCATGTGTCAGTGTTTACATTCCCTCTAATTCTCCGCTGCACGCTGGATTACCCCGGTGAAGGCAGATTTGCGGCACCATTAAACTTGGCACCAGATTAACCCCTGCACAGCTGGCCTGGAGGGCTGCTTCATATGCACAGGAATGTGTATGTATTTATACCCACTGATAATGCACTGCCATGTCTGTGCACCCTAGTGCCTGCTGAACCAAGTCTTTGCTGTAGCAGGGGCCGAAATGAGGGGGCGTGGCTGTTTGGGACAGATGTGGCTGGGTGTACAGATGTAATCAGGGGAGAAAGGAGGTATGCAAAGTGACTCAGAGCAGGCAGAGTCAGAAGGATGCCAGAGGGGCCTGTCGGTTTAAATTTGCTGCAAAGTCATACCATCTCAGATGATTCATGTCTGAGATCATCATAAGCAAACAGAGGAAAGAATATCCTGATCGATTGTTTTAAACTAACTCTAACCATGATGCTCTACAGCCACAGCCCAGTCTGTCTCACAAGAAAACCAGCTAAAAAATACATTCTGCCATAAATACCTCCACCCTAGTGAGACAGAGCTGGATGTGGATGGCATGGGAATCCTGCTTCGAACCTGAAGTGTATTGCAATCTAACAAAAGCATTGCAATCACAATAACAAAAAAACACGGCAACTGCTTTAGCTCTCTCTGAAAAGAAAATGACTTTTTTCTTACTTACTAGGGAGTTCAACATGGTGGGGAAAAAACATTGAGTACAACATACTAGTTTTGATCAGCCTGATGAAACCAAAATGACATGACCTTCGTTTATTTCTGGTCAACTACCTGATTTAGAGTGGGACATTGGGTACATAGCACTACAAGCAAATCTCAAAGCCTAACCTGAGTTCCATTTTTCAAAGGCATCAAAGTCAGTGCAGAAATTATGAGCAAAACAACTGCACAGTAGAAGTACATGCCACTACACTGCAGGCTCTGGAGCATAACGGAAAACAGAGTGAAATCTGTAGAGCTGTAGGTGGTAAATCTGGTATCTCTAAGTCTTTCCCACTGAACCAAAACCAGCTGCTGTTTTTCAGTCTTCATACGGTCCAGAGAACAGATTTGTTACTGGAGAAAGTGAAAGAATCAGATGCATTTTGGCAGGAAACTCTTCAAAAGCAGGGGTAACCTCAGTGTTGTGATTCAAATCTATCTCCGGCCTTTGAGCAACAGGCTCAAATGGATCCAGTGACAGTGACTGAAGGACAGATTCATGATAAAATAACCACAGTTCTCAGGATGTTGTCTCCAATATGACACACCTGTATAATACAAAAAATGTATGTAATCAAAATATTATAATAATTTCATATAAGTTACAGTAAATACTGACGTAACAAGACAACATCAACCAAAAGTAAGAAGTTAGATATCTTGCATAAAAATTATGTAGACAATAAAATATCAACAGAAGTCCTTGACATGAAATTTATACAAGCATTTCACAAAACGTGGGATAACTGACTACAATGAATATCCAGATATTTGCAAAGTCTGCAGTGCAATTTTAATTAAATTGTGGTGCAAAAGCAAGGTCTCTTTCACACAGGATTTAAATCTGCAACCGTGTGTCTTCACTTACCATTCTCAGTTTTTGATTATGCGTAGGCAGACTGCTGTCCAATCAGCTGCCGGCCCTGCGGTGAGAAGTCTGGGTCCATCCCGGACCTGTCGGCCAAGGCCTCCTCTTCCAGCTGTGGGGGGGGGGCGGAGGAGAATGTGGGAACGTGACCTCAGGCAGGACTGTGATTTGCACCATTCTCCTCACAAACCCATCAAAGAAAAGGGCTCATCTCCTTCTATTTCTGAGTATTTATTCTAACATGACACTAAACGTCCATCTCAAAACAAGACTGCCAGAGGCAGCTCAAGCACACCAGCTTGACAGGATAATGAGCTAGCATGGAGGGCTGAGTGGTGTATTTACATGACTGTGCGGATGTATGCATGCGCGCGTGTGTGTGTGTGTGTGTGTGTGTGTGTGTGTGTGTGTGTGTGTGTGTGTGTGTGTGTGTGTGTGTGTGTGAGAGAGAGAGAGAGAGAGAGAGAGAGAGAGAGAGAGAGAGAGAGAGAGAGAGAGAGAGAGAGAGAGAGAGAGAGAGAGAGAGTGTTTCTGTGTGTGTCTCTGTGTGTGGGTACCACACCTGTTCCCGGATGTAGCTGTGGGCACAGGGCCCCAGGCCCCTCAGGGTCAATCCCACTATGAAGCACCAGACGGACAGCCCCGCCTCCACTGCTGCCAGCATAGTACTGGGGAACCACAGCGCCAGGGTGGTGTCCTGAACACAGAGAGAAGCTTAGACACAAAAATCTACACAAATACCTCAGTCCAATAAGCATAACATCAACACTCCCCCTTCTTTCCCATGTACTGTTTCAAAGTGAGAATTTTCATCCCCCCTTAAATATTCTATCCATTTCTATATAGATTTACACAGCCCACTGTGGCTATGTTACATCCTTTTTAGGCACAGCCGGTCTGAATCGCCACGCGTCCCAGGACTTCGGCCTGATGGAGACTGTAAGGACGGGGGGGACTCACGTAGATGCGGGTGGTGTCGAAGGGGCAGTCGGCTGCCACGGCCGTGCGGGGGCTGATGGTGGAGCCGGTGGAGTTGCAGCCCACCATGAGGCTGCGGCCGTTGCCGGCGATGGTGACGCTGATGGCCAGGAGCAGGCCGATGCAGCAGGCCGCAGAGAGCAGAGCGTTCAGGGCGGAGCACACCAGCAGCCCCACGTGCTGCAGGGAGAGGCCAGCGAGGAGGAGGGAAGGGGAGGCGTGCGAGAGCACAGAGGGAGCACATAGATTTATTTGTCTTTGAATTTATTTTTTCCTTTTTATCTATTTCTTTTCTACACTACTCTGTGGAATATTCTACCTCTGGGGTGACAGGGAGAGTAAGGTGCGGAATTTTTTTAAAAAACACTTATGAATTAAACAATTTATTAATGGTACAAAGATTGTAAAAATGTAAAAAAAAAAAAAATGTTCCAATATTGTGTCAAATTTTAAAAAACAATAAAAGACCCTCATGCAAAAAAATAAAAACCTTGAAAGACCAGACCATGAAAATAAAGGGAGATGTTAATTTCTACAGCCCTATAGTCTGTGCTTCCAGCTGCTGTCAAGAGGTAACATGTCACTTCACCAAAGGCAACAATCGTTTGTCAAATGGCTTGATTCAAATGACCCTGAGGCCAAACCATCTCATCCTACTCACAGGAAACCCAGTACTGCCACCAGATCTATTCAAGAAGGAGCACTTGCATGCACAAAGAAGGTGGAAACAATTCCAGTATTTGGCAGACCTCTCCTGGAGTCGGTGGACCAGGGAGGACATACCAATGATGCAAGAACAGCAGAAAGGGAACAGCACAAAATGGAATCTTGCCCCGAGAGACTTAGTGCTTATAGTGGATAACACAGTGCCATGTAACGCATGACTGATGGGTTGAAACATCGACACAATGGCAGACTCCAGAGGGTTTGTATGTCGAGTCCATGTCAAGACAAAGACAGGCGAATTGGAAAGGCCCATCACCAAACACAGTCTACTGCTGGAACAGCCAGTGGTAAAGGGTGGGCCTTTCTTTGACTTAAGTGTCTGTAACCTCTGACTCGGCACACATACTGACAACACTACATGGACACATTCACTGATGAACACTCATCACACAGTTCCAGGAAGAGAAGAAGGTTCAAAGGCTATGCATTCATTAAATAGGGAAACAAGGGAATGAATATATGAATATCAAAGAATATACTAATATACTATAAAATTGACACTTTTTGGTTTTTTACTATTTTTAGGGCTGCATTTGTTTCCATTTGTTTGTTATTAATTTCTAACTCTATTATAGTTAGAAGCCGGTATGTTGGAGGCATTTGTAGATTTCTTTATTTTACATGAAATATGGAATGAAATGTTGATATTTATGTTAATGCTTATGCCATGGACTCCAACAAAAAGGCTGCACAAAGTCACGGTGCGGCACCTGGTATTTCACATCTGGCAAAATGTGGTGGTGATGATGGATACCATTTAATAAGAGCATAAATTAAAAAAAAATGCATCTTACCATTTTCCAATTAGATAGATTTCTTGACACAAGAATAGCAATGATGCCAGTGGCAATGCTCTGAAATCAAAACATGCAGTAGTTACAAACAAGGATTACAAAACAAAAACACACATCTATAATTTAACACCCTACAAAGAGACTTTCTGTACAATCTATTTCTGTCAGCCAAACATGGAGCTTCAGAAAATATTTATCGTAATTCTGCCTCCTCAGACAGGAATTAATGAAACCCCAGAGAGTAGACGCCATTAAACAATCCACGACACAATAACTACATGTTGAAAGAGAGAGAGGTGGAGAGATGCGAGGGCACTGACCAGCAGTCCCGAGGTCACGGAGATGATGTTGGCAGCGGAGTACTCTGTTGTGATTTTATCGTTGGGTTTGGAAATGTGGCGCAAAACGCTGCCATGGACGATGGCTCCCAGGAGGAAGTTTATGTGTCCGACGAAAATGAGCGTTATTCCCTTTCGCATTAGCCGCCGAGGCCCCTTCTGTTTATCTGAGAATGCAAAAACAAGAACCGTTTCTTTCCAATACTTGTGAAAGCCACCAAACGGCAGTAAGCATGTTAACATGGCCAACCCACTTCCCGTTTCGTTCTTTGTTATCAAAGTTCAGCATTACGTTTAACAAAAGGGGGATAATATATTTCGACCGATGTAATACTGTAGTATACATTAGTATGTATATATGTTTATTATGTATACATATATTATACATTATATATTATGTATATATTTTTCATAGACAACATGTTGAAAAGAAGAAAAAAGTAGGCCTAAGCTGCAAGTTTTAAATTATATGCAGCTAGTTTTAAACGTTCATTGTATCTAAATCGTACATCTTATTAGAACACCAATGATTTCAGATAAAAACAGCCATTAGTTTTCTTTTCTAAGAAATGTAAGTGGCGTGTCTGTTATCTTTAATTGCACATAGAGTACTTGTGAATGGAGGTTACTTTCAATTCCACCAGTATTTATTAAATTCCATCAAATTCCCATCATTTTGATAATAATGTGCTTATGACGAATAAGGTACTTATGACTAAGCTAGCACGGTCACAAAACAATATGTGACATCACACGTAGAATGACAATTTACTGCCACTGGTGCTTTTCCCTGTTTTTTTTTTCTTCTTCTTTTCCTCAATTGTGGGTTTATACGTAAGGCACGTCGAACAATTCACAATTTTACTGCAGGATACTTACTTCAAATGCCCATAGTTGTCAGGTTACAACAGGGCAACACAATTATAAGGTTGTATAAACACTTTCACTTTGCTCGTAAAAGTCCATATTTTTAATGCACGACCTCGGTGAAGTCGCGGTTTTGTCTTCAGCAGAACGTAGTGCCCTACCTGTATGGTAATCAAGGAAGGTTACACAAAGACGCACACGCACTCACCGAAACCACACATTTCCTTGGCCTCTGACTGCCTCAGACCTTTTCAGAAGTAAGGGAATGCACAAAGCACTCCCCAGAAAGAAAACTATTAGGTTCTCTTTTCTTTTCTTTTCCCTTGTTATGTCGTCGAGCCTCCAGCCATTCGTGACGTATACGCCTTACCTGCGATGCGGAAGCGAGCAGAAAAGATATCAAAGGTCATGCAATGCAAATTTATCCTCATGCATATTAACTATCACAGTGAGTCGGACTGCACCGCAGCATTAAAGGTAACTGGCTTAAATTGTTTCATGAAAACACCCTGGGCGCCATGCACTCATCCTTTGTCCCCACTCCCAGAATAAGCACATACTATTAAACTGTTTCCTTTGTAATGTGTTTATTGAAATTTTATATCCCCTATTATGATGTGATGTACTTGGGTATATTTGATCACAGCAACGCAAGAATAACACATTCAAACAGCTTATGGAACTATTTCAATTGCTTACAGTCAAGTATATTTATGTGGTTAGTGTTTTCCAGTCAGCCTCCTACATATTAGCCCTTTAGTAATAACAGGTGAGGCTCACACGGGAGTGGCTTTTGGAGCCTGTTCTGTCATCTCACAATGGACATGTTTATCTCTCAGTGATAGTGATCTAAGGTAGGCTGAAGCACCAGGGTAAGGGGTTCTGAGTTCATCAACTCTGATCTGCTTTACATATAGAGCTCTGCTGTTGAATTGCATGAATAGAATACAAATGCCATTTGTGATCGCATAAAATGTGCTGTTCAACCTGACAACTGTTGCTAGGCAATTCTCTCCCCGGCTTAGTCTAGAGGAGTATGAATTTCAGTCATGTTCCAAAGAATTTCACAGTGTCACTTGAGAAAAAAAAAAATTTTTTTTGATAACCAAATACTACTTTTAATTCTTACTTTTTTCATCAGTATTTGGTGGTTAATAGCATGTGCATTTTTCATAGTGTGCCTGCATCAATTAGGGGGTGTAAGTTAGAATATTAGGTTGCTGCGTTGTAACAGAGACGAACTCAGACACAAAATAAAGGCCACGCAGACACAGGTGTTGAAAGCTGCAGTACGTCTCATATTTACTTCAAGAAAATGATACAAATAAAAAACAGGAGACTCGTGTTGCAGAAGCAGTTACAAGATATGCCCAGCGAATCACACACGACCAACACAGCCCCGTGCAGGCCTTCACAGATCCGCCCCACCTTGTGTGCCAATCAACAGATCACCCAGGGCAACAGGCAAGACACCCCGCCCACCATATCTGTCAACCAACCTGCTGGTGGACCCTCCCTACAGAAACTGATGAAGTGCTTCTTGCAGGGGGGGAAAAAAAAAAGAGTAAAAGTAATAAAAACATGGAAATACTACAATAATACAAACTAGCAGCAAGTGGGACCTTCCATCAGACAGCACACGAGTAAACAGAGTCACTGAGTGTCTTAATAGCTTACAGTAAGTCACCCATACACTTACAGTAAGTTAGTAGTTACAGTAAGTTGGATCAAGCTTCTGTGCTTTGCTATTTCCCAGCAAAATGACTGTGTTTTGGGGGAAAAAGGAAAAAAAAAAAAAAAGATAAGGCAGGTGACTCCACTGATTCGTTGATCAGTTGTTACACGACTTTCTACATTTCTTTGGAATGCACACCTCGACTCTTGTTCCTGTGGTTGTTCCTGGAAAAAAAGCACTTTCCTTCACCATGGTCTTTTAAGAAAATGGAACATTAAATGGGGAAACTGACTTGGAGACTCAACTGGAAGCTTGACTTAAATAGAAACTTAAATTCTTTCTAATCTAACTGCATACAAGAGAAGGGATTAAAACAAAAATCAGGGAAACTGTAAATCTGGCCAAAGAATTACAGTTAGGTTTATTTCATTGTGAATGCAACGCAGAGTTTATACAATACCAGTCAATTATTGGAGGAAGCTCCACATCCTAAAGAAATCTGTATATGTAGCCCCGCAAAGAACAACAAATCAGATAAAATACCACAGATAAAATGGATAAAATACCACACTTGATCTTAACCAAAAGGCCCAAAGGATTTAGATTTGATAGTACTGTATGTATACACTCTCTGCTGAGAGAAAAGGATTTTAAATATCAATGAGAAACAATGGTCAAGTTAAGTGCATTTCTTCTAGAAATTTCTGATACATAGCAAGTTATTCAGCAATTGGACACCTACATTCACAGAAAAAGAAACCCCCCCTAGAAACTTCTGAGTTGAAACTCCAGCCTTCAGATAAGTGGATTACGTACGTAACAGACAGACCAAATTGATTTTTTCATTTTTTTTATTATCTCTGCCCGTGATAGTCTCCCATTCCCAATCCTGGCTCAGACTCATTGGGTACGTGGTTAATTAAGACCACAGTAAACGCTTTTTTTTGTTCATAAAAAATACAATAGATAAAAAAAAGATATATTATGACACCTTTATAACATGACGCTTCAAAAGGGGAACTGATTCCGAGTGAGAGGGTGAAGGGTGGTGGAAACTTAACTGTAAACTAAGTGAGAGAGAGAGAGAGATAAAGAGCACAAAGCTAAAATTGCACACCTGATGCAGTTTGAAGGAGTGAAGAGGATTCAGCGCAGAGAGACCATGCATATTGTTGGTGAGAACAGAGAACAAGGCTGTGCTCGATAACATACAGCTACCAAACCGCTGCACAGGTAGGCAAAAACAGCTTTCAAATACAGTTTGTAATACTGACTTTAATTAGAACTGTCGGTTTCGGGTTTTTGTTGTTTTTTTGTAGTTTTTTTTATTGATTTATTTATTTTTTTGAACACAGAGGCAGAAGTCTACACTGAGAAAGAAAAGAAGAGGACCTGGAGGCAGGCTTGTCCCCCCTCCAGGAGGACAGACAGAGAAACAGCTGGGAACAGGCCGGGGAAGGGGGCTCCTCCCCCCCATGTCGCTGCTAACCTATCCCATCATCCTCTGCTACGCCCTGCCCATGCTGCGAGGGGGGAGGGCAGAGGGGCCCTGCCGCCTGGCGCGGGGGTTGCGGTGCGGCCCTGCTACGAAGACACCGTGACCGGGTTCAGGGAGCCGTTGCGGCTGTAGAACTTGGTGAAAGCCTCTTCTAGGACCGAAGCCAGGCGCATCTGATCCCCCTGCAGGAAGGATGAGAGACAGAGGAGAGGTGAGACGCGAGACGGCGGAGGGCACCTAGCGTAGGAGCCAGCATCTTTGCGGGAGGGACGGAACTGGCCAACTTCAAAGTCGCAGTCCACTAATCACCGTCGCCACATAAAAGCAGGACTTCACCGTATATGAAAGTCTTTGAATACAGCCACCCTAATTTGTGCGTGTGGTGGGGGTCGGATGTAATCTGAATGGCTCCCTTTCATTGGCTGATCTGAAACTTGAACGCTTGCCCTGATCCATTTGCCACCCTGTCTAACACGCTTTGAAACAGTGATTAGGGTGACCTCGAGGGACTCCAGGCCCCATTTGAGATGCTACGGTTATGATATGGCTCACTCTTGCCCCATTTTCATGTTAAGATTCGCGGAGGATAATCGGGAGGTGAATGCAGCCGGCTGAATGTTTCTGTCTTTTACGGACACTGACGCCAACAAGCGACTGTCAAAGCGGATTTCACATAGGAGCAAGGTTTTTATCACAGACTCAACTGGAGCACCAAATCGTGACAGAGTCCTGAGCAGTGAAAGGATTTCTGCATCCCCACTGCTAGTGTAAAGCACCCACAGGGCCAAGACTCTGCTGCCTTGCTAACCAACTTCCTCATTTGCATAAAGGATGAAACAATAGAGGGGCATTAAATCAGGGAGGGAGCTGGCACTTGAACATGTGACATATGTGACCGCTCCCCTGCACCGACGCACAGATGTCCCTCGCAGCAGGTGCGAGGCAGACGACGTGATAAAGAGCTGGATGGAGGACCGGTGGCGGCGCTGCCGGCCGGGACCGGGCCTGCGCCCCAATTAGGCCCGGCTCAATCCTCCGACACCGCCGATTACACAATATACCTCCGCTAATAAATCAGGACACCGAATGGCGTGGCGGGGAGTGACACTTCCGACAGCCGCGTACGTTAGGAGCAGGTCCTGTCTGTTCGAAGGGGGTCAAAAATAGCCGCCGTTTCCGCTACGGGCTCGTGTGATTCGTCTGAGCCCGCCGGATGGAGGTGTCAGGCGTTCGTAGCAGGCGCTGGTGACCTACTTACCTCGCTGATAAACCCCAGCTGAACCAGCTCCACTGCGAGTTCCTGCACATTCTCATCTAGAGGGGAGGGAGCAGAACATCCCGTCAGTCAAGACGGCCCCCGGAGCCGGCGCAGGCTTCCCACCGCGAGGCCCCGGGGCTCGAATGCCACGAACAAACAGGTGGGAAAGTATTGCGTTACATACACATTCTCTGCGAAACTATGAGGCGCGTGCATTTCCGCACGCATGCGCCGTTGTACGACACTGTAGTAACAGCTCACACAGGGACAGTGGTGATGTGGGAGTGCTTGCGAGGGGTACAGCAGGGTGAGGCCAGCAGGGAGAGTGTCTGTGTGTATCGAGTCCGTAGCTCTGACCCCATAACACTCACCGCACTCAAACCACTCACAGGAATCTGCCACACTGACTCGAGTCAACTCCACACTACGTGCACAGACACACCTCCTAATCATTCCTTCCACGAAAATGCAAAGCGCTGCCCTAAAAATAGGCAGCGCTTTGTAATTATGGAGGAGTCAGCGCTCTTAATATTTGCAGAGATTTATGTATGGCGATTCCCATGGTCCCCACGGTCAAAATGCTTGCCTTGTTCAATAAGCACGGTGCTGGTTTAATGTGGGTCAAATGACAGTCTCTCCCTGGGACATATGAAGCATATAAATAAAGTCCTCACATTCCAAGATAAGACATTACATGGAACAGCTCCACAATAAAAAGAGGGAGGTGGGGCCAGAGAATATGTAGGTCATTCCCTGATAAGACCACACACACAAAAAAACATTTTTATAATAAAGAAACATACTTACTTGGTAACAAATCACAGCTTAGATGCCTGTTTAACTTGTCTTCCAGTTTCAGTAATAAGGTAAGCTGTGAGAGAAGGAAATATGCTGAAACCACGGATACATTTTCACGTATCAAGCAAGTCTTTAAAACAGTCGTGCTGCTTTATCTTTTTGTCTAAATATTGACTTATTCAGCAACGTTCTCTCATTGTGCCATGTCCTTAAGTAGTGTTGTACTTACGTTGCCGTATGGGTGATTGGTAAAAAGCAAACATGATCACAGCAAGCAGACTGAATCAGAGGTGAGTGTCTTCAGCAGGTTTAGATAACACAGGCTAGGCGAACAATACAATCACTAAGAACCTGCTGACGATTACACATTACAGACAAGATTCGTCCGTATTCATGAAATCACAGCAAATGAGTGGTATCTTCCCTCTGCCTTGCAGTATGAAACTTACATGATGTTTTGCCCCTTCTTCAACTGGCTCGATATTGCACTGCATTTGAAGTACCTGGAAGAGTAATGTGAAAATATAAGCATTAAAACTGAGCTTCAACATTGATTTCCACTTCTACCATGTTGATTTACACTTACTTGGTGTTCACCACCCACTCTTACTCATTCCCTAGGTGATTTACTACCTCAGCTCTAGCTAATGGAAAAGCCAACACTGCATTCAAGTCAGAGCCCTGCCAGTAGAACCATGGGAAATGTAGTTTTTGAAGGTGTGCCTGCAGCTTCAGCTGTGAATGATGGTGGCAGGCTGTAGGCTGGTAGGATGGTGTGACTTCAGCCCTCTATCCTGATCTCTCCTTCCCCCTCCTCTGGTCTACCCCTCCTCTTCCTCTCACCTTCCTGGTCTCCAGCTCTGCAGGTTCTGGCGTGGGTGTCTTGACAGAGGGGGGTACGATGGGTGACTTTACCGCCTCCTGTTGAGGCTGCTGTGGGCAGGGCATCCCGAATGCTGTGAGGGGGTAGATCCCATTCCTGTTGGGTTTGAGGTAGGGACAAATGTTACCCCACCCTTATCAAGAGACAGCAAGGTCATATCCTGTGGCAAACAGGTTCTCACTCAGTCATTGAGCTGAAACATACAGCTAACAAAGTAGACTCATTTAGAGTTTTCTTTTTCAAACCTGGATGACAATGACAAGGACAATGGACAACAATGAAAATAAACAAATTTACCTAGATCAAATTATCTGGAGAGACTGTGTGGTGCTGGTGAAAACAGGGAAATGTTTGCAACTCTCCATATGTGCTAAATAATGCCCTCTAGTGGTACTGTACAGCTATAGCTTTTGAGCTTTTACTAAGCTTTGTTACGAAAACTGAGGCAGAACTTTCTCACCTCACATCCTCTAGGAACTTATCCAACTCAAGAGCCGGAAACTGGGAAAGCCTGAAATATATATTAAAAATACAATAAATACAACAACAGCTCCAAATTATACTGTCAAAGATTCATTTTGTTTAAGGCACAGGCATATGTGGAACACAACTGCAATGTACTTTGTAATGCAAACAATTAAAAAAAAAATACTACATTTTTAAGTTGTACAAATCACTTTCCTATCAATTTCAGCACATGAGTTGCAGCATAATGTAACAATGTGAGATATAAGAAACAAAAAGTAACACTGGCTTCAGGTTGTTCATCACATACACTGCAGTTAGACACAACGGAGCAACAGCTTTTATAAACAGTCTTTAGATTGCTACCTTTTAAATGACATACATGAAGATAATAAAAGCATTCAGTCCGCTACTTAAATAAAATTTCACTGTGGTCCTGAACTTATGACACAATACCACACCTTAACCGTAACCTTATGTAGCACAAAACATGTTTTTCAAGGCATGGGTGTCACTCTTCATAAAGAATGGAAAACAGAACCCTGGGCCAACGGCAAACCTGGCACCCTTGCATCAGTCTGGGCACCTAATCCCCAACCAGCTAAAATCAGTCCTCATCTCTCCCCTCAACTGCTATGTGCATGTAATGGTGCTAGGCATCACTCAGGTGGTATATGCCTGTAGAGCTACTGAAAGCTACTGACGACCAGTGCTACATAAATGTAATACTGTAGCCAGTGTGATTATTGTTATTCAACAGGGCTGATCTCAGATGTCAGAGAGGACGACTTACTTCATCTGAACCCCTTCCTTGCCCTCAACAATCACAAGGTTGGGGTCCATGTTCTTGGTTATTTCTTCTAAAGCGTTTTCAGGGATCATGTCTAAAAGAGGAGAACAGTGGTGAGAGGGAGCTGCATGACAGAAGGACACAAGGCACCTGCTTCTAAGGTGTGTCACGTGGAGGAGATCAGTTACGGCAGACCTTTACTTTAAACCGGAACCTGCAGTCAAATGTGTAGTGCTGACTTCTGAGGGGAACAAGTGCTGCTTTATTACAGTGAGGTCATACTTCCTCCCTCATGAGTCTTCAGTCAAATGATGAAACTGAGGTTTTGTTTCTGTGATCTGATCATATGAGAAGGTCCTAAGACTCTACAATACCCTTTATTTGTGTGAAAATACCAAATGTGAGAAAAACACACAATTTTTAGCTGCATGTTGCTGATAAGGCAAGTGCTCTCGTTTATGTCCATTATCATAAAACTTTATGCGTATTCCAAAAACTGCTCTTAGACATTCTAAGTGTATTCTAATCTAAATGTATCCTTTTAAATTCACAACGACAATTTAATGTAAAGAGACACACTGCAGCTACTTAACTGAGGTCTCACTCTTCAAGTACTGAAACATTAAGCGCTGAAACCTCTCAGGTATGAGAAGGGAGAGCAGAGATGGAAGTGGGACAGCACCCTGTGAGACAGGTCAGGGTGTGGTAATGCAGACTCATGGTGATCCTGTGTTGTGACTGGTGGACACTCACGCTGATGGCTGACGATACAGTGGGCGGCCAGCAGCTTGAGCAGTGGCACCTCGAACAGAGCCTGGTGGAACAGCAGCTCCTTTGCTGTGGGCCGTTTACCAGGGTCTGCCTCCAGACACTTCTGGATGAACTCCTGCAACGCACACACACCGTTACATAAAAACCTCAGACACACACACAGTTACATCAAAGCATTACACATACGCAGTTACATAAATGCCACACACACACACACACACACACCACTTCATCAGAGCATCACATACTTACACACACATATTGTTACATAAAAGCTTCACATTGTGTCTCACACAGACAGCTACAAAGCCTGGGAGGAGAAAGCCCCAACTCTTCTAGAATATCTCCAAATATCACCCACTAAAGTTTAACAGCCCACTTTCACTTGGAACAGTACGGGGGGTTTACTGACAACAAGCATGCCCGTAACAGACAACTGATTAAACAGATTGGCTACATCCATACACAAGACAGAGCCTAACAGCCCATTACATCATACTCACAGGGTACCATGAACTAACACTTAACACCCAGCAATTAGAATAAAGTTAAATAAATAATATATATAAATAAAATAAGTAAACACTCCTTAATAACAATTTCCAAAACAAAATCTTATGGGAACAAAAAGCCTAAGCTGGCTTATTCTCATTGATTTAAGCCATGCTGGCATTGTTGTGTGCTTCTAGGGGGAAGAGGCTTTTTAAAAATGCGCTACAGCCATAACCTTTGACTCCCATGAGGGCAGTATTAATAATAGTCACGCATGAAGTCCAAACACAACATAACAAAGGGTACATTAATCACTGACACAAAAAAGGGAACAGCAAACACATGGGGTTTGGTCAATAAGCGCCGGTCAGAGTGGCACGCCTAGCGGGAACCCAGCGAGAGCGCAGAGCATGCTGGGAGGGCCACTCCGCTGCCTCACACTCACTCTCTGTAGGGGGTCCTCCAGGGACTGAATGGCACTATTAATAGCTTCTTGTGATACATATGAAGACTCTCCGTTGCTTTGGATTTCAAGCACAGCCATCTGCAAAACAAGCCACAGAGGCGGACACCGGTTCAGGGTCATGGCAATCTGCGTTCAGTGTGGACAACCTTTACCTCTGGCCTTCCGCAATTGTCTGCTATTCACAGCATCTTTTCACTTTTCACAAACCGAGACACTGCAGTACATTAAGAAACTATCTGCGCAATTATTACATTCTGATGAAATTTTAAAAGGGGAAATTTCCCACCATTATGCTATCAGAGAGCTGAACGATTTCCATTCGCACTTATATTACAAAGGATCTAAACCACAAACGATCATACGTCTGTAGGTTGTTCTTTGCATGCGTCACACTAATACCTCTCAAAAGTGACTTATCGACCTTGCATTCAGATGAAGTACTGGCTGGGTTTCTCACCTCTAAGGCGCACATTCCGAAGGAATAAATATCGACTGCTGTAGTGACATCTGCTACAGCTGAAAGAGGGCAGAGAAAAATGACAACGATGCACAAACGGGCAGGAATGCGTTTCTCGAGTTTGGTCTGACGAACGGCAAGTTGACATGTACCTCCGTATTCCGGTGCAAAAAAGTGCAAGTTCTTCTGCTCCTCCCGGCAGGTTTTGACATGGTTGTTGATGGTGTCTGGAGCCACTGAAAGGAACAGAAAGGCGTTACTCCGGCTCTGGAGGTGGTCCTGGTAGGGCTTGGTTGTGGTGCCTGTTTGGTGTGCGCCCGGTCGTACGCACCTGAGCCGATCTTGATCAGCCCGTTGTGCTGGATGAAGATGGTGTCGCAGGTCAGGTTGCCGTGGATGATGGGGGGATCGCAGGAGTGGAGGTAACTGCAAAGAGGGGGAATATCCTCAGTAAGAGAGAGGCCCACGGTGGCGGCGGTTTTTAAAATGCACATCCTCTCTGGGGTGAGGAACGAGTGGTGACGGGCCCCCTACCCCCCTTTGCTGTACACACTTCAGCACTCGGATAGTAAGAGGCTGAAGTGACAGCAGCCGATCGTCACCAACACTGGACCTACAGCTTTAACGGTCTCTGTGCCTCCACCTCAAACTAGGTCATCTACACCCTCAGCCCAGAAACTAATACCACAGACTGGAACACATTTGAAGCTGCTGGGGGATAACACAGGGGGAAATCCAAATTCTCCCCAACATTTCCGTTTCCTAAAATCTTTTCATTTCTACGTCAAATCCATTTTCGGTGTCTGTTTCAGTTCCAACAGGCCTGCAATGACCTGTGAGCGTAAGGGCAGCAGTGACAGCCAGACTGACCTGAGAGCAGACAGGATCTGAGTACACCAGCGCTTCCAGGCCTAAAAACAGGACACAGACAGGGGACCAGGTCAAACACGGTTCAGCCCCACAGCATGATCGCCTCATTCATTTCAGAACAAAGAGTCTATGACTCATTTGGCCACACGAGCATTCCTATATGAAAGCGGTACCTTCTCATTCATGGTCTTGTGGTTTTTCTTGGTCTTTTTCAGAAACTGTTTCAAGCTTCCTGAAGACATGTACTCTGTGATAAATATGACCTGGGGAGGAGAATGAGAAAACAATCCTCTCAGTGACCTCACTTTCCCCATGATGTAATGTTTTCATGCAAATGCTTTCCTCAGCAAAGATTTCAATAATGACAGTTTATCCCAACAGCCTGCTTAAAACAGAAATATAACTCATTACCTACATACAGCGCTCTGGTCTCTGTATAAAATATGTTATTGATCTCTGTTAATAATCTCTGCATTCATAAATCACACTGATTATTTCTTATTCCTTACCCGTGCTCGGTTCTCTTTCACGTCTGCCCAGTATTTATGGAACTTGACAATATTGACATGCTCCAGCTGGATCAAGTTATCAAAAACTGCTTTGACTTTCTCCTGTTGAGGGGAGGGAAAAACAGTAGATGAATTCAAAATTTGGGACTGTAAAGTTCATAGTGCTTTAATTACATAACTACTCATTTTGTTACATAACGTGGAAGATGCACTGATGCTTTGCCTCTGACTCGCCGTCCCTCCCTACAGCCTGCTATGACAAGGAGCCGGCGATAAAGCTTGTGATGGAATGCTGGGCATGTCTGGGGCATGCTGGGAGCAGGACACAGTTCATGAGTCGCTCCTCGTGGAAGTCCACGGAGAGTTCGGCGTGAGGTCCCGGGGTGACATCATTCCCACGAGCGGTAACTCGGCTTATCGCAACGCAACTGTTTACACAGTAACTTTCAGGGCAAAACACTACCGAGTAAGTCTTCTGCTCATGTGTCAATATTATGCTTGTGCTCAATGGAGGGTGACATGGCATGTCATGTGAGAGAACGCAGGGCGCACAATGAAAAACAGGTTGCGTGTTTGAGTAGACCCTTATGGAGAGAACAGCCAGAACAGGACACAATGTACTTAGAGACACTTGAAGAGAGAGACATTAGAGACCAGTAAATGTCAGTATAACAAGGTTTCTCACACAGAGAGAGAGAGAGAGGGAACAAAAGAGAGAGAGAGAGAAAGAGCAGACTATTTTGGTAGCGGACCACCTGATACCACCAGGCCAATGCTTTGTGCAAGATGCCTTTGAGTGGAAAATGTACTCTGTAACAGTCCACACGGAGCTGATGAGCTTCCACCACTTAACACTGAGGTAAACAGCTCTCTGGCAGCATTAGCCACCACTTGGAAGAAGGAGCAGAAATGCAGTAAGATTATTAATGAGTAAGCCAGCTGATCCTTCTGTGTTAGAACAATTTCTTCTGATTCTTAACTTGTACACCTGCAACCGGTTCCCCTACTGGCCAGAGCTCCTGTGCTCCTGTGTCACAGGAGCTTGCTTTGTTCTGTCTGTCATTGTGAAAGGGAACACTTCAGCCCCTCCTCTCTGCGGGTAGATACTGAAACTTGCGCATGAGATGACAGACAGCCGCCGACATACTTCCTCCACACAGAGGAAAACATCCATCAAACTGGTGTGAAAACTGTCATGTTCACAGTACCAACCAACCAACCAAATACCAAGGCCTCATCTCCATGTAGATAATAATTAGACAAATGAATCCCTCTCTATGTACATTAAGTCCATAGCAAAACAATGCATTGCAATGGCTGAAGATGATAAACTTCTATTACAGGTTACCACCTCCTTTTCAAATTCTGAAGGCCTCAGCAAATCCACTTTGAATGATGAACTGAAGCACCAGTTACTATTTTGCTTCTTCAACAGGGCGCGTAAGGACAATAAGGAAATGAACAAAAGCCGCTGTGACAGAAACGCAGTTTGTTATTCAAAGTTTAGAACAAAGTACAATGCGATTAGACAGGATAAAGGGCTGTCTGCTCCAAATCGAGAGCTGTTGGTTTTGTCTCGTGACCCCAGACAGTGATGTAACTCTGGCGCAAATGGCGCATCCTGTAAGCGCGCGTTGCTGTGGCTGCCTCACGGCGGCCTACCTCCTGAAGCTTGAAGTTCTTCCTCTCGGAGAACATGACCTCGTTCCACACCACCTCCACGCCCTCCTCAGTGTCCATGGCCAGGTAGGCACTGTCGATTCCGGGGACATTGCGTTGGTTCACCTGGGGAAAGGGAGGGCGGGTTCAAACAGGGCCGAAATGAGTACAGCGGGATAGGGGAGTGGGGTGGGGGCCTACCTCCTCCCTGCGCTTTTGCCAGCGCCCGCACGGGCTCTCCTCCAGGATCTCCGACTCGTCCTCGCTCTCCTCCTCCTCGTCCTCGGTGGCGGGCGGCGCCTGGGCCACGGCCGAGACTGGAGGGGACACAGACGACACCCCCTGGGTGACGGGCGCCGTGGCCGTCGACTCCGGCTTGGCGTCCGGGGCCGAGGGCGGGGCTGGCTTCCCGTCTCCCTCCGACATCACTTCCCCTCTGAGCCTTCGCCCTCCCTTTATTGCGCCTCTGGTCACTTGGCTACTTCGGCGTTGTTGCCCTTGTCCTGAGGCCTGGAGGAACCGCAGAGCAAACACATGGCCCACATCAGCTAAAGCCACAGTAATACAGACAGGGCACAGTGGCCCCAGATACAAGTGTGAACTGTGGTAGTCCAGTGTAAGTGAGCAATAACTTGTTTCAGACATAAGGGACAGTACAAACACACGTTGGACACCATAAGGGATTGTCTCTACTGAAGAGTCTAATCTTATGGGTTAATGCTCTTGACTCTTTGGCGGTTGGTAGCATATACGAGAAAATTCTCTCTGAGGAGTGCCATTGAAACTACCTACAAACTGTTAAGACTCACAGACTAAAACCGACAGATACAAAGATTTGCCGGACGAAAAAAAGCAATTTCTTCAATAATTGGACATTGTTTTCCAGGATGCTTCAGCGAAGTCGTAAGGACGTGTCGCGTCTAAACTGATCCCTGCTGGCACTAAACACGGCCAGCTCAAGCAGGCTACCACTTTTGGCAAAATCGATGTGGCGCACAGACACCACAACAGCAATGACGAAATGCACGCCAAATAATTCCAATTTAGTGTTGTCGCTGCTAAAACAGTGAACATACTACAACTTACACCACAGGCAACTTAATAAAACAATAAAATATGCTATATTCTTACAAACCTTGGGGTCTTTATCTACACCCGATGTATATTCACGGCTGAAACTGACTGATTAGCGCTGCTGACCACAACACTGGCAATTCAGCAACGGAGCGCAATGGCTTCCGGACATTTAAAAGCGACGGTCTCGCTGCATCCTTTCCTCAGCTAACCTTAGTTGGCTAGACACTGCGTTCACTGTCGTAGCTTGAGAGATCCAGCATTAATCCAAAAACAATTCCCGTCTTTTTGCACGTCATTCTGACGGCATCATCAACGTCGCCGCCTAACGGTTAGTCCACTAGGCTAGTCCAGTTAATTTTTTTTATCCTAATCATTTAGTTAATTAAGCAAAGACAAACATCTGCGCTTGGCTGCAAACGAGTTAGCAAACTTCGTTACCTTCGCACCCAATTTCAAACTGAGGGATGATCAAAGTATCGAGGGAATGGTTAATTGACAAGGTAGCTGTGAATTTGGCTGGAAGGCCAGCTATGTCCTTACTGTACATCTGCCTGCCCGTCTGAACTGTACAAACACGCAAGCGTGGTCATTAGTTTGCTAGCCTATCCAGAAAGCCAGCGTTAGCTAGCCAGTGAGCTACGTATCTACATACAGTTAGCTAGCGAGGCATTTGCTCGCTTTCACTGTAAAGGATTTGCAATATCTACATGTTTTGACACCTAATCGATACAAGTGAGCAAGCCAACCTTACATATAGCTCGTTAGCAGGCTAGATGATGGTCGAACTAGCTAGTTGCGCACGTCTTGCTTTTCATCGAAGGCAAGCCTTTGATGAAACTACTTGAAATCAAACATACTCAGGCCTCATGCTAATCACAAGAGATGCCTTGCTAGCTGCCGCTAACAAGTAGCTAGCTAGCAAATCTAGAAACAATGTATTCTTATTAGCAGCACAGCTGGGTGGTTAAGCAAGCCAAAAAGTTACCTTTGATTGTTGAGGTGTAAGATTTTCCCAGCTCCGACGCAGTGAAAAAATATATATCCACTTCTGGCGTGGTATCGACGTGATATCGCTGTCAACTCACTGCTTGCGGTGACGGGCAAATAGGAGAAGACCAGTCCCCGGTAATTCCGTTAAAACGCACTTCCTTCACCGGACAGATCGACAAACGCTCAGCTCTTCTCAATTTGGTCACTTCCAGGTCACTTGATTTTACGGTTGGTAGACGACTAATAGCTCACAAATAGAAAAAATACAAACTAAAAACAGTCAGCTAGCAAGCTAGCTAACTCCCTCAGTTATCATATGCATACCATCAATGCACAATCAGTGGCAACGTTAGCCAGATAGCTAAGTAAGTAGCCTATAGCTAGCTCGCTTATGATTGATGATGACTACCAAGCTAGCCTGCTGCGCTACCTCGACCGGAGGACAAAGCTACCTAGCTTGCTAGTTACCACAAACTTGAACACATTTGTGCTGAAAGACTAGTCTACCCGCAAAGCACACGCGGAAAAGCGTTCCCATAACCACTATTTTCCCAGCTAAAACTGTTTCACACCAACGCCTACAAAGTCTGATAATGGCGACTGGCGAATGCACAGAAAGACGCCATTCACTCACTAGCTAACTTCATCAGAAGCTACACTGTTTTCTTACACGGTGACGAGGGACTGACGTTCTGGAGCACCAATCGCAATTCCGCTTCCTGGAACCTCTGCTTTGTGATTGGTGACAGACGACCTTGGTCCCTCCCAGATAGCCCCAGGTGCCGAGGAAATGACAGCCCATACCAGAGCGAAGCAGGCCAGGAGGCGAAAGAAAGGGGCGTGTCTTGTCAGCGGAGTCCATGTTGAAGCAAGGGGGAAAAATCGCATCTTCCTCAGCAGACATTCTTTTGCCGACAAAATACCCAATGGCCGATTTTTAAATTATGAACGTATTACTAAGCCATTACAGCAAGTGTCTGAGAGTAACAGCGTTAGTTATGCTACTTTTAGAAGCTTTTGCTTCCTTGATTGAAAAACAATCCGTCGGCGTATGTAGATTTTGTGTAGGCCTACCTAACGGTAGACGATTTCAGCAAGCTACATACAACGGTGTTTTGCCATCACTTATGATCACTTTATTTCACTTAACGAAATTAAATTACTATTGCTGTCGTTAAAAAAAGACGGGACGGGTTAAATAGCACCCGCTGCTGACTGTTTCAGGAAACTGCATTGTGAATACAGCTGTCCTCGCTTCCCTTTGCCCCTCTTTACAAACATTATCTAGGACTTGAAAGTGAGTTTAAGTATTATCTGTTTTCAATGGTGGCTTGATAGCGACAGATACAGCACTGTCAATAATGCAAAAATCAATAGACCTTCACTAAAATCTGCAAATAGCCTACAAAATAATAGCAATTATGAAATAAACAACATGAAGAAGTAGCCTACTCAGTCACTCGGCCAACTTTTGCACTATGTGTAGATGGAGCCGAATAATTTTACAGTAGTTTGAGATGGTGCGCAAATTGGCCGAGATGGTTAAAATAAGCGTAAAGAAATGACTTGTGTTCCATCATCAGCAGACAGCTGTATTGATGTGATCTCATCGAAAACACGGGGAACTGACCACCGGATGAGATTATTGTACAATGCAATGAGAAGAATTTAAATGTAGATCCTTTCCCTTCGGAAGCCGAGACAACAATACCAACAGACCACCCATTGAACGCTACTCGTATGTATTTTGTGCTTTCCCTCATGGCACACAGAACAAAAGCACGCGTGAAAGCACCGCCGTCTGGGTACATGCTGACAAACGGCATCACGCAATAAACTGCATAATTGTGTGTGGAAAGTTGGCGCCAGCAAGGCGAAGAAGCAAGGAGAAGGACACGCGGACGTCAGGAAGGGAGGGGGCAGCGACTGTCGAAAGTGTCACTTGAGCCGCCTATGTCCACTGCGAGGCGCGGCATCCGGTAAAAGTGAGAGCTACAATATCAGCATTCTTTGCGAACCTGTGAGAACCTCCTGATGAAAATGAGAATGGCAAATCTGCTAATTTTCTGCAGAAATTTCTGCACTTAGGCTGATTAAAGTATTTAGTATTTGATCAGATTTATCCTCTGATTAGTCAGTTAAAGTATGCGCTCGTAGCTTGCTAGAAATCTAAAACAGCCATTGGCTCAACAGTTCACTGTTGCAGTTGCTTTCTCTAGATTCCAGTGAAAGACAACTCACTGGCAAGCCTCAACGGTCAGTTTCAATTTATTTTCTATACCATCATGGTGGGAAACAATTTTGGAGTTTTTAGTAATAGCGATGCCTTTCTATCGTGCAGTATTTGGGAAATAAAATAATCGGGTTAGGCTATGTGAAAGCATGGTAAATGTGACCTTTTTGACTGGTAAGATTTTTTTTTTAATTGGGAATTGTAATATTTATTTACTATGATGTGGTACAATATCAGTGGAATGAATCACCCGTACATTTGATCAATAAATAAACATTTTTAGGAGTATATGCAGCTGTTGGCATTGACTCAGGCTCGCCCACCACCTGCTGGCATGCATATATATAAAGAGAATGTCAACATGCTTTATTCCTTAGGGTGGACCAGAATGGATACAAAATATCAGTACACACAGTTTGGAACATTTCTTGGCATGCGCCCTGACTTGAGGTACCCGGTGTTCTTATAATTCATGATAGTCTCTCTCTCTTCAGCAAACCACACTTGAACCTGTTTTTGTATGGCCCTTTAGGGATGTAGCACTAATTTACACATTGGTACTTCAGATGCATCTCTGATATTTTGGTTGCTATAGCACTAGTGTTTATTTGTCAGTATGGCAATGGTTATTATAACGGTGAGTTATGTTTTGACGTTTTGTAAATGGGATCTGATGTTTTCTGTATGTACTCTTTTTCATGTAGTCTCATTGCATGCTCTGGTGTATCCTGTTTTGTATGTCACAAAACAGCCAAATAAGCCAAATGGAAATGTGTGAAATTTCTGATACTTTTCAAAATGAGATTCATACACCCCATTCAATGGGGTTTCATCAGCAGGGGAACAAACATTATGCAGAGAGTTATATCCACAAATCCGCTCCATACAGTATCTGTACTGTGAAAACATATATGGCTTGTTTCCATGTTTCCCAGCCAAGGTGCTATGCCACTCTATGGAGGCTGTTTACACTTCCAGTCAGCGTAGACAAGGTTGGGTTGAGAGCTGGTAGCTCCAGGTGAAAGCTGGCTGCCTAGTACTGATGTGGTTGCATTAGGTCTGGTGGAAGCAGGCATATTTATAGAACTGTGTCACATAATGAGGGAGGTAGAAGCCTAGCGCAACAGCATGTATGTGGGGCCGTCCCTTGCCAGTAGAGATGGGATTGTCAGCCAAAGAGAACATCTGACTAATCATCTCTCATGTCCAGCCAGATGGAGACGTTGTTTGCTGAGATGGAGAATGACGAGGCTACTGTGCTTGTGACAGCATGGAGATTCTTCCAGAGCTACAATGAGAGCAGCTCAGAGGAATGTCATAGAAATGCATACTTTTTTTTTTTGGACAGCTTGACCCACCCAAGCCTGCTGGGGCCCTCCGGCCGTGGTTGAACAAGGCCATTGAAAACATGCCTATAGTTGTTCATCCTAAAGGGGAAGGGTTACACCTCCTGTGTAAAGGAGCAATTCCTCCAGGCACGCTGCAATGTTCCACAGGTATTTGAATTTTGTGCTGACAGTTTTGCATGTCTTCAAACCTCAGCTATTACAGGATACAGCGCTGTGGTTGAAAACAATTTAATCAGCGATTACATACAAAGGATTTTTGTCCACTGACATCACTGACCTACAAATACAGTACAAGTCAGCAAAGTGACACAATAACACACACATTATAAAGAATTGGCTCCTAAACTGTTAAAAGTAATATGGAATGGTAAGTACTCTTTATATCACTCAATTTTATAGGCACAGCTGAACATGGGAATGCACAAATAAAGTTTCACTTTCAATACCATGGGCTGAGCTGTTGCTGCCACACTACTGATGCCTTAAACCATTATTTTCCTCAAAATGAAATAAAAGCTTCGCTTCTTATATTTGCATGTTGCAAAGTCTTGATCTCTTCTGAATACAGTGACAATGGTGAGTGAACGAGGAGTCGGCCTGCTCCTCTATATAACTGTAGCTCTAAAGCAAAGAGGTAGAGAGGAGAAACTGTAATAACACTGTACAGTAAATGATGCACAACTATTCTGGAAGACTCACCTTGTAGAATAAGCATGTCACTTTCTGTGCATTAGAAGCAGAGAAAATACATAGCCGTGTCATTTATATGCGTAGCACAGTTACAGATGGCCCAGATTCCTGGAGTATTTACAGTGCTGGAGTTTTTCTGCACCTCTGAATGGCGAGGAACAGAGTTCTGTAAAAACACAGTCATCTGCATGCACTTAGCCTAATAAATGATCCAATTACGTGATTAAGGGTTTGGAAGGAAACAAACATATGAAAGATCTCCAGGATCAGAGGTGCTCTACTTTCGCCTGGGAAACTCCCTTCATCCCCGGTTTCTTGATTGGCTAATTTAACCTACCTTCCACATATTCATTCACACAGCTTTGTGTTCAATGCACATTTATACTCGGCTAAAGCAATTCAAGTTAAGTTCTGTGCTCACTGGTCCAAGGGCACTGTTCCAACCAGGACTCAAAACAACTTGCTGAAAAGTCCACCCCCTTTAGCGCTATGCCAGCTTGATATTGTCATTGCCGCTGAGCTCGTATATAAGGCTGGTAGGAAGTGCTGATTTTATCGCATCCTTATCTTCTCCGTTCATAGATCCTTTCACTTACAGAACTTTATTTCTTAGGGTAAGTAGTACTATATGTGCACAGATAACAGTGATCCAACATGAGACATCATCCATTACTGAAGTATTCCATTTCTACCTATGAGGTCATCCGTCTAGGCCTTAAAAGCCCTCTCCCTGCCAAACAAAGAGGCTTAAGTGTTTTTCTCTGTATAATAACCACCGCCTCTTAAATCATAACTTTTCCATTACCTGTAACAGTCCACGTTTTAAAGCTCTCGAATGCATCATTCTGATTCACGAGCCTTCAGCCTGTCCGTCAGGGCAGCCGATACAGTTCTAAGTGGTTCCCCCGTCCAAGAGCAGGAGATGGTGCAGCTCACCTCCTGCACCGGGTCCGACCGCACGCCAAGCAGACAAGATTAAACGATGACAGAGAGATGCCAGCTGGATCGCATTCGCCTCGCCTGATCCGGGCGGTTTGTCGCGCCCTGTTTGCGATGCCAGTTCCCGCCGGAGATGGGGAAAGGGGCTGCCTGGTGCACCAGGTCCGGTTCCTCTTGGAAAGTGCGGACACAGGGCGCCAAGGCGGTTGTGCGGCTACAGGTTCGTGTCTGTGAACATGGTGTGCTCCTTCCTCACTGTGCTGAAGCCTTTGATGGTGTCGACAAACTCCTCATCTTCCATAAACTGCAGGGAGATAAAAGATGAAAAGTCACCTGAAGCATTGTTTGCAACATCTGAGAATTTGATGTTTGTGTGGTGATAATATTTGCTTGTCCAAACATGAGTCCATTTTTATGCTTTTCCCCCATTATGTAATCCTGATTTTGGAATTGCTGATTTATACATTAGGCGTGTTATTTTTATGCAGGTGTTTTTCACACTACAAACCGCACTGTGCACCACAGTGAAGTGTGCACTTGTTGGCAGATAGGCATTACTCTACTGACATCATCCAAGCCATTCGCAGGCATCTGAATGATTACAGTGCCCGAGTGCAGTGAGATAAGGAAACCCTCACCAACCTATGCACCCCTCTCCCCAAGCAGGACAATGCCTGTTTGTTCCGCCACTGTGGGCTCCTGGTCACTCCCAGCAGATGACACAGCTGGTTTTGAACTGGGGCCGTAGGCCTGAAGCCTAAACTCAAGACAAGTGTCTCGCAGACAGAGCCACTAGGGAGGCCTGTGCCTGAGTCTTTGAAGCCACTGCAACAGGTCCTCAGACAGGTCACATGCACGCTGAGCCACACCCCAACACTTCTGTCTCGGAAGCCACCTCGTCTCACCATGCCGCTGTCGTGGCCCCGCACCACCGGGCTCCACACGCCGTCCTCCATCAGGGACTTCCTGTCGTGCATGTCGATGACCTGACTGACGCTGCGGTGCAGGGAACTCTGGGAGTGGGCGCGACTCAGCTGGCCCTGGACGGACGCGTGGAGCACGGACAGGTCGTGGGTGACGTGGGAGACTCCAGCGGCCACGACCTTGTTCTCCGTTGCCCCCTGAGACGAGGGGAAAACACACAAGTGAAGCCTGCTTCTTATACCAATGTCTGCCCCACCCCAGTGTAGTGCTGTACCCGTCTATGCTGAGAGTTATTTCAGTGCATAGCATTTTTCACACAGTGTTTAACACACTGCTTACTTTTGTGTAAATGCCAACAGCCACCTCACTTGGAGATCTGATGCCATTGCAAGTTCTGTATGCTTAAATATGACTGTCAGTTTGACTTACTATTTGACAGATTATGCATTTGATGTATAGACTAACTTCTGATTTCAAGAGCAAAGATCTTCTAACATGAGAGAAAAAAACCCCATTTTTTTCCCTACACGGAGTCTCTCTCACAAGGCAATATTTTACCTATCGCACCATTCACAAATGTGTCACAAATATCCTGAAAACCAAGGAATACATTTGAAAATTTGTCACAACAATCACTTAACATAATCGTACAGTGTAATACATTATTTTATGACTCACTTATTGAGTGTAACATACTAATATTTAATTCAGACAGTGTGGTATTTGAGGTCACATATAACAATAACAGAAATACAGTGATAACAGTGACAAAAGAGAAAGTCAACCCAAACTGAAGCAGGAAAGGACACCCTTTGCAGGCCATAGCGAGTGATCAGCACTTCATAGGTTAACTGTGAAAGTTGAAAAGTGAAGGTTACCTCCAGGTGCAGCGTGAATCCTTTGAGAGTAACACTGCTTGAGGGATTAGTGGTGTCCGGGACTGTGTCAAACTGAAAGGAGAAACTCCATATAAAAGTCTTTACACCAAGCCAAAGATTGTATGAATATATATAATATATATATAGACACAGACACACACACACACACACACAGAGACCCAGATACACATGCACAAATACATGAGATACTGTTATAAGGGGAGGGTGTGTGAGAGGTAACCGCAGTGGAATTTGGCTAAAGGAACTTTCAGCATAATTTGACTTTCAGAACAAACTGGTTTTTGTGGCAATTAGAATCCCATGGGGGTGGGGGGTACAAAAGGGCAATCCAAATGTAATGAACAATTCCACAGAAAAGTAGAAGCAATCAAAACCCTTATACAGTCAAGATAAGCACAGTTTAAATATAAATGGCATTTAATTCTACTTTTATATGAATAGTGTACCTGTTTGTTTGTAATAACTGTTTATATATAACAGATCTGTTTACGTCCTGTCCCTATGAGTAGTTACAGGATCAGTGGGCGCCACATCCACCTCATTTGATTACAAGAAAATGAGAAAAAATCCAAATATGTCGATTTAGCGCCACCTTGTGGTTAAAATGTGGAATCGATGTCGGGGACAGAGGCGAGACGGCATTAAATGGCGCCAGCAACTAGGTTAATTCTCTCTCCACAATGGCCCAAATATTTCAGTGTACCCTCTGGTTGCGATACTTATTATCGGTGTGGTGCACATTGCATTCAGCCAATCTTTGTACTCGTTGTACTCCTGAAAACACATCTATTCATATCATTGAGAAAAACTAAGTTCTCACACAATCAACATGAACAAATTACAAGCATAATGGCCAGCATACACATATAATAAAAACACAAATACCACTATAAATTTTCAATTCTATGTAAAAAAAAACGGTATACGTGATTTGAAAAAAAAAATTTCACATACAAATCAGCATCACAGAGAATATGAAGTTTAATGGAGAGAACAGGCCATACAGCCCAGCTAGGCTAATCATTTTGTCTACTGTCTGGAGCATATCTAGGACTATCTTAAGCCTGGACTTAAATGCTCTGAGTGTGTATGCTTTCATTACAAATCCTGGAAAGCTATTCTGTGCATTTATAAATCTCTTAAAAAACCTGCTTCCTGCTATCCAAATATAGTCTGTGTCTCACCAAATAGGCATCGCTTGGAGGATAGACTCCCATAGGGCTTCTCTTCTGGAGGGGCAGAGGGACCAGAGGGGGGCGCTCTCTGGTGAACGGCGGTTTGTTCACGGCCTTGTGGAGCAGCAAGCCCAGGAAGATGGCCAGCAGGATCAGGGCGAGGCCCGCCATCAGGATGATGAACCACAGCTCATTGTAGAACTTGGATCCAGACTCCTGCATGCCCGCTTTCACCCCGGGCGTGGGCTCCACGGTACCTGCAAAGATGCAGAGAGAGAGAGAGAGAGAGAGAGAATGCCAAATGCTGCCCTCTAGTGGACAAAGTTCTTAGCCTTTACCCAGCCCAGGACAAGGTGCATTCTTCTGCAATCCTCAGACCACTGAGAATAAACATGACTTCTCAGCATCTCCTGCAACCATCAATGCTAAAATTCATGCTAATTCCAGCATCAATTCCTAGTTCCAGCAGATTTAAGATGTGTTTTCTCTTGTCCGATTACTTACCTCTGTTTCATATATTCTATTGAGTCACACTTACAGTACAACCATTTCTGTGTATTGTTTTACATAGTAAATCAAAAGCAATCATCATTAATCCTAAAATGAATACTACTGCTGCTACCACTACTACAACAATTACAACCAATTACTCTAATGAAGAATCAAGCTAAATATGCACTGCTTAATATCCAAGCTCCATTACTGCAACAAGGTTTTGAAAGCCATTCAGTGTGTAATACCATTTAGCAATATATAAGCAGTGAAATTATTTTGAATTATTTAATTATATGAAATAGCTTTGGATATAGCCTTACTCTGGGTGAACAGTTTCAGTCTAAATGATCAAAATTAATTTTCAGAAGAACATGCTGCCCTTTGAAACTGTAAGTAGCAGTAATGGACTTTTAATTTTGTTTTAACAAAAGAGAAAACTCTTATTGCAGTCTATCCCCAGGCAAAAAGAGAGGCTTTTCTTCTTTCACAAAGAATACAGTTCAACCAAGGTAATTATGTTTAATTATAGGTATGGCTCATGTATTAGTAATTACATAAAACATGTTTGACATAACAACGTGTCAATGTACAGTTAATGCATACCTGTGATAAATTATTCAGAAGAAATGCATTGTAATAATTAGTGGCTTTATGTGCAAAGGCACTAAATGGAGCAGAAGAGTGCTATTTTCTTTTCATTTTCTCTTACATGTCATTCGAAAACAATGGAGACAGTAGATAACCCACTCTGCTTAATATCTCCAAACCTAACTGTACAGCTTTAAGGGCATTAAGGGATTTTCTGTGCAGTGCTCCTATTACAGCTATTAGGCCTACTGTAACAATGACTGCGATAATGGTAACAACTCACTGTGAAAAACACCACTGTGGAAGTTTCATCTTAAATTTGAACGGCATGTGCTAAAATGCGGTTCATCGCCCTGAAATTCTGTTATTGATGTGATTCAGGGCCATAATGGCTACTTATCAGTGCCTAAATGTCTGCGTTTGGCTTTCACTGATCCATACAGTGGCTTTAGCGGGTCTGAATAGGGACAAGTCAACACTCTTTTTTCTGAGAAAGGTAATCACAAAGCCAGGAGCTAAACAGGTAATTTGACGCTTATCTCGTTCATGTGGCCTACTTTTCATTCCTAGCGCCTCCTCAAATGACCGCTTCTCGATTCCCATGCCATTTTTCCTTCCTCCACCCGCTGCTGCCTGCAAGATACACCGGAGCGCGTTTCGACAGCTTTCGAGCACATTTATCATATAGTTGTGCGTTATCACTTACGAAACGTTTAACGGAGTATTGTTTAGCAGTTGTCACTGCCCGTATCAGTGCAACCTAAGTAATGACGCAATAGGGCAAAAGAGATAACCAAACTAGAAGAAAGTGCAAAGAAAGTGATTCTACAAGGAAGAATTCTGCAGGAGTATAAATACGGTATAAGACGCAACACTCACCAGTGCCAGTTTCCGTGTTGTATGTGGTGATGGGAGTTCCGATACTCCCACTGCCCCTGTTACATATGACCTGGAAAGGTGAAGGCTTTGGCGAAGTGGAGGAGAGCACACCTGTTACCGCATCAATATTTCACACCACCCACCCCCGGCGCTGGCGGAGGCCGCGTTCCTGACGCCCCCGGCAGCGGGAAACAGTGTCAGAAAAGCAACCTTTTGCGCCCTAAGCCCCGCAGACCTGGCTCTGTCGCCGGAGAACCGCTACGGACCAGGTGCTGCTGGAGACGCGACAGGTACATACCTTCTGTCCCCGACCTCGTCCAGTCCGGCCGTGCCGCTGGAGCTATGGCAACAGCATAGCGGGCGGGATCAGTTTACCTCTGAAGCAGGGCAGCGGTCTCATGCCTTCCAGCATAACATCAGAGGATGATATTAGACACTGGGAGGACCATCCTGGTGTTAGTTCCACTATTTTCTGAATAAATAATTAAGAGGCAATTAGAATAACCAACCTTATAGGACCCCCTTTATCAATACAGATTGTGAAAACAGTAATGTAACAGAATGAAATCATTATCTTTTTTTTATCATTTGGCAGTGTTTGAAAGTTGCGTACATGCTGTACTACCATGACAGTCAAGAGTTGAAGTGGTATGGTTTTTAGTATGGTGCAGGTCACATTTTTTTTCAACACTTTTTGCCACATTGATCATATTTGCAAGCGGGTCAAAAAGAGTGAATTTAAAAAATGATAATTAAATGCTAGACTATAAAATAATATCCTACACTTCTTTTCTGTGCTGTTCCCTGGCAAAGGCTTAAAAGGCTTAGTGCATAGTTTCAATGAGGGTTGAATTTGGTCTTGTCTATGAAGTAAAGGCGTTCACAGAACTTCCTGAAGCCTTGGAATTTGAAAAAGCTGATACCTTCATAACTAAAACAATGTAGTTAGGCCATGAGAAAAATAGAAGCCAGGGATATTGGAAATCAGTTCCCATCTTAGGTCAGTTAACTTAGTCTTTGGGTAATCCAACGCAAGTTTACGCGTATATTTTAGACCACAATACACTTTTTAAGGCTACTGCAGTCATTACATGTACTGAAATGTAAAAGGCCACTCAATAAATCCAAGTTTTCCCATCACAGAATATGTGCCTCTCTCTCCTGTGTTACTGTGGAAAGTTCACCAGTTCTCCTGCAGCTCCTCAACATTTGGTATGCGTGTCTCTTCATTATATGCAACTGCCTGCAGGAGTTCTTCTTTACCCAGCGCAAACAATAGGTAAACATTAGCACTTTTTAAAGAAGGCCTCTTGAATTAATCTACATGAAAATTCAATCTGCCCTTAATCAAACCACAAATGTACACATGGAGGGTGGGATAATCTTATTTACCAGGGTACATCTGTATAATTACACCTGAATACTGTTAAAGGTCACTTTGGGGCAGGTTTTGAACGGGCGAGTCATTTATATAATGTCAGAAGTTATACAGGCCGAAGACGGATGCACTGGCGTATATGTTAAATTAGCCTCGGATAATCAGTAATTAAGCTGCGATCAATCAAAGTGATAGATCTAAGTGGCAATACGATGGGACCGCGGCTTTGTGGAATTCCTGGCAGAGTCTAGTCGCAAGTGTTCAGATTAGGGGTGACGTGATTGGAGGGGTTATTGTGTCACCCAGACGGAAAAAAAGGTCACTAGGCTGGAGAAAAAGGAGATGGATATGTTGTTGCAGGTTAACGAACAAATTCTCCTGCTTTGTTTTCATCTGGTGGTTGCTTTTATTCTGAGCGACTTACACAGACGTCAAGGCAAGATGCATAAAGGTGCAAGAGCAAGGGTTTAGGTAGATTACTGTATAGCAAATCACATACAAGCACATACTACTGAACATTATAATAATGAAATCTTTTCCTAGGCTTGTAGCATTAAAAGTGCCTAAGAATGAACCGTAGGTATAGATATTGCTTGTACTTGTACAGTTTTAAATTAATGCAGTAGTTAGTTTCATTATTGTCACAAATCTTCTTTCAAATTATCCTGGTCAACACAAGGAAAGTTGTCCTTACAGGTGAAACTTGTAATGAAGCATTTTATATAACTGGCAGTTCGCAGGCCAAACCAACTCTTAGTTTTGATACCATAACACCATACCAGACATGCACTCAAAAGACTGTACTGTGAAAAGGTCTTCAACCTTTGATTGAATTCTGATTAAAAACAGAAGCCATTTTGCAGTTAGATGGAATCAGCACATACATCTTCTTCTGTCCAAGTGTTGTTATTTCTCCTGTGCACATACATTTATGCAAAAATGTCACTGCCACTGTCATTGATCAGTGCTATAGTTGTGATGTGTCTTCTAATGTTTTTTCAACCACAGTTTAGACAAAACATGTTGCCCAAAGCAAAGTCACATTCACCCTGTTATGGTCAATACCTAAATCATTCATTTGTTCAAATCAACAGTAATTCCTGACTAAAACTTGCACAGAAAAGTTATTTATTGCTGTTTAACCCCCAGGTACAGTTACTAACCTCCCAATAGAGAATCAATGGGCATTAAGAGCTCTTTGCAATACTTGTCTGAGGGCCTCACACTATTAAACCGGTATGATCACAATAATCCATTTATTCGCGATTTCTGATTTAATGTCTCATCCACAGCTGTTCGAATTCCTGCCTCACATGCATGGTGTCCTAAATTAAATCTCATAAATAAAATGAAATTATCACAGGACCTGAGTCAGTTAACTTTGCTTCTGCTGTTCATGCTTCTCACAAGCAACAATAAAATGTTAATGCTGTTTTATCCCTGGATGGAATGTCAGTGGGATATTGCAAGATATGCCAATGCTATGAGTATGAATGAAGAAATGAAGGTTTTCATCAATACAGCACATCCCTGCAGCACTGAAACTGACACACACACACACTAACCTCACACATTTGCTGAGGTTCGGGTGTCTTTGAGCTAGGCAACCCACAATCCAACTGGTTGTACATACAGAATTCTACAAAGTAAATGTACTATTATTACATGTGTTTTAGTCAGCGCCTCAGTAATCTTCCACTTCACTGGATGCATGAATTATTTGCGTTTGTCAACAGCTGAGTCTGGAAGTTTAGAATTGGTTGTGTTAGTGCCTCTACCTAGTACTCATTGGTGGCACAGGGTAGCAACCTCGTGACAGAACAAAGAGGTTCTAGAAAGTATTTGTTCCTATCTCTGCTCTGTCAGTTATACCAGCTGTCCAGAAGGGGGAGGTGTATTCAAGAATTAGAGCCAGAACCCAGATATAGGCTCAGATTCAGTTCAACAGAGTTGTAGCAAATGCAAAGAGATTTAGATACTTGATTATGAGTTTGGTGCTCACTGAAAAGCACGAATACATTGTGTAAAATCAGGGAAATGTTACATTGAATGTTATACTTAAATGTGTTGATTAAAGTTAGTGAAGGAGCAATTGGATTGAATCTGGGCCTAGCATTAATACTGAGCAAAGCAGACTCCCTAAGTGACAGTTTTGGAACACTAGTGCCCATTGTGAATTGGTGAAAGCATTGCTGTATTTTAGTACCATTACTGATGGGCAGACACTTAAACTTCATCATATGCTCAGAAGTTAAAGTATATTTCCTGGAAAAAAAAAAAGTTTATTGAATTAAAAAAGAAGGAACAAAGAATAGCATTACTATCTGAACGATCTCTTCACTCGCACTGCATGTGGCACACGCTCTCTCCTCCTCTCAGAAAATGGGTCAATATTGGCTCGAGTGGTTTGTTCTGTTCTTCAGTTCAGGTCATTTGGTGAGAGAGAGAGAGAGAGAGAGAGAGAGAGAGAGACAGAAGGAAGAGGAGCAGAATGGATAGAAGGTCACCTGAGAGAGGCTGGTGATCAGAAGATGATAAAGTTGATGAGCTATTATCATTGGCTGCTTATCTGTGCTCCACTTAAACATATGTATACAGCCGAAGCCTTTAATCATCCCTCGCTTGAATGGTAGCCTGTCCCTCACCGGGACGTGGAGGCGGCAAAATGACCAAAACCGCCAAGGTCAGCGCCAGAGGGGTCTGCGCTTTCATTTTAAAGAGTGCCGAGCTTGCTACACTTTAAAACTCACCGCATTCAATTAGATTGGATTCTAAAAGAACCTTTACAAAAATTAAGACGGCCTGACCCTGTTTAAGAGAACTATAACGTTTCAGCCTAATAAATTTTTTGAAAAGATAGAGATGCGAGTAAAAGATCAAAATTATCCTGCAAACTTATTATGCAGGACAAACAAAAGGTCAAACGTGTTTAAATAGTCTGTGCTATTCATTTCTTTGTCTCTGATTTGAAATGGCTCATATTCCTTTGGAATATGAACTCCCATCCACCTGTGTCACACTTGTACAGCATACTTCCACTTCCAGAGCAGGCATCCATCATGACCGTCATGTCTGACAGAGTGGGCTTGGCCTGCTTCAAGGACTTTAATTGTAACTTCAATGCATATAGCAAAATCCGTAGCTGTACCTATAGTATGAAATAATTTACAGAGCAGGTGACAAGATGAGAAACGGAAGCTCTTAATGATGTGATTCCATTCAAAGTCTGTCTTTTGTGTAGTTACACATTTGTTTCTCACAAGAGTACTAGAGCATATACCATATTTACCTAAAAACAAAGTGGTCCCCATTATAAGGCCAAAAGGTCCCCTTTTTGAAGAGGAGTTTAACAAAATGACAAGAATACACTCTATCAAACAAAACAAACTAACAGCAAAAACAAAAAGAAATACAACATCAGCAGTCAGTGGGAAAAAAATTAATGTTATCTCACAGTATCATTTTGAAGTTTTGAAGTTGATGCATGATACTGGCCATCATAAAGCACACATGCAGACAGTACTGCTTTAACCAATATTGCAAGAGTTCACTGCAACAAAGTTGACAGCCAGGGATTTGTGCAAAGTGATGTTCAATTTACAAATTGTTTTTCAACAGGCCCTAATTCTCCGAAGAGCCCCCCTGTGTCTGACGACAGACGTTTCCGGGGCCCCAAACTGGTAAATAGTGTCTCCTGTCTGGGCAGGATTAATCACGACACAGAACAGTAGTTAGCTGATCGCATTATCAGGAGCTCCACAAAGCCTGACTGCTGCCAACAGCATTATCATAATATGCGACGGCGCTCGAAACCGGGGAACGCAAAGCTGGCAGAATACATGCCCGATAATGACTTTTTAAATAGTTATTTCCCGCCTTTGTTTTTATTATGTCAAACAAGATTAATGAGCCCTTTCAAAGAGGAAAGCAATTTCTTCGCCAGTGCGAAGCACTTCGACGGTGCTTAAAAACAGCTGAGCAAACTCTGCCAAAACAATGGTCTTCCCCTGACAGATTAGACACCAAAGCCATCTCAACGAGAGAGGGTATCTTTTATGGCATGAAATATGGAAAGCATGTGGACTATGACACTCAAAACATATGCGTATTGTCAATAGCAACAGCTGTTTCGTCGCAATTGATTTCAGCACAGGGACGCTACCCCTAGATGGCAATGCTATCAAACATTTTACTGAGCGCAGACACCCAGTTATTAACAACCTCTGCTTGCCTGGCCAAGATGTTCAAGGCAGCCATTGAAAAACACCTAAGGGAATCGATCTTATTATTGATTTTGCTTTAAATGTTTTTTTTAAATTTGTAAGATTGCCCATACAATTAGATAAGAGCACAAAAACTGTTTATAAACTGAGACAAAAGTTTAAATGTATTTGTTTAAATTATGAACTGGAGTTCAACTCAGGTTAACTCATTTTTTATTTCCATATCTGAACAGGGTCTTTCAGAGTTTGGATTTGCTGTTACTTTGTGCCACATCCCTCATTCTCCAGCTAAATAAACACTGAATGCCATGTTACATTAATTTGTAACCTCTAAATGTTTACAGGCATTGCTCATAGTTACCATTTTGGCATTTATACAGTCAAGTTACTACAAGACAAAAATCAAAATCCTAAAATGATGTTTCATATAGAAAAATTTTGTATTTTGTGTGACATGAATAGCGCTATGAATACAGGAAGTCTTTTCCATTCATACCTTTTCTATAGGACTAGTAACCAAATAATGTACATTGTACCCGAGGGTGTGAGAAACCTGTTAATCTTTACGTCAAAGAAACATAAAATGAGCCATAATGTAATTCTTTGTTCAGCAGGTGTGAGGCAGGTTTTGTGGGTAGAAATGGATTACAAGCCATTTTCCCTTCTGAATACAGGTCCCTGTGGCCTCATCAATTGTCTACAAATGTGATATTGTCCCGGAGAGCAGAGAAGCCACCTTGGAACAGGGGATGAATTTAATTTAGAATAACCATGTGTATTTGTCACAGCAATTATGCTGATTAGTTGAAAGGGCAGATTCTTGACCCTTCAAACGTGCATCACCGGCTCATGCCGTAGACATGCTGTCACTGTTCACTGTCTGTCGTGAAAATGTATACCTGAAAAGTGAGTATTCAGGACATAACTTAATTGGAGCTTTCACCGTGGTCTTTTAATTAAAATGGGAAAACAAATCTATCAGTTTTATTGTAAAATTATGTATAAAAAGTACATATAAAAATGACAATGAACTCTGAGCCAGGTAGGTAAAAATTTTTCTGATGCCTGCCTCCATATAAACCCCTCAATATGGTGTCAACACTAAATGTAACCATTTTCATGCAAAATAGTACAACTGACTCATTTTCTCAAATTCCTATATGATTCACAGAGCCTATTTTTCCACAAAAAAGTCTTCTTACATTCATACATAAACATTTCTTGCCCACTTCTTTTTCTAAGATGTCAAGATTTCCTATGGAAAAACGCAAACGTCCTAATTTAATTTGCCCATGAAACACTTCCACAACGCAACTCCCATCTTTGCAGTGAGCCCTTTTGCATTTTAAAACAGATTGTGTAACTCTGTGCCAGTATAGTTGAAGGGGTGGAGATATTATTGTCTGCCCATTACAGGCATAAACATGTGTCCTTGCTCTGAGCTATATGTTGCATAAAAATGATTGTAAAAACATCATTAGGTTTGGGATATGCCCCTGCTCTGATCTTGAGTTTTATTTTCTTGAGAATACATTTAATGTGTTATTCAATGAATGTCTAACAAAGGCGAATGTTTCATGGCACAATGTAGAGGTATATGCTTTTATAAACCACCAGGCTGCCTACATTCTGTTATGTGTCAGAGAAATGCATGAGAAAAGTACCTTCACAGGTGGAATGTGCAATAAGCAATACATGAAAATTTCAAAGTATCAGTAATCTTCAAAGGTATGTTCTTTCAAAGGCACTATATTAACAGCAAATGGACATCCAGAGATACCTATGACATTGGCATGTTGGTTTAGCCTTTATCAACTTCCCAGAGGCTAAAATAATGATCAAAATGACAGAACTGATTTCTTCAGAGTAGAGTACACAGGGCGGTCATTAGAATACACCAAAAACAATTAATTTTCACCAGGCGGACATGGAGATGTCATCTTCCAAACCATACTGTTTTTATCACATCCAACAATATTGAGAGCTTCTATATAGTTTTCTTTTACATAAATTGCTCAAGACAAAATGAAGAACAATAAGCTTTGAGTCAAGGTGACTTCAGTGGCCTTTGGCTCTTTAGCCTCTGCTTTCACACAGAAATCCTGATGGCACATTCAACAGAACTACACACCTGGACAGAGCACATTGGGCCAAGGTTATTCAATATGATATAAGACAAAAACAGGTTAAAGACCAATTTGCAAAATTCCACTTGAGCTTGAAAAGGACAATAAAAGTCGTTTCAACCACAAGGCAAAGACTCATGTAACAATAATTTTGCAACCTTTCAGCTGCATTCACATAAAAATAAAAAAATGGCTACATACGTGTATTCTCATAATTATGATATGAGTCCACACTGTGGATTAATTTGTGGGTCTGGGCGTGTGGTTCGGTGATGTGGGTGGAGCCAGAGAACGGGTGAAACCATTAATCTATTCCAGCGGGGGGGTGTCTCTGCAGGGCTCGCTGGGGGCATGCTCGCGGGAAGGCTTTAGTCTCTCAGATGACAGATGGTGGAAGAGGGATGCTGCTGGGCTGCTTACAAACATCAGGGTGCGAGGGCAACATCCAAACACACCTCTGGTAACTTAGCGGGTGAGGCTATCATCTTCTGGTGCTTATTTTTTCACCATTTTCAACCAGTACAAGTCAGCATTTGACGATTTAACATTTCTTAGATTGTTTTCATCAGTCTTTACCGTCTTTATTATGGGGTGTTGATCATATAAATTTCTAAAATTGTGATGCTAGGAATTCTTATGGATATGGTCTACAAGACATCTGTGCAAAAACGACATTATTGAAAAGCCCAGGATATACCAGTCATTCTGCCTCTGAACACATATCTATTAAGTACTGTTGTAAAACTTTGCTCTCCCTGTGAAAGGAGCTCAATCAGGCCTATAAACTGGCTTAGATAAGCATACAGTGTGAAAGTCATGGTAGTGTCTTACATGGAACTCAGGCCCTCATACATGTGTTTTTGACAGATATAGATGCAGGAGTATGTTGAAGGAACAGCCTCCTGAACCCTGTTTTTGCTACTCTAATATGCTATTACTCCAATGCTATTTGTCAACATACATCATATTCAATCTAATACCAGTGTGCCTTGTCCTGAAAACAGTCGTGAATGCCAGAACTAAGGATACATTTTTGATGCCAAACTTGTGTTTGAGGCCAAGGTCAAAGTACATTTCTGTGGTGCTCAACAAACACAAAATCAGACACGGATCATCCAGCAACAGCAAAGCGTTTCATGAGAAGCAGCGCGCAGTAATGGCTAATTGCATTTTGAATCGCGCAGCTTCTATTAAGCACACACTTCTCAGAGCGGATGAATCAGTCAGCGCTGAGACTTTGCGAAGGAAGGTGTCTGAGCCTCGCCTAAGCCCTCTCATCTTACAGGTGTTTGTCCTTTAAATGAATGGGTTATTAGCAACTGTTTAATTAAACAGGCATGATTACCTGCTCAGAATTCTGCACTTATCTTTCTCCAAATGTGCTCTCTGTGTCTGCGGCGAGGCACGGTCCAGCAATCTCCCATTATGTTTATGAAGCAACCGTGTTCTTAATGACAAACTAACAGATTGTAAACACGCCGCTGGCGTTCCTCTCGTCTTTTCCGTGGGCATTTTTTAAACAATGTCCTTCATGTTAGACTGGTTACAGGCGGCAGGAGGACGTCATTAGTGCCATGGTTAAACTGTAATTTACGCCATTAGGAAGGCAGGAGCAATTTTTATTGCCTAGTAAATTTCAGCGCTGAAATATTTGGACCATATGGCTCAATTTGTGTAATAACCTTAATTTCTTGCACCCTTTAGGTCCCCCCCGCTGCTCCGACAGGGCCCGGGTTTTCCGCGGGAGAGGTGGACCATCCGCGGCGCGCGAGCGGGGGATTAATAGGGTGCCGCGCGGCCGCCTCCGCGAAGGCGTCGGAGCGGCGGAGCCAGATGGCACCCCCGCAAATGGCTGTCAGGGGTCCCGATCCAATCAATAGAATGTATGAGTACATCTCCCGCCGGCAAGGGCCTCACGGGGCTGTGGCACAACATCTGGGGGAGCAGGAGGGCGAGGAGAAGGGGGGGAGCCGCCCCCGCCGGATGCTTGATTCCTTTCGGAATCAGATCGGGCCGGGCTCGTTTTTCAAACGGGCCCGGCGAGCGTTCAGCAATGAGGGGCGTCGGCGATCTGGTTTTTTGGGGCAAGACGGGCCTTTCTGTGAACAGCACCCTCCTTCAGCCCAAAGGCCAAAGCACCTCCATTAATAGCACGCACTGCCAGGGGGCGGAGCCACGGCGGAGGCCAATAGCAGCGCAGACGGCATGAGGGGCGGGCCGGAGATGTCCCCCTTCCCTCCGCTGCCGTGCGTACGTGTGCTGGACCGGGTTCCATCTCCTCAGCGCTGCGTTGCTAAATGTTACTGATGAGCTTTTCGGAACCGCCGTGCCATCTGCTGCCGGGGTGTTTTTCACATCGCAGACATGCATATGGCGCACAGTTGTACACTCGCAAAACAGCCCACACTTCTCATCTGCATGACAGGGGCAGAAGTTTGTGTTTGAATGATAGTTCTCTAAAATTCATTTACTTAACTAATTTGGCCCGCGAAACAGACACCATCTAGTTTGGTTTATTGCAGAGCGATTGTTGAGACGTGTTCCTTCTGTTCCTGTGCTTATATATACTTCTATGTCTGTTCATGCTGACTTTTGTTCCATACGACCTCTTTATATTGATTTTTTTTGTAAACCAGATCAGGATTGAACATAATTAATTGAAATCAGCTTATGCAATAAGGTTGTTAGCATCAGTGTTGAGATACACTGATTTGCATGGGGGCCTATGATCCCACATCATATTTTAAAAATATATGTACTTCACTGTAGCGTAGACCTCTCAGACCATCATTCATTTGTGTCATTGTCTCCTGGTTTCCCTTCATCTGGAGAGTTCTTTGTGAAGAAATCCAATAGCTTATTACACCCCAATTCTCCCGGGTGAAGTCCTTTTCAAAACTGTAGGATTGGATGGCCATTTTCCTCCATCAAAAATCGGTGAACTCTGCCAGAAAGAATCAACCTGTTGTGGCTCAACAGGTGGCTACAGCAAAATCAATCGTCAGCTGACCCCGACAACCAAGTATTGACTGCCTGGACCGGGCAGCTGATAGAGTACAAAGCCTGTGGCCAGGGTTATGTGAATGGATCTGTGGATTATGAACGTGGCCTGGAAAAAAATGTCTATAAAAACCCATGCTTAAATTTCTACCTTCTGGAAGTGGAGGTATGGGATTCAGTGGTCACTGGTGCAGAATGGTGGATTTTGAAGATAGAGGATCTCCAGATGACTATGGGACAGTCAAGGACAGTGTGGGACAGGAGACTGGATGGAGGGCTGATCTAGGGGCAAGGGGACTCTTCAGAGGCTGTGCTGTCCTATTGGACAGTCTAGCAGTCATACTAATGTGGATGCAATTACCTTACATTACATACATTTAGCAGATGCTCTTATCCAGAGCGACTTCCAGCGCAATAGAACATAAGTGTATCCATTCAAGTTAAATGAGCAACAGTGTCAGACCAGGCTAAGAACACTTACAGACGAGTGAGTGCGAGAATAACCCCATTCAAGCCCTACCACAAGTTAACTTATGCAATCTGTCACATTAATACGTCCCATACATTGCCCTCAGACTGGTCTATCATGTTTCTTGGATTGTGAACTCATTTGAAATACGCCCTAAAAGTCAATATTATTATTTCCCTTCAGGAAAAACAGAAGAACATGGTATGACATGACAGTGTATAAAAAAGGTGTGATCAAAAGCTAGATTTGAATACAAGGAATGTGGGTTAACTCCAGACAACTTGTATTCATCACTGGCTAAGGTATTGTGTTGGTGAGGATTCAATACAGAAGGCTAACTAACTCAGTAACTTTGTACCATTGAGAAAGTCATTGAGTATCCTGAATGTTAATAAGTGCATCAATCAAAATCAATGTAATCAGTCCAAACAAAACCTGGTCTATACTTCATACAATGAAATTTCTTACAATGAATATCTGTTTGAATTTTTCAACGTTTTGAAAAATTGTTGAATAAATTTCACACATCCCTTGGAAATATATGCATGCATCTGACTGTATGGTCAAAAGTGAAATGACAAGGTGACGCATGCCTTGTTTATGAGAAACAAGCCAAGGTCCAATTTCATCCGCGGGGACAATACCCGCTCTTCATCTTCCTCTGTCTTTACAAATGTCATTACGCAGAATATAAACTACCTAAAATTAAAATGCCAAAATATTAGACAGAATTACATATTCAAGGAGATTTAGAAAATGGGTTCCTGAAAGAAAAAAATCTTACCACGACAAATAATAAATCAGGTGGAGCTGTAATCAGGTCAGGGTCATAATTCAGAGGGCCGAGGAAGAGGGAGTAATTAATTATCGGCTGATTAACAGTAACTACCCGGTGTCATGTGCTCCCCGCCACCCAGGCATTCTGAGGTCGGGGAACTGAAAGGACGGCCAAGAGGATCCAGGGGAGAGGGTAAATTATTCCATAGGAAGGAAGGAGCTGATAACAGGCTGTGTGGGATGACCAGGCCTCGAGGGGGTGGACAGCGCCATCGTGACCCTCGTGATGAGCAGGCCTGGTCCGCAGATGTATAACTCCAGTCATTATAAAGAGGTCAGCAGTGCGGTAGAGTGAGTGAGGAGCAGGGCTACTAACCCAGGAGATATTGGGTCACTTCCCTGGTAAGTTCTGCCTTTGGTACAATGTTTTTCCCTTTCATATGCATTTTCCCCCTTTTTCACCCTGCATTTAGGCTTTTCTCACTGCAACATTCACTGCACTGTTGCAGGAGCTGTGGGGCAAAGTAGATGCAATTCTTCATATATAGACGCAAAGAAACTATATGTGAAAAGCATGTAAAACATGTCATGTAAAAATGATAACTATGTACTGTAGGCTGCTCTGAATGAGGGTGCATCTGGTTGAATCTGTCTGCTTTGATCAATTACCACATTCTTAGTGTATTCTGGGTATGTCCAGTCAGCTACTTTGCCTGGGGTTAATGCTTCTGGGGTTAATGCTTCTCATGACAAGCACCAATTATATACAGTATTATGTGTGTGTGTGTGTGTGTGTGTGTGTGTGTGTGTGTGTGTGTGTGTGTGTGTGTGCATGTGTGTGTGACTTCTTTGAATATGGAGCTTTCAATTTCTCCCTGATAAATATCCAGGTGAGGCCAGCTGACAAATGACTTGGAGCATTTTATCCCAATTAAATATACATGAAGCAGGTTAAATGTCACAATTTACACTGACCATAAATTGCAGCTGGCAAACAGAAGGTCAGAATGTTTAACTTATATTAGTGTGGTATTTATCAATACAGAGGGCCTGCCTGCCCACACCGTCTCCCTTCTTCTGCCTCAGCCCCTCTCTCATGCTCTGTCACCCACCCCAGTGCATGATTGGTGAACCAATCAGGTCTCGTTATTAGTCAAAGTATGTCACCCTACAATTTGAGGTCTCTGCGTTTTTGTGTCCCCATGAGCAGAGCACACACACACACACACACACACACACACACACACACACACACACACACACACACACACACACACACACACACACACACACACTGTCACAAATTAAAGCTTTCTGAGCCTAGCCTCAATCCCTGCTCCCTAACAGCTGCTACTTGTAGTGCTTGCTGTTTATTTTACATGTAGAATTGTGATGTTTTGGATTCTGCGATCTCATAAGTGTGATGTATGTTAGTATACTTGGCTTCCCTTGTCTAGTCAGGTTACACAAGTTAACTAGTGGTAGGGCTTGAATAGTGTTATGCTCACACTCACTGGTCTGGGAGTACTGTTAGCCTGGTCTGACACTGTTGCTCATTCAACTCGAATGGATACACTCATGCTTTATTATTGAAGCTGATTGAAGGCTTTGAAGATGTCCTTAGATGACTAGAACATGAACATTTTAATGCACTCTTAAGCATTTAAAACACAAAATCCCTCACATTTCTACAATACACCCTGTGGGTCCTTGGCCAAATGAGTGCTCAGTTGAATACCGTAGGTATTATTTCTTCCTCCATTGCAATTCCCTCACTTGGTTGCAGGTGTTACACTCCAAGGCCACTTGAACATTAACAATGTCATTAGGGAATGTAAGGCTGTGTAATGCTGACTAACTGCACACTGTTCCTGTGAGAGAATCCTTCTCTCTCTCCATCAGGGTAATTACTCTCAAGTTCAAATGATTGCTCCATCAATGTTAATGGTCTTTGAACTTCAATAGACCGGTCACTTGCCAATAATCTGCCCTTACCTCTTGTGCTAATGTTATCCCCATTCTATTTATTAGGTTATGACAGAGCACTTAGAGTGGCCACTTGTCCAGAACAGGCGGCTGAATTTTTATCACACCAGACACTGACCCGTGAGGGAGGGGCGGTCAGCCGGTAATGGGTTGCCAGTGTTCACTGTGTGTGTGCGTGTTTGTGTGTGTCTGTGCATGTAAGTGTGGACACCATTCTTTCTTCTGTAAGGGATAGCTCAACATTGAGCAAAATATCCCCCATGACTTAAAATTTACAGCGCATGCTTGCATAGTTCTTCGGTCTGCGTGGATGAGGAGATGTGAACTCATGCACTGGGGATCAGGCAGTAAAAGCCCTTGGACCCTCTGGAATGTGCTTGACCTTTTCAGCCCGGCACTCTTCTTACTAAGGCTTCCCCTGAGATGCTGAATTAATATTGAATCTGCAGGATGCTGTTCACACTGGCGCTCAGACAGGTTTTCATCTGCACCTGCCCACAGTGGCTGACACATGCGAGCGACTTGAAAAGCATCTCACAGAAATATGCGCTCAAACAGCTGAAACACAATGAAACAAATTGTCCTCTCTGACGGCTCTTGTGATAAACCGTTTTGGATTGTTGTGCACATGCTGCTTGATCACTTGTGTAAAGCAATGTGATTGATGGAGCAGAGGAGTCTCAAGGGAAAAAAGAGAATGAATCAAGCAATTTAAAGATAAAAATACCTCCCGAGAACCTACAGCCACAGACTTTTTTGGTTGTGTTTTTGTTTCAGTAGTTTTACATGTCTCTTTGTGGACATTGTAAGACTTATAATCCTATTCTCAAGCCATCACTTACTTAACAAGGAGAGAATGTAACTGAAATCATGTATTTACTCAGTCAATGCTCATTTATTAGGCTGGACACCTGTACCTGCTGTTATTCATGAAAATAACATTAGGAAAGACAATTACGTTGCTTCCAATGAGTGATTTTCTTTCATTATTTACATTAAAACTGAAACTTTCAGAAGTGACACTTGAGGCAATACATGGAAGGGGTGAGTGCTCCCAGTCTGCTCTCATTCTTAGGTTGCAGACACGCTGAAAGCAAAGGTGACGCAAGCTGAAATTAAAGGCCAAATTATTATTTGTTGAACTATTTCTGCTCACTAATATCTCTGTCCTCAGCGATGATTAGGAGAGCTCAAAAAGAAAGAAAAATGTTATGACTTGTACCAACCAAGATGTCTGACTCATATTGCTTATCCTGGATTGTTTTGTCCCTGAAGCTTCAAGCTAAAAACTCCATCACAGGATGTCATGAGGTTCAACGCCCATAACAGTGACCTGAGCAGCCAGACCAAGAACAAAAGTAAATAAGGAAGAAAGAAAGTAAGAGGCCTCTTATCACAGTTGGTGACATGATTTTTTAGCACCAGCAAGGAGTGCCTTGTGTCATAAGAGTGCTTAAACAGGGCTATGCCAGAGGCACACATTTTTATGTCTTCCTAGATACTCTAGTTACCTTGTACTGCCTGTGCTGTATTTCAGAGACAGCGGTTCTCGGCTGAGCCGTAATGGAGGCCACGTTCTTGCTGAGGCGCACAATACGCCAGGCAATTTATGGAAATACGAGATGCCAGGATGGATTTGGGGCCGTTTGACATGTAATATGGGGGAACGAGGGTTTTGTGGTGGCGGACGTGGTGGGGGGAGAGCCGAGCCGCCCGCGTGCCCTGCAGGAGGGAGCCCCAGGCGGTCCGTGCGGCGGCCCGCGGGCCTGTCCCCCGGCGAACATATGGTGCCCGCAACTCGGGTATGGCCCACAAGGACACGAGCCCCGCCCCGCGCAGAGACACCGCCAGCTGGAACGCCCACAGAGACTTCCGTCCTTGTTTTCTGAGGTTTATATGACGGGATCTGTAGCATAACCTCAGTAAAATGAGCAGTGGTTTGATTAGTCGCTTACATCATTCATTTGCCTGGCAGATGCCTGCATCAAGGGCTACTGACCTTGCCTGCGTTTGAAACATTCATCACTTGTACAGCTGAACATACATTTATGACATTCTTATGATTTTTGTAGGTTAAATAAATTGTGGTAGTTGTGTTTTTGTGAAAATTAGTATATTATTATTGATTGGCTGGCGCTTTTGGTCATGAATTACAGGAAAGAGGTACAAGAGAATGGCTGGGGCTGGTTCTGGCCAACCACTCTATACTGTGTGATGATGTTATGGAAAGACTTGGCTTGGTCCAGTCATGCAGAGAGCATAATCTGGCAGTGTGGTGTGGCGATACCAGCGAATTTCGTCAGTGCCAACACATTGAACAACACACACTTTGCAATTACGTTTAGCTCTTCTCACTGAACATTCCATAACCTGAACACCGCAACCTGTTAACTCCTCCACAGCTTCAGCGGTGACCAGACCTCCTTGGACACACCGGTAAGGAATGCAGAGTGTGTGTGTGTGTGTGTGTGTGTGTGTGTGTGTGTTCTCCCTGGGGATTAACAGTCCCTGGCCGTACCCTCAGGCCCCGCCACCAGGAAGCCCCGGGGACACTGTGTGCTCGCACGCCGAAGGGCTGCTGAATGTCAGCGCCGATGAATGAGGAGCCTGTCCTACATGCTGATTGGTCAGATCTGCACCATATAACTGGCACCTGCCAGCCGCATGAGTTCTCGTTCAAACTGCTGTCGTTGCTCTCTATAGTGCAATGTCCTTGTTCATGGCTATCAAAATGCCCAGAATGTGTCTGACTTTGGAAAAATAGATTGTTTATTACTAGTTTTGATACAGCTTGCTGAACAGTGACACAAGCTCTTTTGAATGTAAAATCCTCATAATGTTCAGGTATTGTCTCTCCTCCTTTTACATCTTTAGTCTGAGAGTTAAGTTGAGGGTATTTTTGTGTGTTATGCTATGTGGGACTTACTGTCCCAGGTCTTTGGGTGCAGTGTGCATGTGTGTGTCAGCTTTTAAACAGCTGCTCCGTGATGCTTAGATGACCCTTCCTGCTCGTTTATGGGTAACAGGGGAAGACGACAGAGAGGAGCAGCTAATTGAAAAGATATCAGCTGTGCGATCCTTCAGCTGGAGAAGGTAACCATGGGGGAGGGGCTATAAAACCATGGGGGAGGGGCCCCGGGACTCTGCTGAACGAGACAACTCCCAGAGAGAGGCGGCTGTTTCTCATATTCATATTTACCCATGGAATTATGGACATACTACATTGCAAAGAAATGATTTTCTTAAAAGATACATTTTCTTTTGTACAAAATTAAAGAATTTGTTTTACGTTTGGAATGAATAATTAAAAATAGCTCATCAACGTACACAGTGATAACTTTTCAGTTGTGCTGTGCTCTGGGAGAAGCAGCATTCTGTCATTGAACAGTGTCTTTTATTATCTTCAGAATGTGATGAACTAACAGCATTAACTTACATTAACTAATAAAAGCTATACTACACCCCTGATTTGATTCCAATGCATTTTGAATGGTACTGTATCACATGATACAGCTTGAAGTAAGGATGGGTTTGCCTGGCTTTCCTCATAGACCTTATATATCCTTGAGGGGTCTTTAAAAAACACACTGCTGGTGAGGCACGTGCTGATGTCACAGGTAGGCTCGTCTGCCTCGTTAATTTCCCTGCCTTACCGCAGGCCTCCACGCTGGCAGAGGAAATGACATTCGGCTGGTGATGCAGCTCCTGCCTCCACCGTTCTGCTGCTGCCGTCTCCATGAACACAGGGGTGGTGGTCCAGCTAAAGCATGGCACATGGTCAGGACAATGGCCTGTTGGGAATGCCACCTCCACGCCCCTTTCCCGTGAACACCCCGCCGTCCCCTCTTCAGGGTGACAATCCGCCCTCGTGCTCACTCGCTCAGAGTGGAACGATTTGGAGGGCTTGAATGTGGCATTGTTTTTTTTTCAGTTTAGGCATAACACTCTGACCTACCCACACATTCAATCTACATTCGTCCTTAACTTTGACTTACAGATAAGTGCGAGAGTTACTTTCCTCTTCCCCTGACACAAGAGCAGTTCTTTTCATTCATTTTGGTGATTGCTGAACCTGATAAATGCTGCCGGTGAAGTAAAAAGTAATCGTTGCACCTAAGCGTTCAAAGTCAAACAGATGTTCATCGAATCCAGTGCTTGGCACACCCTTGAGTGTGTTTCTCCACATCCTGGACCTGCCCTCAATGAATTCTCCACACAATTGAGCCATGCAAATGCAAGCGCATGTTTGTACTAAATTAATGCAGCGTAATGCACCACAAATACAGACCACCATATGCAAAAGGCCACTGACAAATTTACATTGAGCTGCGTGCCTTGTCTGTATTAAAATACATTAATGTCCTAAGTATGTGATTGCTTTCTCAATAATGGATTTCTTAATACAGGCGTACAGTTATTATTACAAGATTACTGCACCTTTGTTAAAACAAGACATAGTGAAATTCTACATTCACATCTCCAATCCACAACGATCTATTCTTTGGCTCTCACTGTGAACAGTGATCTCTTGCAATGGCATGGCATGGGCAGACCGATAGTGCGTTGAAACAGGACAGGAATTCAGGCTACTGACGATGCAGTAATTTGTACGCTGTTCACGATGTGTTATTTTAAATATGGCTTGATGGGGCGGTAATGCATGCAGGACTGTTGCACACAGGGAATAAAAGCCAGATGTCCAAGCTATCAACGGGCATGCAAAATCTCCTCCGGTAAAATCGATGGAATTAATGCAATTAACAGCTGCATTACAAAATAAACAGATCTGCGCATACACAGAGCACTTTGTGGCATGCCAGCCACCGAGTGATGAAAGTTCAGGTGCTGTATGCGGCTGCAAGCATCTAAACCCACTCTGCTGCAGCTCCATCCCAGCATCCTTTGCATGCTGTAGATTCTCTGAATATGCTAATATTCTTGAGCTCGCATATATGCGATGACCTCCGCTTGGCCAAATGCTCAATGGTTAGGAACAGACAAATGAGGAGCAGAGATTAATTCTCAGCATCATTTTGCAATGAGAAAACATTAGGCCAAAGTCTACCGAGCTGAAAAGATGATGTAATTAGACCCAATTAATCATTAAATAATTAAGAAAGAGTACTTTTCTTCCACCTTTGACTGAGAAAAATAAATATGATACATACAGAAGCATGTTACAGATAATACCATTCTAATTTAGTTGACACCAGGTGCCAGGTGCAAAAAAAGTTAGGTGAACTGATCTTGGGTCAGTGCTCTGGAGCACCACCCACTGCATCCGGAGGTAATAATCGCATTTGAAAACTGCGGCCACTAGTTGGTTTTAAATAAAGAGCTGTGTGCCTCTGTGTCAGTCAGCCCTGGTCCACACTCCCATTATGAGGATGGTGTGATTGCGTCACACTGATATGCTTTTATTGCCTCTGAGCCGGGGCATTATGGTAGTCTCTTTCATATCACTCTTTATATGGGGTCTCAGTTTGGCCTGGAATAGTCAAAGCCAGGTGGATTGCAAGAACTTCGGTTCAGAGCCAATCTGAGCTTCTTTAATACTGGCTTTTATCCTTTGTGCTTTCCTGGCAGGATTTAGGCAGCTTGGTATCCCCGATATAGAGTTGGTGGCTATTGTGAGCACTGAACCTTAGCATTTCTGACACCTGTCAAACTTGTGTTTGGAACAGAGATGTTTGTGCACGCTCTACAGAAGACTCCGAGTTAAGTCTTAGGCCACTGGGTTAAGCATAGCTGCAGGAGAATGTGTATGTAATGCTGTTCTGCTCCAACTATCATAACATGTTTGGAAAAAGGCAGGGTTAGCCTTGCCAACATATGAACATATGAAAGGGTCAACAGGAAATGCTAACATGTAAAAGATAATGTTAGTAGCTAAAGGGCAGTATTACTGACAACAATCTCTATGGCAACAAACAACAGCTCAAACAAACCTACAGCAGACATACAGTAAATGCTCAGCTATGGATGCTGGGTGTTTTTGGACACTTTCTTCTGAAGGGACTGTGGGGCATCACAAAATCCCTTCCCAGCATGCACCTTGTAAAACCCATCATTTATTCTGTAAAGTGTACATATGTCCTATAATGTGTGATTTTGGTTTGTATACTGTGTTTACTGAGGAGTTGCATTTGTCCAGCTATAGCAGGACAATAATAGGAGAGAGTGGGGGAAGGCAGAGACTCTTTTAGGTGGCGGGGGGACTCATTAGAAAAAAGTGGAGGCTGGATAAGTTTTTCTAAACAGTGATGCAGAGCTTAATGGTGCTGTGTTACAATATCCGTGTGAATTACATACTAAAACATATTATCTTGACTAGAGTGTTGGGTGCTACTTTAGTCACCTAGCCTGGATGCAGGCCTCGGAAACATAGCCTGGTTTCCTTTTTTTTATTTGACTCCTTTTTTAACTCTTATTATTTGGAAATGTTCTTGGTAATTGTACATCGGGTTTTTCTCACCGTGGCATCCTCACGCAAGAGTTCTGGGGTAGCGAATGGAATCTACTGCTACGAATCCATGATGATTTATCACACTACACTACATGCCCCACACTGCATCAGGTGAGAAAATGCCACACAATGAGGCAGAGCAACTCCACAACATCATTTGAGTGACTTGTGGGAGTCACAGGTTGCCTAGAGCGGTACAACGAGGGAACCCTGGCTGACAAAACACACCCAACAACGGCGGAAGAAAAGATACAAAACACAAACAAAATCAGACCCCAGATCATTGTCCCCAAAAGACTCGAACCCGTGTGTGACTCAGCCTTCGCTCAGAACGAACGCCCTGGAGCCTCACAGTCAGGTCCTCTAACTACGCTTGGCAGTGCTGTTATTTAGTGGATGGCAGCAACACACAACAGCCTGACAGGCTGCCATAACGGATCCCCTGCCCGTGTGGAAGGCCTCGCCCTAGCGCTTTGTTAATATTCTCACTGCTGGCACCTTTCACAATTTACAGCAACCGCGAGCCGACGGCTTCTTCAAGCTTTACGAGGGTGCGGCGTGCCCATCACGGGCTGACAATGTTTATGGACGGAAACTGCCTCCCTGAACAGACACAGTCTCTTTCGAAGACTCGCACCCTGCAGGAACATCAGACTGCAACCATCTCGACCAGGAAAAAAGTTCCATTGTTTACAGTAGGACTTCAAGTTATTTATTTACTGCGAGTTTTCAGACTTGAGAAAGACTCCAATCAGAAATAATATCATAAAAATAAGGAAAAGGGACACCATTTCAGTTCTGATTTATCAGCTGTGGGCACGTCCTCAGGCGCATAGTGCATGAGGCATTCCAGCTTAACTAAGCGTGAAATACTCACAGTCCTGGATGCTGAAAAAGTCAGCACGTAATGCCAATAATACAGTGGCTGGTCTATGGAATGGCTATGCAGTGGTAATTGTGGTTATCTCTGTATGATGCTGCCTATTTCAAAGGTGCTCTGTATCAGGCACAACGAGAGAGAAATGGAGACAGATGATAGTGACGGCAAGCCATCTCCTCACATGCACATGGACATATATAAACACGCACACACACACACACACAAATGTAGATAAGCAATCTGTTCGGGCAACCATTGGCGCTTAGAGAGAAACATAGCTGGGATTTGAACAGGCAACCTCCAGGCTATGGACATGCCCTCTCCCAGCTCGTTGTACTTGTTTATTTTTCTGCTCTCTGTGTGGAAATATTTAAAATTCCTCAGAGCCCACACGCTCAGCATGAATGCACACTCAAAAGTATTGATAACCTTCACAGTTGAAACAGTGGGATTTACTAATCAATATTTGGCAAACAAGCTTCAATCTGTAAATAACTGCTCTGAATGACTCATACAGGGCTATTCTAAGGACAATATGTAATGCCAGCTGGATATTGGGGTGCATCTTTTTTTTAAGATACACCAAAAACTCATGAAGATCAATCTGCTCCATACCTTTAAGAGAAGTCCTGTCTTTGGCTTTTGTTGATAGCCCTGGAGCTGAACAGTCTGTAGTCAATATTCTCTATGGCATGACTGCATGAAGGTGTGAGCTTGTCTTCCTCTGCACAGTACTGACACAGAACTGTGTCCATCTGTCTCTTCCATCTATCTCAATACTGAGTTACATATGAGGCTAAACTGGGTTTGTCTTTTCCCTCACACACACCCGAACACTCCCAAGTAACCTGCCCTCACTCCCTATCCCTCCTCACACCCTCTTTCTTCCCATTTTCTTGTTTCCTGTTTCCTGTTTCCTGTTGAAGTGGTAACAAACACACATTTTTAAAAGGATAACAGGTAAAAGTGTCACAGTGATTCCTTTCCGTAACCAGTTTTAACCATTAGGTTGTCAGACATGGCATAAATGACAGATACATTTAACATACAACACACAAAAAAACTGATGGCTTAACCTTGCAAGAGTTTGTCTTTTCATAAACTATTCCACCCAGTGTGTGCATATGTAATCTTAAACATTCAGACATGTGGCAGTGTCACAACGTGGCTTTTCACAGTCTCAGTGTTAGTGATGCTTGCAGAGGGGACTGTCAGCGCTGTTCAGGGGAATGTTCCAGAAAACGGGGATAATGAGAAGGATGACGAGAAAAGGGATGTGGATGGCGGCGTGTGCAGGCGAGGTGGCGTCTTTCAGGGAGCAATCCGTGACATCGCAAGGAGAAAGAGCTCCCAGTGCCCCACTGACACCAGTCTATTATGTGTGGAAATTTACGACGCGCTCTGCAGGAGAAAAAATGAGCAGGCCAACGTAAACTCATAAACTCCAGACAGCGTGGAGAGAGAGGGATGGAGAGAAGGAGAGAGACTGAGAAATGGAGAGAGAGAGAGTAAGGGAGGGAGAAAGAAAGAGAGAGACAAACAAATAGAGAGGGAGAGGGGAATAAATTACCGAAGACCGATTGCTAAATAGTGACCCTGCTTGGTGCAAGGATGTAAACATTACCTGGGGGTGTCTGTGTGACACAGAGGGGGTGAGCTGGCACTGGTGACAGCACTCAGAGGTGGAAGACTCTCTGAATCACGTCTTTCACGAATGCTGCACCCTTATCCCATATGCACACCCTCCTACCCCACTCCTGAACCCCTCCATCCCTGCCGTCACCCCTCACCCCCTCGAAAAATGCTGAGGTAAATGCCCATACATTTATTCTCTCTAACTGCAGGTTCCTGATTGGTGAGGTGGGGGGCTTACAATGTGTGTTCCTGTTCTCATTTGTGGCTCGAGACGGTTAACCGTGCTAGACTGAACACCCAGACCCAGAGACGAGCTGGGAATGCGCTGAGAGTCATGCCACCATTCGTCTCTTTGCTATTAATTTTCGCTCAGATAATTAAAATCTCCTCATAGTTGTGTCATTCATCAAGCCCAACCTGAACAACTCCAATCGTATCTGTGGACGCGGTGCAGTGGAGAAAATTTATATCGCATTGCTTTTAATCACTTACACTTTAATTAGTAAGTACCTTAAAAGGCAGCTAAGGTGATTCAGTGAAAAACTGAATCCAAGGAAAGTCTTTTTTTGTTATTGTTGTTATTTTGTTGAATAATTTTTAGTGTCATTATCAAACATTTACTAATGAAGTCATGTAAGAAATATAGAAGCCACTGACTTGATGTGTGGTTGGTACTGTACACACAACCTAACATGCAGAGATACTTTTCATATTTTTATTTATTTTTAATATTAGCTAAAAGACAAAATTGGCTAAATTAATATTAATTATAAACCCCATGCTAGATATGCATACTGTATAATAATTGTTAGATTTATGACTGAAGCATTCTTTAATCACAGAAGGAAATCCGGACATTGAGCATGTGATATTTTGTGATATCAAGTATTAGATCAGTGAGGAAAGCAGAGAAAAATGTCCATTTGCATAAGCAAAGGCCAAGTGCTCTTTATTCAGACAGAACCGATAAGGTTAACACTGGAGCAATTAAGGTAAATGTATGTGCAGCAAGAGAGCATTGATTTATTTCCATTGACTGGGGAGTTTAAATTATTTCTAACTACATTGTTACATTAGTCTGGTTGACTATTAATCACAGAATAACCCTGATTAAGTGCAATGCAGTCTGTCCATCACTTTAGGTTACAAAATCACGCAAATGTTAGTTTTTTTCATTACTTGCACAACATTAACTTTTAACAGTGAGTACTGCACTGATACTGATACTGATTCTTAATTTCGCTTAATGTTAGTTGTGTTGAATCTGGGCCTTAGCTAAATTTGTTATTTTTTGCTTCATCAATTAAGGAAGTGAATGAGGAACTTCAATTCTGTCCAAATTTACTTCACATGCATATCACTGGAGGAACTCTGAAGTAAATGTGTCACAGGCACACATGTACACACACACACACACACACACACACACACACACATACGTACATTCACACTCACACACAGACATATTTACACACACACATGAACATACACACAAAAATGCCATCACAACATAGATTTACTTTTTAAAATGCTGCCGGGTTGTTCTGCAAAGTTCCTCAAGAACCAAAGTATGAGGCCTTTGTTTCACACCAAAATTTGTCACTCTTGTCAGAAACTACCATTAGTGTGACTGTTAATTCTACAAAACCTCTATGCAATGATGTAATGGATTCTCCAATTGTTCCATAATGAAATGAGGAACCTGTATCTCATTTAATATTTACAGAGCAATATTTTGCTGTAGTAATATTACACAATCCAGGTATATTTTACACATTTTTGTTTTTTAATACTTTTAAGTCTTTATCTTTTTTGTTATAGCGTATTGTACATTGGGGCATAAGAGGTCCTGCTGTTACTATTGCCGCTCTCCAGCTGCCTGAGACAGAGGCAGGGTAAATAAATCCATGCCATCAGAGGAACCAATACATTAAAAGCACTTCCCAGGGGAGCAAACACTAATATTTCAGTCATCAGAGAGGATTTCTCCAATGGTGAGCTAAGTGACAGCTAATCAACATTGTCATAAATAATCAGAGGGCGCCGGCTCGGCCGGTCTGGGTTTGGGGCCCCGCTCGGCTGCTGCACGCGCTTCAGGCCTTAGCGGGTGGATAATGAGGGCGCCGCTCTCCTGTGTAGCCCTCCGTGCAAATTGATAACAGAAAGGGGAGAAACCCCGGGCTGAAACTCCTCATGGCAGGCTATCTGGAATTAAGGCAAATCGAATGTCACGCCTCTCTCGGGCTCTTTCTGAGGTGTGTTGTGAACAGGTGTGAGCGGCGGAGGGGAGGAGGATGCCGTGGCGACGTGTTGCGCCGCTCTGGCCTGTCCCGGTCACCAGCCGGGGGGGTCTGGATCACATCCACACCCGGGCCGCTACTGGGATAGCCCCCCCGCACTAGGCCACAGTGCTGGGGCTGGGTGCAGTCTTAACCCTGGGTGGCTACGCTTTAAAGGGTACCTATGACTATCTGTGCAGAAATCATTGTAGTGGATTGCAGGGATGTCATTGAATATTGACCTGTATCTGAGAGGAGCCTGAGATTAATTAGATGTTTTCTGGAGAAGGTCGATCATGACATGAAAATGAACCCCAGGGAAAAGCGTTAAATGCGAGCTCACAGCTCCTATGAGACTTATAAATGATTTATAAATGATTGGCATGTCCAACCCAACGCTTTCCATGGGATTTATTTTCTCCCACAACAACCCTAGGTGGCTTCAAGCTGGCCAGCTCTATGTGGAGTGGAGAATGAAAGCCATCTACATGCAAGATGCTGTAAAGAACACTGTGAGTTTTTCTCCAATGGCTGAATTACTCTGTGGCAAAGTGAGACTGATTTCTTATATTTGTCTGTGCGTTCTGCTGGAAGATGTTTGAATGGCACTATTGCTAACAGGCGTTTATATTAATTAATTTATACATTTATTTTATGAAAATGTATTCGTTTGAGATCTGCAGTCTAGAAAAGAAACCACACAGCTTATGTTCTCTGTTCTTCCAGACTCCCCCCTTTGCTCACCCTGTCCATCCTCTTCAGAACAACACACACTAAATCACCCAAAGCTCTTTGAAACTCAGGGCTGCAGAGGGCCTGGATCAATAGGCGTGTCACAGACACCAGCGCCGGTTATTAGGCAGACTCCCTTTGTAAAAAGTTTCAATGATTTCGTTTCACCAAAGGCTTCCTCTGCAGTGGACTCTGAGGGCCCCTCCAGCCGCGCGTGGGATCAGGTATCGCCGATAATCACCTCTTAATAGCGGGCTAAAGATCGGTGGGAGGGTGGTGGGGGGGGAGATATCAGAGATGCTTTTGCTTACCGTGTCGCCGGACAGGAGGTCAACAGCGTCTCAGAACCACGGGCACCCGGACCATAAGGCGACTGGGTTCACACAGCTCAGCCCAGTCCCTCTGTAGTGCTGATTGGAACCGTGTGGTCTGAACAAGCATCGACGTATAACTGGAGGAATCATTTTGCAATGTGGAATATGTTGAAGAAGACAATGACGGCTTTTCTGTCATTTCTGTCTGTTCTTATTCCTAGGAATAAGAGGAAGGAAGAAATTTTTCTTACATTGCTACCACTTTTCTCAGGAGCAGTCAGGATTTTTTTTATTGTCAAATAAAATCAAGCCAATCATGTGGTTAGCATGCACAGTAAAGGCTTACCTAATGAAAAAGATTAATATATCAGAGAAATATTCTTGAATGAAAAGTGTAAATAAAAAGCATATTTTATAATGCAGGAAGATATGCAGCGAGAGAGAGAGAGAGAGAGCAGGAGACAGAAAGAGCAAGAGAGAGAGAGAGAAGAAGAGAGGGGGAGAGAGAGAGAGAGAAAGACCAGAAAAGAGAAACCAAATCCAGTATTCCCGCATTCTGAAATATTTGAGTCAATCTATTTGGTTTTCATGTTGGTCTGAAACACAGAAAGGAGAAGTACGGACCCTTGTCATCGACTCTGATGCATGCTGTATGAGGTGCATGCTGTGTTTCAGCTGCAGTAGCAGCCTACAGCCCATAGGTGGCAGGGTTGCTCCACAGCTCGCCGAGCCGGACTGGGGCCACAGACCAAGAGGAATGCCAAAGAAGACAGCTCTCACTCATTATATCATTGAGTATATACAGTGCTGTAGGGCCTGCTTTGTCTGGGTTTAAGCCAAAATAAAGCTTCAACCCTGAAACTTCATAAATCAAGAGCGGGAAATGAAGAGAAATAATGGATGAGAAGGGATCAAAATATACAGATGACTCTTTATACAGGGTGAATTATCTGAATGTCATCAGTGATATGGGTCTTCTCTCTGCTTAAAAAGATGTTTTTCATTACAATAATTGTGTCTGAGTGCGTGTGTGTTGTACTTATGATGCTTAATGTACACTCTCATTCCGATCCATATCATCATTACAAAATGTCACACTGGTTTGTAATGCATGGCTAAAAAATCTTCAATCTCCAATATCTTAAATCTAAATTAATTTTGCTTGGAGAAATTGAGAGGTATATAAATACATACCAGGAATGTATAGTACCCAGTTCACTTGAGATTTCAGAAGATTTTTATAACAATTATGTATCAGGATTTACATATCATTATTATGTGCTCATATTTAGTATTTATAGGATTTAAGATGGAAGATATAAAATGAACTTAAATGTTTTAAAGGTCCATGTAAGGCAAGTTGAATTATATTGCTATCTTAATCAGGCACATGAATTAACATATTAATTATGAATTAGCAAAGCACCTAAGAAAATGCAGAACATTTTTTCTGTAAAATATTGACCCATATAGCCCATGCTCCACATGCAGCTGATTGTCCTAAAGACATGAAATTCCTTCATTCTGAAAGCAAGTGTACTCAGTGTTAGCCCAGATTTTAGTCATGACTGTACTGTGTAACATTGACACTTTCCAAAGCACAAATTAAAATCCCCAGAATTGCTTTTCCACAGTGCTATTGTCAGTGCATTTACAGAAGGTGCTACTGGGCTTTAACTACAAAACTGTCTTAAGGTGCAAGAAAACCTGATTCATTAAAAGCAATGTCTCTGAGGCTTTCAGGGCCTGATTTCATTTTGGATAAACCTCTTCGTGCATGTCCTGAAAGACAGTGTGAGCAGACTGTATGCCAGACCAGAAAATAAAATAACCAAACAGACACTGCTTCATAGAAATAATATAGTATATACCGTGTATACATATTTGAATTTAATTATGTCAGAAAACAATGATTTATGCTGGTATTTGAAATTTTCCACTATAATGAGTAGGGGGTTTGCTTTACAAAATGACACATAAAAGGTTTTCTTTATATGTGAAGCTATGAATGTCACTGTAATATCATTTTAGTGATACACTTTAGTCTACTTAAGAAAACAGATTGCTTTATTCTGTATTGAAAACACTTATAAAGACGATAAAATGATAACACAATATTTAAAGAGCCAAATTTTCAGACAGGAAAAATACTGAGAAATTAAATATAAAAACAACAAAACAATTAAACAATAAAACAACAATAACAATAAATTCAATTGCATCCAATTAAATATTTCTATTGGAAATGTGATACTCAATGTTTAATATAGACTACATTAGAAGGGAAAAGTATGGTATAAATAGCCACTCATGTGAAATGTGTTTCCATTTGACATTAAAAAAATAAGACAAATGCATCATGCTGTGACATATTTAAATCCTTAAGTGCAAGAAAACAAAAACTTAAGAATACTCAAAAGGCTATTGTGTAAAATATATATTTTTTATTTTTATATATTAAAATATATAAAAATCATCCCACTGAAAACCTCAAGTGTCACATGAACAAAGCACCTCTGTTCAGAAACACTCACAGAATACACAAAATGACTTTTGAAGGTTCCTTTTCATCATCTGTCCTTTGTATACATACATAAACTGAAGTCATACATGGTCATTGTTCATTATAATGAATTTAAAAATTATAATTTAAACATACATTCCTCTGAGCATACACAAGCCCATTTGGAGCGCATTCCTGACACAAACTGAAATAGCCACAACTGTCAACTAAATTGCTCTGTACAGTGGAGAGGAAGTGTTGCCTAATAAACGGTATAAAAAGGTCTTTTATTGACGAGCTGCCATTTACTGTTTGCATTAGAGAATATGAGAAGATGATGGTTGCTGGTCCCAGGTCCCCAAAGCAATTGGCCGGTGAGAAATATGACAAGAGGACAAGAAAAGGCAAGAAAATGTTTCAGTTTACCTTAAGCGACAAGAAAACCTCTAAGTCATTTAGCATTCACTTCCTGGCTACAGTTGCTTAATGCTGATTTTCAGTGAGGTGACGGTTATTGGGTGAATTGTGGATTGGGTGAATTGTGGAATTGTGTGTGTGCTTATAGGCAACCTAGGATGTCATTTCCTCTGGCCTGGTTTGCTGGATTCATATGGAATTTAGAGGCAAGGAACTACAGTGCACCTCTGCATGTGTGTTCTATTCAGAAAAATGTAAAAAAACTGTTTTTTTTTGTACTCTATACAGGACTGATGCTGTTCTACAGTGAAAAACCACAGCAACAAAAAGCAGGACAAGTTCAGCCCTGAGTGAGTTCCAGCCAGTTGCAAGGCAAATTCAGCAAATAAGAACAATAACTAATAATACACCTGAACATGAAACCTGAACAAAAGCAAAGATGATGATTTTAAATATAAATAAAAAAAATAAAAGTAAAGCTAACAGCTATAATGGTCTACAGTCACTGTTTTCACCCTGACTGAGAACACAGCCGAAATTGAATCCTATCTCTATCCACATCATTTTAACCACTGAGAAAGAAATATGTCATGTTTTTATTTGACGATATGAAATTGTTCCTAAAATTAAGAAAAAATGTATATAAGCAATTTAACAAGTGTAACATCTGATCAAATGTCATGACAAATCAGGCTTCAGACTTGAATTTTGATCGATATTACTGTATAAACCGTATTTTCTAAGTGGGCTTTTTGATTGTGACTGACAGGAGCAGCCCTAGAAATGGTTATCTCACTCACTCACATACTCAACATGCGAGTAGTTTCCTCAGGAGTTACAATGATTTCCACTGGAAGGCGGCTCTTCTAATACAAAGACAGCAGGCTACAGACTTTGCAATCACATTCAACAATTCTAGACACAAATGAAAAACAACAACCAAAATGAAAAACTTCAAAAAATACAAATAGAAGTTTGAACTTGCACACAAACTGTTGTGCTCCCAAAGAAAACTGATCCATTCAAACCATTTGTCGGGCCAGGGAAACTTCTTCATGAGTAAGAATGAAAGACGTGTAAAAAAAGATGTGACGCCCAGTTAAGCGCCGTGGCGGTTAGATTGAACGCCCCCCCTACGTCTCTTGTTAATGAATATGCAGGAAACCCTCACGGTCCTTGCTGCAAGACAGCGAGCGGTGCCCGCCCCCTCCCGCACGCCCGCCGCTCTTGACCCCTCGCTGTCCCGTTACCGGGACCTGCTCTTTGTGACATCACAAATGGAGTGTGCAGTCACAGACAAATCACTGGGCTAATTACGCATGCCAGAATAAACGTACACAGGGCTATTAGCTTTATGGTCTGCTGTCACATGTGCTTTATAGCGGCTGAAAGCAACTTAGCGACGCCGGGACAGGAGGAGAAAAAGGTTGTGGGTAGAGAACTTGTGTTTATGGCCATTTCCGTTGCGGCAGAATACAGCCATGGATATATCAGAGGAAGGCATGCGCGTTCCACCACTTTTTATTGGTGTTTTGCCTTATCTTAATTATTATATACATCAATTTAGTCATCCACAATGCAACAAATCTGTATTAAGTATCTAGGATCATTTTACTGCCAAAGGAAAGGAAATCAATGCAGGTGTTTTATGACCACATTATTTGTATTTGTATATCAGGTTTCTGGTAATACATGCAGTCAAATTAAGGAATGAATTTAACTTGCAAACATTTGTTTGCAGCGTTGTGAAATTTCTCATTTGGCAGCATGCCAAATGAAAAGGCCGTCAACACTAGTGAGGGGAGATTAAACTTGAAGCACAGCGCAAACTTTGTCCACCCTCCAACGTGTTAAATATGTGCGCTGGAAATGAATTACAGCACATCTAACATGAAACACTGGCTAACTAGAGCAATTATTTCCGCTCATATTTCAAGTAAAATGTTCATTTGTCTTTCCCTCCTTTTTTTCTCCGTTTTCCTTTTTATCTTTTCCTACCCCCTCAGGGTTGGAGCAGCAGTTTGAACTATTACTAATAATGACTTTAACATTTATTTAGACATTAATCATTATGAAGACAAAGAGCGCAGAGAGAGAGAGACTGTTTCGTGGCCTCTTAGCCAGTTTTATGTGGTGGTATGCAGCAGTTCTCACAGCATAAGTGAATGTAAAGGATAACAAGAAGAGGACAAGTAGTACTGCACATGTGGTGAGGATCACAGCTTCCCTGATTGTCTCCAACATCCATAACAATAGTTGGGTAGGGCTGATCTGAGAGCAGTCTGCATTGCTCTGCCATTCTGTTTGAGGGCAGATATTATGAAAGAAAGATATTATGAAAAGGAAATCTTAATAAGAGTATTATTAAACATGCAATATATTTTAAATCTTCTTTGATGTGACACAGTGCTGCTTTTTTCAAGTGACATGGTGACAGCATTGCAACCAATGACACTGTGGCAATTACAAATATACATACAAGATGCTATATTATACTATAAACCAAAGTACTAATTCTGATTATTATTGCGGTTGCTGATACAGAGATCCCAGATGTAATCGGCTGAGTAACACACAAGCAGAGGTATTCAGTGGAAACGGCAGTCTGACACTGTGAGCCGGAGCCCAGCAGACTGCCCTGTGATGGTACGTGAGTTCATGCCAGGGCCTGAGGGTCTACCAGAGGCTTAAATCCTCCGCGCGCGGGGAGCCGTGGCACAGACACGCGGTCCAGCCGGGACGGAGGGCACCGCCGCCCCGAAAACATGGCACCGCCACCCATCGGCCCGGGGGTGCCCGGGATCCCCTCGCCAAGTCTTAAACGCGTACCGGATTGAGGCGGCCAGATTCGGCCGCCCCCGCTAGCAGCCCCCCCCATGGCTCCGGGACGTGTTGACAGGGCCAAAGTGCTGGCTCGGGAGCACTCCAGCCTCCCTCCCGGTCCTCTAAAATATTTACAGTGCATGGCGAGAGCCCGTGAAAACACACCACTTGCAGGCCCAGGTGATAAGAGGCTTATTTACAAAAAGCTTGCACGTTCCAAGTTCTTCCCCAAGTCTACATCTTAAGTCTATGACAGCAACTGCCTGTGAATCCATGTAAAGAAATTCCAAGGATGAGGGGTGAGTGTACCCTATTTCTTTTCATTCAAGAATGACGAAGGACACCCGTCAGCCTCTGGGGTCACAGCGGAGCAGAAAGCACCCAATCAGGGCAGTGCACTTTGTTGACTCATCCAGTACAGGAGAGATCAAAACACTGCATCCGCTGCAGAGGAGAGATTGTCGTCTGACGTGTGTCTAATTGGACCCTGATTTTTTTTTTCCAAGTTACCTGCAAAAAAAAGTGAATCGGTGCCTGACAGCTTCAGGGAACATGATTAGCTGGATGCATCCTAGGTGATTCAGGAAAAAATACACTGAATACCTACGTTTTAAGCCGCTGAAAGCCTTGTTGATGCCTCCCAGTACATTGGCTCATCCTGTTCACAACTTGCAGGAAAGAGATTTCTCATTGTTATTAACTGCAGCTGGCAGCAGATCAGACGCCCCCCACACACAGATCTGGAGCTCGGATTTAATAATCACGTTACTGAGGGTGCTGGCAGGAGAGACGAGATCATATGCTTCTTACTGGAGTTCTATTTCCTTTTTTTCCCTTCAACATTTTTCTAGTCTTGGCAAGATACAGATGAAAGACAGCACTTATGAATGATTTGCATGAATGAGACTAAAATATGTTATCAATAAAACAAGAAAAAAATACAGCGACCCTCAACAGCTGAGAATAAAGTGAATTCGTTTAAAAAAATCACAGAAAGAGGAAAAGCATGTGTATCATATCCCTTTCGAAAATTCTTCCTTAAAGAAAATGCTTTTTATTTTTCTCTTGAAATGAATATAGCCAAGGTATATTTACTTCAGTGTTTTCCCATCATAAGCAACATTTTATAACTTGGCCTCTATTTTTTAGTTTAAATATTTTATCAAATTTGCATTTTTAAATGAAGATAATAGATATCTTCAAAAGTACTGCACTATAAAAGTAGTAGTCATGTAAGAATGTTTTTGACGTAATTAGAGTATGATTGAAATGTAACCTACTTTTCATTAGTGATAATCTTGAAGTGGAAAAATTATAAGTGTATTTCATGTGGTGCGCTCCTTAGCGCTGCTACTTCTCTTTCGTGAGCAATCCTAGCGGGCTTCGATGGCCGGTGAGCGCATCCTCGACTGGCAACTAATGGCGGTATGCCAGGAGGGCCGCTCCCCTCCAAGGTGGATTAAAGAAGCCCCACAAATCAAGGGACGCGAGGCGCGATGGGCAGGGGGCGGGCCACTGGTTGCGGGAACAGGGTGTAAACTCGGTCGTCAGATTGCTTCCAGAAACAGCGTGCGTAAACACACAGGACGTCAGTGAGGTGATCTCCCCCCAGACTTGGTAAACAGTGGCTGGTCTCCTTCCACTCAAATCCCCCCTCAACCCAAAGGGGCTGGTGACTTATTTCATAGACCATACGGCAAGTTTTAGTTAATTAGTGCTTTGACTGGGCCAATATTAACTAGTGTGTAGAGTTGGCTGTTCTTTGCTGCTTCCAAAAAAAAAAAAAAACCCAATTCTCAGCATCAGCTGATCTCCCCAAAGCTTAAGAAAGATGAACATATTCCTTTATTTGGGAGGAATGTAGTTGTTATTTACATGTTACATCTGTCGTCCTTATCTACCTCACGCCTGACTTGTCCTTGAGACCTGTCGTTTTTTGTTGGTGAAACAAGGATATGTAATTTGTGTGTGCAACAAAGTTAGAATAACTGCATTTCTAAGATCATTTGAGAATGGGTGCCACAATTATGTAACAAAAAACACCAAAAACTTTTCTTTCTAAGACAAATAAAAGAAAAAGGAGAAAGACAATTGTGTTGTGTGGCGTGATGATCAGTTTCGATATGAAAACTGGGTGATAGTTGGCTTGTAGAAAAATGCACTGCCTTAATTTCACAGTGTGCCTTTAGCGTTATATAGTAACTGTTGGAGTGCAGGAAGCTGAGCTGTGCAGTAGTTGTCAAATGTACTGTCGGCGGGGTCATGTACCCATTAAAATGGACATGTACGCTGGGCTTGGCTGGTAAGATGCTAAGATACAGGGCAGGGCTTGCAAACCCAGTGGTTTCGACACGAGCACCGGAACATTACCCAGCACTCCCTGGACAGTCACCACCACTACCTGAAGGCAGAAGGAATTGCAGGGCAATTTGCTGTAATGGAGGCTTGGATATCATGGCTAATAGAATGTCACTAGTGGTTTAAACTCTTGTCTTTAGGAGTGACAGACTATTAGGGTAGGGATGGGAGAGCCCAGTGTTACTGTTTACTTTTTTTATTTCTTCGCATTTCACTTTCCTGCCTGTATCTCTCTCCAAGAGTAGTGCACTGTACAAAAGAGCAGGGGAAAGTCTGATTGTTTACTGATGCAATGGCTGCCAGGGTGGCCAAGCAGTAGTTTCTTATGACATGAGGAGAACCGCATCTGTGTAAGGCTGGAATCACTACATTTTGAATGAAGTGTATTCTGAATACATTCATGCATGAGCTTTCCCTTGCACTGAGCATGTTGACGTTTATCTGGAGAGCAAGCTGAATATAGCCCACATTTTAAAGGGGTTCTTGTGCTTCAGTTGAGTTGGAAACACAAGAACACAACAACCCCTTGAAAATGTGGGCTCGGCCCAAGAGACAACAGGCTGTGTCTTGGTGGGGATTCGAGAGGCCCTTTATTTCTTTTTCATACAGAACACAACACATCATGGAACCAGATTATACATTCACAGTGCTAAGTGTAACAGCTCCAGCATGTGTAGGGCTGTGGGTAACATTGTAGTCCAAGGGCTTTATTGAATGGAACCAGAATGCATAACTTCAGCAAGAGTACAAAACTATTGTAGGAAATCACTGGCTGCTTTGGTTAACATAAACACACCAATGAAAGGCTCACTCACAATTTGCCTTCCAGCCCCCTTCCCCCCCCAAAGGCATCTATGAAAGCCAGTCACATATGTTTATAATGAAGGAATAATGTAGAGCTATATGAAAATAAAGGTCTACGGTTGAAGAAGCTGATAAAAGTCAAACCTAAATTATAAGATTTTTATTACATGCATTATCATCTTCATATTTGTTTTTCCAGGTGAGTAAAATGCGCTATACACTCAGTGATGCCGCAGCATCATCAGGTGAGACCGCAGCTTGAAAATATGAAAATACCTGTGCACGTGTCAAACGCGGTGCTTGCTGATATGCAGAAGCCCTTAAACGTAATCAGAAAACGGTAAAAAGCGACATGAACGCTACCCTCTCAGACACTGCAATGGACAAAATCTGAATGGCTACATTTCAAAGCATTGCTACGTTTGCTGACTCCTGACACCCCTGTGAACGTGTGGTTCCAGGCTTTTGCAGTGTTTAGTTGGCTGTGCTAGTGTGGAAACCCATGTGCAGGTTGGAGCTCTGCTCTGACTGCCGGGAGACACACAGCACAGAAACAGCCACAGCAGTGGCAGGCAGTCCCACATGGGGATTGCATGCTCTAAAGCCAGCAGACTAACTTTTCGCAACAGATTGGTTGCAAACCATTTGATTAAAGAGCAAAATGAAGCCTAATGAGCAATCATCACATTTCTCAACATATTAAACGGCGCAGAAGTTCTCAAATTAAGCTTGCCGTTTCAATTACTAAGGATTTATGAGCGTACCTTTTGGGTTTTTTTTTACATAAGCGATTCCTTGCCATGTAGATTAAGCAGAATAATGAGGAAAGGTTTTTTTTAGGAATGATGAGGCGTTATTCATTCAGTGAGTGATTTGATCATCTATATCATCAAACATACTCACACATTTTACATTTTACCACAACCTTACACTTTCATGTATATATTATTCACAGTCCCTTACTGCATAGAATGGTCTCAGTCCCTGCTGGAGACAGTCACCATGATAAGGGCTACCGGTGCAGCTGGATGATGTCATCACCAGTGTGGAGAGTAGACAGGATTGAGACCTCAGTCACTGACACCAAATTAGTGCTCACCTTTTTCATTCAGTGGTTGGGGTTGTTATTAGGATTGAGTGAGGTGTCCTCAGCTCTCAGGTTGTTGGGGGCAGAAAAGGAACCAGACCCAGTTCCTGTGGGCTTCCCTTACATATGCAGCATAAATTCACCCTGTACCATAGTAATTTAGTTTGTGTGGAGGTTTATCAGGCATTTTTCATGCCTTTTCTACTTATAAAAATATATCAGAAACTGTTGTGACACATCCTCAACTCATAGTTGCTTAGAACGAGGAGCTATTTGGTGAAATCCTTGCTTATTTCATGTCTCCCCTCTCTAGAACCAGTTAAAGCTTCAGAAGGTTGGTGTGAAAGTGCATCATTCTGATATAGAATGAAAGGACACACATACTTGCATTTAGACTTCTTATTCCGGTCAGTAGTTGATAACAAACCAATTTTTTCGCTACAGTAAGTCATTAAGATGTCAGTAGGAGCTGACTGAAGTTTGGAAGTGATCTCACTTCTTGCGGGAACTCTAAATCATTTTAGAGTTCCCGCAAGGACTCTAAATCATCTCCAAGCTTCACAAAATTATTATTCCATTTTTATTCAGAATATGGAATGAGCTGGTGTCATAACCAATTCTGACAGCACTTGTTTGAAGGTGTCCACCAGCTGCCAGACATTAATTCTTGAATTTTTGAATACAGCAGTCAGGGGCTGGGGGGAGGGGCTGGGGGTGTCTGCCAGAGTTTAAACTTGCGGATGTTAACAGGGTGTCTTTCAGTATTCTGACTGAAGATGGCTGTGGGCCTTTGGAACCTCCAGCCCGGGTCAAAAATCTACCCTGAACTATGTCCCAAAGCAGCAGCAAAAAAAAAAAAAAACAGAGGCATACAAATAGACCTAGAGATGTAAGAGAGGAACACTCATAAGGCTTGGGGGGGGGGTGAGTTGGAAATAACCAAATAACCAGAAGTCACAGAGACCATTGAGAAGCATCGACTGTCATCTTGTGATGTTTGTTGGACATGATGATATTGTAAGCGGCAGTAATGCTGGACAACCAGAAAAAGATGTTAACATGGGGGTAGTGATCCCATAGGCAGACTCCTGGCATTAGAAGGGTTAAACGAGTGCCCTTCTTTATCTTTATCTATTACAACAAAAAGGAAAGCACACGTGTGTAAAACATGCAGAGGAGACCATATGTGGTATAGAGCCTTTATGGCACCACAAGGGAGCCTGAAAGAAAGCAGCTCTGTGGGCTTGCTAAAAAAGCTCTCTTTTAAAGAGTGGTCAGGGACGAAGAGTTTACTGTAATGACATCCTTTATCAGTGTAAAATGTTGTAAATGTGTTTTGTGGTGGGCGGTGTGCCTAAATCACACCAACAGTTGCTGTCAGATATCAGAGAGCCTGCATGCCACCGAGCTTCCTCATGCTCTGTTACAGCGGGATGTTAAATTAAAATTCCTGCTGAAAGACTGGAGCGCTGTGCCCTGCCTAGCAATCAGAATCCATCTCACCAAACATTTAATACTTTGCTCTCCCCTGTAAATGGCCATCTGCCTTAGCGAACCATAGTTTAAAAGGACTGCCTTTTGGTGACCTTTGTATTTCTTTCTGCGTTAAGAGGGTTCCTGTTGTAGAGTAGGAATACTGTGCCCCTCCCAACCTGTGTTGACCTCTGTGTCACCGTTTCTTTGGTCCTTTTGGTGTAAGCCTGACGCTTCCCACTTGTTTGTCCCAGCCCTCTTGCCTTTTGCTGTATTTATGAGTATGCATGCATTTACACCATGACAGATGTCTACACTTGGGATTGTGGGAGATGTAGTCTGCAATTCAAAAATAAAAGAGAATTCCTTTTCCTACAGCTGTGCCAATGCTTGAAGCCACCAGAAGAAGGATAACCACAATGTTAGAGGCTACCAAAGCTCTTCATGCTTTATATAAAAAGCCCGTGGATGTCAGGTATGCCATCTCTCCTGTGTTCAGACTGACAGTCTGTGCCTTGTGATGTAAAAAATTTCAAACGAGGAATGAGAAAGGAATCTTCCAATGCGTCTGACACCTGTATATTACATGTCCACAAAATATTGTGTATTTTATATGCAGTATATGAAAATATATGAAAGTTCTGCAACACAATTATATCAAATGTGAGGATGCATACATGTAATAGTAAATCCAAGTCAGGGATGAAACTGACATTAAAAAACTACCTTTCCTTGACATTATAACCCAAGGGAAAAAATAGCCGCGACCGGCAGAAAGCCCTCGGCCAGCCTCTGACCGGCGCTGATCCCGGCTCCGTGTGGCATCCCTCTCTGATCCCGCTCCTCGTCACCTCTAGCGGCGGCACGGACATGGAGCGTGAGGAACATCTGGAGGAGCGGAGGGGCCCGGCGGGTTACGTGCTTCAGCCCAGATGGTGTCACAGCGACGGCTGGAATCGCGCGCCTCGCGCCAGATCCTCGCCCCTCCGCACTTCCACTGACCCATTGATCTTGATTAAAAATACATTACCGGCCCGGCTAAATAACCCGCTGGAGGAGCTAAATAAAACCGGGGCAACCGCCGCTCTGCCCTTGGCGAATCGGTGCACGGGAGCGATTTGGGAGCGCCGTAACCGAGGAGACGTAGGCGGAAGAGCTACAGCTGCAATCAATACCCGATCAAGCATCTGTTCTGCTTCCTAAAGCAAATCTCACAATGGGTTGCCTCTTGTGTGCCAAAATTCCCCTGCATACATTTATATACACTACGTACTATACTACACTAGTCATATTCCATACAATTACTACAGAATCTGTTATCCTCTTAGCCATGAAAGGTATATGCTTAGCCTATTTGACAAAGTCCATGGCAGTTGTTACAGGTGTAAAAGAACTCAAGATTCCATAAAATGTGCAGAGTCAGAATGTCGGTTACAAAGCCATCATCAGTGCCTTCAGATAAGGGAAGTACAAGAGTTTACAAAGGTGCAGAGAAAGAGATCATAATTTAATGCACCTGCAGTTAGGTAAACAGAAATGAGCTAGGCCAGTTAATAAGAGTAGACATAACAAGGTATTCTTCTTCTGGGTATAATAAAGAAAAATTGATAGATAGATAATTCAGGAGTCAGTAATATACATGGGCTACAATTATAAGCTTAAAATTTCTATCATGATTAGGAGCGAATGATTTTTTCCTGTTTGATCACCCCAGGTCTGAGGTTTTTAACCAAATTAAGGGACAACTCTGAGTGATGGGTGACAAGCTACCTATCTAGCCTCCTTAAAAAAATATAAACATAGCTTGAAGATTTCTAGCTTTGCTTATGAGTGCATTTATGATATGGCAAAAGAGTGCATTTTGAAACCAGCACCCAGTGCAGATGTACTTCAAGATGTACTGTCAAAAATGTGTGATTCACCCCTTAGAGTTCATGTATAATGCTGAAGGGCTTAGGCTAGCAGGTTACGGCCACTGATCATGGAAATTCATGTTGACCTCACCACATCGTGGCCTGTCTTAAAAGCAGGGAGAAGCAGGCAAAACAGAAAGCAGATCAGGTCAACAAAAGGAATTGATTCTGGCCGTTACAGTTAAACAAACTGTAGATGACATTTATCGACCGGGGGTTTAATCTTCCGCCTCGCACCCTGCATGAAAATCTGAATGTGAGTACGTGCTGTGTTTGTGAGAGGAAGGTTACAATGAGAGATCAGAGGCATACAGTGCCCGTGTGGCTGGCAAAGCAAAGCGCTGGTGTTTGGTGTAGAGTTAGCAGAGACACGCTACCCTGCCTGTAGTACAGTGGTCACAGTCTCTACATACTGCTGGTGTTGTGAGGGCTATGTGAATTTATTAGCGGCTCATGCATAATTCAAAGAGAAGGGGATACCTAATTACCGTCATGTGATCTACAGGCTTACCTTCATTTGTCCTCTGTGTGTGTGTGTGTGTGCACACATGTGTGAATGCTGGTGTGTGTATATGTGTGTATGTGCATGTGTGTGTAAGTGGTCATGTGTTTATGTGTATGTGTCTGCGTGCGTGCATGTGTGTGTTTGAACTGTTGTGTGTTTCTGTGTGTGTGTGTGTGCGCTTGTATATGTACTTCTGTCTGTGTGTCTACGTGCATCTGTTTTACAGAGAAGGGCCCATGTAGGACCCACTGAAGGGACAGGTCATGACAAGAATGACACACGAGGCTGAGTGAAAAAAGCCAGTGCAGCAGAAAGTCTTTCAAGTGACAGCATAGCCAGAGTCCATCTCCATCACCCATGTCCATTACCCATGTCCATTTGCCATCCACTGTCATTCCCAGCATGCATTGTTGCTCCCTAAAAAGCACTCATTGCTGCTGTGCCATTCCCTTAATTCAGAGGGACTGGAACCTCATGGTCATCACAGTCACCAAACTGTACACAGATGTCAGGAACACATCATACACATGATGTTTCAAGTAGCCAAATGCTAGAAATATCCTCTCGATTCTACATAAAGTTTAAAGCTTTACATTACTATTTAGTCTTTTTTTTTACTTTTAGCACCACTTAATTTAGCCACTTAAACAACAAACATTCCGTAAATTCTCCCTTTTATGAAATAGGAAACAAAAACGTGAATTAAAGTTTGGGCCTGCCATGATGCTGCACCCTCTGGGTAAACTTTCATTGGACAGAGGACCAATGAAAGTTTACGTCATTTTGTTGGTCTCACTCCATCTTCAGAATTGAACTACGACATGGATTTTTTTTTTATCTCAAACAAGTAAAGAAGCTTGTAAAGATAATCTGTCACCTGCTACGGGTTTACAGCTCGTCTCCCAGGAAGCCAACCGCGTTTCATTTTCCCGGGTACACCATCACTATTTTAATTATTATCCACCTCGTTCCGGAGTGATGAATTGCTAATTGCCTAATGTCCTAATCAGAGTTCGTTCCTGGCCCAGATAAACCATGACAGCGGCATTCATTTGAATAGCAATTTTGCCTAACGGCCAGAGCGGCGCGGCAGGTTTTTATTCCGCGGCGTTTACCGGGGGCTGCATCCATCACCGCGGCGCGGTGACATAAAGATGTCTGACGCGCGCTAGCTCACTTAGGGACAGCAGATGTTTGCGAGGATCCATTCGGTGGCAATCCTCGCGGTGCGTTACTTCAGCTCGGGCAACTCGCGGATAAACAGCTCAACAGTTTTTTGAAAGGAGCTTGGCGACCCCCCCCGCCTTCTCCCACCCCACCCACACCCCCATAGCTGGAATGCTCAAGGAAATCTGTCACATCTCCAACGCTTTTGACTTTTCTTTCTCTCGCCTCCCCTCATTCATGTTTCCAACCCCCTGCCTCCCCTCTCCGCTGCTCCGTCTTCCGACATTGGGGAAAAAAAATGTTTTAATCAGGTCACACTAAATTGAGCTAATTCGGTAAGGTGATATAAAGCGCTCCTTTCAAAGCCTGCAATCTGGTTGTGAAGAATTGTGAAGAATTACCCTGCAGTGCTTTAGTCGAAACATCAAATTCCATAAAAGGAGTGCCTCAGTAAGAAAGCCTCCTATCAGTGTTGGTTACTCATGTGTCTGGACTTGTTCAATTTGTATACATTCATGAGACAGCACAGATTAAACACAACATAAGGCGCTGAGACCGTGACAATTAACATTAATGTGGCTAATGATCAGTAAATATTTATCAGGCAGTGGAAAACACGGAAATCAAACAAACTGGGAACGCAGAACAAATGAAGTATGTTTGCATGCCTGACAAATATCACCCTGGATGCAGTGAGGCGGATGGTCACCATTAAAACACACAATAATTTACTGTAGTAGCCACACGATATCAGCTGCTGGTGATGCTAACAAACAACTTGTGAAACATTACAAAGCCTATCACGTAGACAGTCATATTTATGATTGACCCTAGTTTATTTGAGTTCCTATGTTTACCACAGGGAGCAGTGCAATGAATCACATTGGATTCTCACACCAAATCAGATCTTGCATGGCCGTAGAGCATAGAGTCTTTGTCAATATGTATTTTATAGACTGGGTAAATTAGCGGAAGAACTACTGGGATAGCAGTCGGTGTTGACAGCTCTTGAGACCAGGAAGTCTCCATGATGCCCTCTGAAAGTTGCTTTCTGTAGACAGCAGTCACTGAGAGGTGGGTATAAGGATCTTTCCGAAGGAAATTTTCAATTTTTGCATGTTTTAAACAGTTCTGCATATTTACTGCATTTTCACTTATAAACACTGCATATTTACTTTTTCGATTACTAAACATCCTTCCAGCAGTTTCAGTACATAAATTGTTCTTGCTCTGCCTCCACAGTCTGTTGATAGTGTGGTAAACTTGCCAGGTGTTAAAGAGATTAAAACTACTTTGGTAATCCATCCTTTTTTAATGTACATTAATTACTGAAATAGTTTTAAGCAGCAGATCTAAAATTAAACTTTTAATTAATATCGTAAAAGTATGTAAAATTTATTATATTTAGCTTATAATGACAGTTAAGTATTGTTATGATACAAGGCCAACTGACCGATATGTTTTGCTAACTGAATGGTCAAAGCCTACGCACCTCATACTGACTTGAACCTGATCCGCCGTTGATGATCTGGAAACCAGACCATGTCTGAACTGGGCTGGAGACTTCTTTTGTAATAATAACGTATTTGGTAAACTATCAATGACCCTTTGCTGACAGTCATCATTTCTCAATGGTCTCCATGGCTTCTGGTTATTTCCATCCACCTCCTGTCACTATGAGTGTTCCTCTCTTACATCCTCTGGTCTACTTGCATCCCCCTGCTTGTGTTTGTATTGCCACTGCTGTGGAACAAGGCCCTCAGCCATCTTCAGTCACAACACCGAGAGACACCACCAGCTCCCAGACAGCTGTATTCAAAACCAGCAGAATTAATATCTAGCCTACATATTAGGCCTGCTTCTCTGTTTGGGGAAAAAAGATAAAGGGGTGGGCCAAATAAACTGAAAAAGCCCTACTGCTGAAAGGTATCACGATATCTTACATCATATCAGGATATGAGGATAACCTATAGTACTTAAAATATTCAAATGTGCTGGCTTTTTTTTTTTTTTTACCTCATTTCAATACTCCCATGTATTGTTATTCTTGAATGATATGTTCATAAACTACAATTTGTTTCTACTTTTCATAATTTGAAAGACTGTTCTTTGACCTATGAAACAGCAGGAAAAGCTGGGCTGTACCAGGCAAGGAAGGTCATCTCTAGCAAGACGTTTAACTATCGGGATAATTTTTGGTGGCAAATGGGCGCGGTGCCCTTGAAAGCGTGTTTGATTATTGCATTTTAACATCAGCGCGGCTATTTTCACCATCCCCATATCATGATCATGGTCATGAAGATAACTCTTTATCCAAAAGCTTTTAACACTTGAGTGGTGCAAACATTCAGACTTAACCTTGACCACCTCATATAGTCTAGACAGCTTTGCGCTTTCATAGAGAGCATTATAGATAACCATTAAGGAACAGAACCTGCTCTGAGAATTTGCCCACATCAGCCCAGCAAGTGCTGCTATTAACCACAGCACCACTGACACAGACACTCTGCATGAAAACACAGTCTGCCTCCAAAAATACTTTATTGCAATACGCAGTTTGATGGATATCCCTTAGCACCAATATGTATGTCACAAAACATTGTTGCACTACAGTTAAATCTCTGCTTGAGCCACAAATACAGTCAACATTTTAAGAATATTTTGTTCACAGTACAATCAAACAAGATCATATCCATTTCGGTTCAACCAGATTGTCTATTGAAACAGTACAAAGTTGATACAAAAATAATCAGAGTAATAGTATTGATAATCATAATAACATTTCCTGTGTTTCTATTTAATCTTTACTGTGATGCGTAACAAGCTCAGAAACCCACCAATGGATACATGTCTGGGCAGACGCTTCATCACGGAGACCACAGCTGTCCTCCTGTCTCCACCAATCGCATCGCCCCCCCCGGAAAGCAGGTCTGATTCCTGACACCATATGTGATGGATCCCACTTTGGGGACGTGATAATCACATTTCACTCATGCGGCTGCCAGGACACCGCGGGCCATCCCTGGGATAAGTTTATAATTCCTTTTCTTCGCCGCATCTCGATTCAATATGTGATGTCACGTGGAACATAATTGCCTCAGTAAATAATTGCGTTCGGTCTGCTCACCCAGGTCCATTGATGCTGTCTGCTTTTGTCTGGCTCCGATCAGCAAATGCTGTTTTACTATTTAGGATTTCTTAACAGTTTTCTGTGTTTCCCTACATGTGTACAATATGCTCCAAAAAAGAGCATCTTGTCAGTGATTGCCAGCATCAGATACCTTCAAACACACGTGCAAGCCAAATGCTCCCCAGCTGCCACGGAGCAGCACCGCTGTCAGTTCCTTCACGCTAAATGATAGAGGAGATAAACCTTGAGATAACTGAAGTGCCCTACCAAGGTTAAGTAGCTTATTCCGCGGTAAAAAAAAAGCCCTAAGTGTGGGGAGCGGGAGGGCTGTGCCCGGCTGGAGCCCCCGTCCCGCGGCCCGGCAGCGTGGGCACCGGGCAAATGTCCTGACGGCGCCATCCATCACGACATATGCTCTCCCCAGGACCTGCCCCGCCATGAAGGATGGGGTTCTCGCCCGGCCCGTCGGAGTAAGACGAACCGGAGAACACGCGCGGGGCAGAGTCTCCGACCGGGAAAGCTTGGAGAAACTGAAAACCGCTGTAAACGCGTCTAAACACGAGAACGTGGCGATAGAAGAGGAAAAAAAAAAAAACAACGCAAATTGAAGTGAGCTTCTGCATTTCAGATCAGGGCGCTGTGCTAAGAAAAGACTCTGGGTGCAAGTCTAGTAAAATGCACAAAGTCACATGGAACCTAATTAAACGGAATATGCCAAGAACAGGTCTTTAATATGAAGAACATGACCTTGGCACTTTCATTTTTTTTATGGGTAATTGAAAAATACTTATATAACGGTTAGACAGTGTGAAACTTACAGCTCTTTATTTCTGTCCCATCCTATATCGACCGGCCCATCTGCCATATTGAGGAGGGCAGACCCTGGGGGCAGGGCCCGCCCAGGTACATCTGCGCCCAGATGCCAGCTGCATTTGGGCTCCGCAGGGGTCCCTGTGTCACCCTAATGGGGATCACATTCCCACCCTCACCTTCAGGGAGGGACTCACTCTGGAGTGTCATTGTAAAGTCATCGGAAACTAACTCCTGGGTCCCACTGATTCGCGCTCACTACCGAGACTGCTCATGCAGATTGTTTGGTCCTTTAACTGCTGTTCATAATCAGGTATCCTCTGAAAGTAAATGAGAAGAACCCCATTGCTGTAAAATTAAAATGCATCTTTGCCTAACACTATTACCCTTGATCATTCACTGAAGCCACCCACAGCCCCTGGCAAGCCTAAATGAAATGTCTTTTTAAATAGAGTAACAGCAAATATGACTATTTATGTGTATGTGTTATTCATATCATACTATATATGGATGAGATTTGGATGCCCTCCAACTGTTTCTCTGGAGGGCACGCTCTAAGTGTGATTCTCACTTGGGCAGGAAGTGCATCTCACCTGTAGTAGGTACTAATGCTCCCCTGCCTTCCCAGTGTTCGCACACTCCTGGGGAGAGAGGGGTGTCCACCTACCCACAGGGTAACCCTGGCCCCACTGATGTCCTAATATGACGACACGCCCCACCTGGCGGCACCTGAGGTTAAAGAACGGGTGAGGGGGGCAGGACTGGGCCATATTCAGAGCAGTGGCAGTGACCCGACAGAAGCAGCACAATAGCCCATCCTTGATCTTGGTTTTGAGCGAGAGAGTGCCTGGCTGTTACCTATTCACTGTAACGAAGCGGCTGCTAAAATTAGTTAGGCACGGCAGGCTGGGTCTGGCAGGAGGCCAGGGCGGAATGGATTTTCTGCAGCGCTCTGATGATTCTCTTGTTGCATCTGGAGAGTCTGCGTCGCCCTTGATGTCATTGTCATTGCCTTTGAGCGGAAGTTCAGAATTAGAAGAGTAGGCATACAACTTCTTTACATATAAATTTGTATACATGAAACCATCTTTCTGAAAACATGAAATGTGCATTTATCCATCTTACTGTGAACACTTAAATGCATATACATATTACACATTTGTACAGCTGGGATCTTACTCAAGCAATGTTATACTGTCCCCCCCCAGCAATGACCAATGACTCTCTGCAATACCCTGTCCAATATGTAACCCTTACTGTCCTGTACTGCATTGTCCATCATACCACTTACCACAGTGCAATTTTTACCATATGAATATGGACCTTGTTGCCGTCGTTAGTGGCCTTGTATTTCAGAGACAGCACTGCATCCTTCTATCTGTCTCTGAGCCATGTTTGCTGTCAGTGGCCTCCCCCCTGTATAACTGTCTGAGCTGAGTGTTGGACGTCAGGTCTGCTCGCGCTTGCCAAGTTGGCTTGCGTTCAGCAACTCTGGGACTGCAGCAATTGCGGAGGACAAGTTAATCTGTTTGCTGAGAACAATTACGAGGAACGCGGCTTCCTGCGTAAAACGGAGCCGTCCGCACGTGTCCGCCCCGTCCTCGTGACGTTGTGCGTTAAGTATTATTTGTGAATCCACGATGGCGTGGCGCGGTTTTGCCGGACGTCGGCCGACGGCATCTGCATTGTAATACACGCCTCTCAATAAACAGAGCCGAACCGCTACGAGGGAAATTAACCTGGTGTCTAAGTGCCACATGGTGTAATTGAGGAGATAATTCACAAGTTGCTCAGGCGTCTGCCGCCAGGTGTGGAGCGCAGGTGTGAAGATCTGAGACACTGGCCCCCATGTTCCTACGCTCACGGGTTAGGTACAGACAACAGGTGTGATGGGCTGTTAGTTGGGGGCGGTGTGAGAGAGAGAGAGAGCGCCGTCTTTCAGAGAACAAACTACTAATCACTGAGCCCATTTGTTCAGACTTTATTTTAAGCATTGTTAATGGCGAGGTCGGAAGTTGTGTAACCCACACAAATTGAGCATACGCAGGGAGTGCCACTGCTCGCTGTGTCTTAGACCCCACCCCTCCCTTTCCCATGCCAGAATTTATTTCATGCTGATTGGCTGTTGCACACCGTGTTCTAGCTAGACAGAGACTGTCTATACAAGGTGCCCTATTATACTGCTTTTTTTCTCACAGTCTTCAGAACAGAGAAAAAAAAAGATCATGACTGTGAAAAGTTGTACCGCTACTTGTTGGTGAAAAACATAACTGGTGCAAGTACACTATGGTGTAGAAGGAGGACATGCTGGTACTACCCAGGAGTGACTGAGTGTGATCGGTACTCTGGTGTTTAGACTCTTAACGCTGCATTTCTGCAGACTCTAGTATGAGGAATCAAAATCGCTTCCACCACACTTCGGAGTGAACAAACTCAGCTGTGCAGATTTCCTTGTGGTAAATTGAGGGTATAGACAGTTTTCCACCATGTTGCATTGCGCCGTGTTCATTGCATTGAAAATGTGATACATTCATTTCAAATCCATTTTTTTCTTATTTCGGTTGTACGAAGACTTCAACTCAATCCACAATGTTCAATCTCCCAATTTCAGCCTCGCTCTCCTGCCCATACTATACTTGCCTTATGAACTGATCTTATTCTCACAGCAAAATGCAGTTCCCTTCTGTGATTCCACTCACATGAGCTGGAACCGTTGCCAGTGTCTGTTGCCTATTGAAACAGCAGGAATCTGCTTATGTTCTCTCTGCCCAGCACTGAGCCTATTTGATTGTCTTGGCTTCTTGCCCAACAGAGAAGTGGCATACTCGAGTTCCTCCTGTTGTCCCTGATTTTGGGACTCCTGCTAGAGAGTAACTAGAAGCTCTGAAATGAATTTTGCAGCTGCTAAATTTGACGCCGTTTTTTTTTTTTTTTTTTTCAGAGCGTGCTGTGATTCTCCATGAAACAGGCCGCCCTGTCGTAAATGGGATGTGAGGAGCATTTCCAGACAGGAGCAACAGAAGGATTTAGTCTGAGAAATGACAAGAACCTGAATGCCGCTGTGTTGTACTCGGGCCTTGAAGCTGGAAAAAACATTTCAACTCCAGCAGCATAAAATGTCAGCTTTCACCATTACACGCAGCATTCACACTGAACTTGATTACATTCAATTCTTTCTGCATATTTCCTCAGCTTGTCTGAGAACGTCTCGGCGGCTATGCGAGCCGCTCCGAATTACATAATTATCTTTTCCTCCTCCCTGCTCCCTCCTGCACGGGCGGGCTAATTGATTGCGAAGGCTCCCGGTGACTGCGAGGTGACGGATCTTTTTTGGCTGATTACGGATTCATGAAAAGTGACAAGGTCCCCTTTGGAACGCAGAGCACGCGCCGTTTGGGGATTACCGCGCGCCTCTGTAACGCAAAATATCACTCATGATTATCCGCAAAGCGCGCTCCCCCCCATAACAAAATGCATTAGTTTTATTTCGCAAATGGCGCCGCCGCGGCCCGCGGCTAATCCCTCGCCGGGAAAAATAACGGAAATTCATATTCGGCGCGCGGGAGCGGGTAAACCCATCGGTTGCGCCGCTTGTCATATTTCAATCAAAGCCTAAGCCGCGGCGCTGCCCAGCCTCCGCAAAGCGGGAGCGGCAGAATTAATGAATTAGCTATTGATTAAATTCCACTCTGGCAAATCTACCGTGGCAAATAAATGAACTGCCTGGAGCACATGTAGGCCACAGACAGTCATGTCAGGTCTATCGATCAGCAGTTAGTATTCTATTGGGATGTAAGTACAGCAGCGCGATAATATGACAAGCGAAGGGGAAGACAATGGGGAAGTGCGCTTCCCCTCCGTCTCGCGGATTACACCAGAGCTCACGGCGCAAAGGCGCCGTTCTCACGTTTCCACGCTTTTGCCGCATGTGTGATTTGTTACCATCAAGCCTGCTGTCACTGTCATGGAAAATGCCACTCAGACACGCAAATGATGGTGGCTTCTGAGGAGGTGACGGCCTTTTTGTTTTTGTCTGTGCGTGAGAGGCCGTTCAGTGTGAGAAACTGACACTGTACAAACAACAAGGAATAAAGCTGTCTTGCCCCTTCGGAGAGGTGAGAGACAGGGGAAGCCATGATCGACATGTGCTGCGAAGTCATTGAAACACAGAACAATGAGTTCGAACTAAGAGAATCCCGTGGATGGTTATGTCATTCAATTGCTACCTGTTCCCTGCTACTCACTGTGCGGGCAGACACAGTAAGCACATCTACCTGTCCGGAGGCTTTGGTTCCTAAAAATGGTCCCCCTACTGCACCTCAAGCAACTGGATTTTCTGGTCTGGTTTCCCATCCATGTACTGCTTAAGCCCAGTTCAAACTGGATTTGATTCACCAATTGGAATTTATGAATAATTAGTGATAGGTTATTTCTCCATCACTGAGTGTGTCAACTAGCTCATAGGATTGTGGGGAGTGTAGTTATTGGGATGGGCTCTCAGTACAGCCAGAGACATTTCCACCAGAATGATGACAATGTAATAAATCAAAGGCAGCACATATGACAGCTGTTCAACTCCGAGGAGCACCAATGAGCTGGTAAGAGAGATGCAAGCATTTAGCAGGCAGACATGACGGAGATCAATTTCTCCATCAGAATTCTGGGGTACCCTCCATGTGTCTGACAAGAGACATACATAATAATATTCTCACAGGGAGTAAATAATGCCTATGGGACATTCTGCATCGATCTATTCAGCCACTTGCAAGCGTTTGATCTCCTCCGAGAACCATTCAAAACAGTATGGATTCAAAGTGAACCCTTTTGATAGGAATACCTCTAAAATAATTTAGGCTAGTGAAGATGGCTTCCATCAGATGACCATGGCAACATTTGCCAATGATGTGACTCTTACCTTTAGGCTTCCTGGCGTAATGCTGGAGATGTCTCCTCATCAGTGCCCTATCCCCTGGCCCTCCGTCTTTATTAATGTGGAATTTGAGTGGTTCGGCTGAAAGCATCTCCACCCCCCACCAGTCAAGGGGACACCCTCCAACTCAGTGTCTGAATGCAGCATTAGAGGCTTTTAGATCAATGAGCTCCTGGAAATGATGCAACGCGATCGGGTGACGACACCCTGACTTTGACCCGGAACGGAATGGCCCTTTCATCGTATTCAAAACAGCGGCGAGACCGCGAGGCATTTGGTCAGCGTTTAAAATAATGAAAAAGTAATGAAATTGCATGTAAACCAAGGGATGCTGCTGCTCATTTTGAACTTGGAACTGGTTATCAGCCCTCTGGAAAACATTCCACGTGGGACGCGTATTTGATAGAAATGCATCATTTAGCTGCTCTGAAAATCCCTTTAAGGAAATTTGTGTTCATTTCATTGCCTCTGCTGGCAATACCCTACATTTCCAATCCCAAGACTGATCCTAAGTCATTCCATTGTCTTAATGATATTTATCCCATGAAGTGTTGAAAAATGTCTTCTCCACACACGTATTGGCTCAGTTGTGTGATGGAACTCATTTGAGAAAGTGCCAGTGCATACATATGTCATTTAGAAATGGAACATCCTATCCTGTAATTTTTGAATGGTGAAGACGGGAAACAAGGAAATGCTACAGATAGCTAATGCATACAGTATGGATAAAGTAACACATTAAAATTATTTCAATCTTAGCACAATGTTACTAACATATCTATATGATCAGATGTACTTTGGTGGAACACCTTTATGCTTTACATGTATAGATGGAACTATATATATATATATATCTTGTTTTTCCAACACAGTTTCTAGATGTTGACATGGTACAGAAAAGTGAGCAATTTAGTGTAAACATTTTAGAGCACACACCTACTGACACCTACCACCTAATTTAAATTTATGCATGCCTTTACCCCAGAGTAGGCTGAGAAGGATTCCAAAAATATAGATTCACCAAAATAGAGAATTACACAGAAAATAAAAAAAACAGGCTCACCATAATTACAAAATACAGAATGGACCATGTATATTCTATTCTGGGCATAAGCTTTCTCTGGAATTGGCAAATCCATATGGGAACTCCAGTAGGCTCTCCCACTGTCAATCAAAACTCCCCATTGACATCAATGATATTTGTATCACAAACACTGTCAAAGCAAGCCTTGCAAACTTAACATAGGTTGTGTGTCATAGCTTCAGGAACAATGCTGGTGAACTTTAGGTCAGAGAACCTCAAGGAGTTCAAGTGGGACCTCCTGGCATCATTTCATTGCGTCGGTGATGTGACTGAATCTAATTAAATCTGTCACTAACAGAATCCCTGCCTGATCTAATCGGGATCTTCTTATTAATTCATTGTCAGCCTGGACCTTGAAGACATTCCATGGAAACAGAAGAAGCTTGTCACGGTCATTTGGAACCTGCAGCATCGGTTCTCTTCAAACTCTCAGCTCCCTGGACATTCTCTCAAGCTACCCCGACTTGCTGTTTTATGAATTCCTTTTTTGACTGATTGTTACATGCAGCACAAGGTTCATTCTTATCCTCTGTCTTTTACAAATACTGGCTCAATCTCTCATCACATAAATGTTCCTATGTGGTAGCTACAAATTAGAATAAAATACAAAATGAAAAGAATATAGCGCTTAATACACTTCTACATAAATATCATGTCTGCACATCAAAACAAGAAGTCTGAGCCAAGTTTGGAAAAAGGAGGTATGTTGCACTCTGTTTATAGGAATCACTAATATAAGCATTAACTGCATATAGTGATAAAAACAGGGGTAGGATTCCTATACTAAAGCTGTTTAAATACTAGAATTGTAAAAATCAAGTAATCAGCGCATAAAAATGATTTGGGGTTGACTCACAGCACTTAGTACCAGCGTAGAAGACGCATGCAAAAAATGAACAACAAAAAGGCTGTTATTATTTGAATGTGGTGATGCTTTTATCTTGTGCTAATTACCAAAGCACCTTCCACAGATGAAAAACCCAACATTCTTGAATCTCAAGATCAACCAGCAGATACAAACACGTGATTCTTACAAACAGAGTGCACTGTATCATGTTCTATTGAATTCCATGCAAGGTTGTAAGTAAATGTGCTCTCAAATGCAAAAAAATACATGCTTCATTATTGGTTGACATTTTATTAAATATCAAATCAGCCACCTCCTCTCTAAATTCTTTAAAAATAATTCTGAAAGTTTTTAGGTGTTTTGAATGTTTTGATGTTATATATTTTCTGTTTTCTAGATCCACTATTTTCTCTGAAGGCATCCTGTGTTGTGCATCAATGAATAACATACAGTGAAATACATTCCTTTATCTGCACAGAATTAAAAGAGATAAACCACCATATTTATATTGATACATTTTGTGTATAATGGCGCACACAAGGAAAACAAACAGTGGTTTGATAATTTAGTCAAACAGAATCATTTGAACAGCAAGAGACCCAAGAAAGATCCAGAGACACATCAGGAGATTTAGAGCTGTTCTTTCCTGTTTCAATCAAAGGATGAATAAACAAACTGATAAGCAAGCCTACAAATATGTTAATAAATAAACTAATACCTATTTAAATAGGTAAACTAAAGAGATTTCAGAATATCCTTGATAATCTCCAAAGCCCGAAATGGCAGAGCATGCACAAACACGACAGAATAATCTTTGAGCTTTCAGGATAACACTTCAGAAAATACATGTTCATAAAATATTGAATAAAGACCTCCATCAATGTGGACTTTATGGGATAAAATTTTCTGTACAGCCAGAACCCCAGCGCCTTCAACAAATACCAATAGTAGAAATGTACATGCATTAATCGTAAATTTTTATTACTACAGAGAAGGCAAAGAGAATGGTGTCAAGCAAATAGTTTGCAGTAACATGTACAGTTTAAGATGATGCAGATTTCTACATTTGCTACAGTGTATTACATGCATGGAATTTTTTATCCAGTTTTACATGTAAATTAAGTAGTTTCATTAATTACATACCATCTGATAAAAGTAAACCTAGGGTTAGAGATGAATGAATAATTCAAGGGAGTTTATGTAGATCCTGGCTGGTTTGAAATAAGCATATCTGCTGCTTTTTTGGCATAAGCGTAGATCCTAAAGGAGGTGTGTGTGTGTGTGTGTGTGTGTGTGTGTATGTGTGTGTGTGTATGCACATGTGTGAGAAAGAGAGAGAGAGAGAGAGAGAGAGAGAGAGAGAGGAGAGAGATATTTATATAAAGGCCTTTTATTAAATAATTTTATAACAAATAACAAGCCAGCTGTATGAAAATTACTTTCCTGGACAGACACTCCAAGTGACCCATGAAAAGAGCCTTTGTAAAGTAGCAAAATGATTTGATTTTTATATTAAATTTTATGGCATTTTGGTGCAAGTCAGATATATAACTTCCCTGTCAGTAAAAACATAGCTAATTGAATGTCTGTCCAAAATCATTCTGCTACTGTAGCTACCTTCTCCTGCACACAAACTCCAACACCTCACCCCATTGCTAGAGAAGTGCATACAGCACAGACCAACAGCTAGCAAGCTAACTAGCTAAGTACATCTTTTGTACTCAACAACAAATTAATGAAACACTTTTGATGTGATATCAGAGCATACTGTATATCCAAAGCTGGGGGAGGGGAACCAGTCTTCAATGAGTGCATTCTTAGACTTTACACTGCCAAACAGGTAGCTCAGACATATTTGTCCAAGTTGTTCAGATGTGCATAAAACAATTTGTTACTTAGATGTACTCCTTAGTCTTTATAATGCTTAATAGGTGATGACCAACCTTTTCCTTGACTGTTTGGAAACATGTTTATGTGCATTGACCACTGTGCCAACAATTTAAAAGCAACAACGTGTAGTACAAGAGGTGAGAAAGGTTGCTCAAATCAACATACCGTAGCAATAACTGAACTGACAATTAGTGGATTTGACACATGTGATAGACTTGGGCTGCAGAACTAGATGACCCTGTAGCCTGGAAGGCTGTTGCATGGAGGGTGCTTGCCACTGATGGTCACATTGGCCACCAACGAGAGGCATTCTTGAGGATGGCTGAGCTGTCAAAGTAGCTGAGGGGCTGAAGGATGTGCAGAGAGGCTGTAATGGACTCCTGCTAAATGGTGCTCCCTTGTTTCACTACTCTGATCCCCCCACCTCCTTATTGGACTCATAGTCTACATAGAAGGTGTCCTTACTGCTGGATTATAAAGGCTTTTGGTGCAAATGGCAGCTCTCTGCTCCTTATTCTGGCTGATGCTGTGCCACTGAGTTGGGATATGTGCAGCCTGGTGACCTCTGATGCCTCGAAAGGATTCACCGGCCCTTTGCAGGAGACGCAGGAAATGATGCCAAGAGGTCTCCTCTTACAGTTGCCATCAGACATCTAATGGTCGACTAAGTGAGGACAACAGAGCAATTCTGCGAAGACACTCTGGTACCTCTGAGTTAGAATCATACATTGCTCAGAGATTGTGTTTGTTCGTGAGACCTCTCTGCTTTTTTTTTTGTCAGATTGAACCAATCTCCTCCACAAGATTTATTCCAGTGGACAGCAGGTATTGAACATTTAACAAAATCATGTTAGGGTGAGAATGAGATGTGCTGTTCATGTTGGCCAAATCATGGACGTGTTGCCGTACCAGATGCGTATGGCTAAGGCCTCGGCCAGATTCCTTGGCGAAACCTTGACACCGATGCAATTTCGAGAAGGCAAAGACGGCATGTGTGAGCGAATCTCTCGGAACATAATTGCAGATTCTTTCATCAGCGCAGGATCAACAGCTACACATTGCATGCAGCAGAAGGATTATTTTTTTTTTAGCATTATAATATGACAATGGCACGTCAAGAATGTCATCGCAAGGACAAAGTGATTTCGGCACCTTTATTTCACGGATTAAAATGTAAAAGAAGACGAGGTACAAATAAGCTCATTTTAGTGGAGAGGACAGGGGACAGTCGGTCTCAGTCATACCGCAGGCAAATATGAAATTATATTTATGGATTTATTCAATTATTCAAGGTTATATGGAAAAGGGATATCAACTATGACTAGCGCTGCTGTGTGGCCTTAAAAGAATGTGGTGAATTAGGGGGTGAGGGGTGGGAGAAGGAAGAAAAAAAATATTGTAATCACTTAAGTTTGTGACTTGTCATTTTCTCTGAGTGGTTACAAAAATGCTGGTGTGCAAATGCCAAGAAATCCATCAGTGACTGCCAGGATGTGACAGCAGAGGTCATTTTCATAATTAGCCTCGTGGGCGAGTGTCCGTGCGTGCAGGGACTGCCGGTAAGACCTGCGGTCCTGAGCAGCCCGAAGAACCTTGCCTTCGGTCTGAGTGTTTGGGACCCTCACCAGTCCACAGCTGCCCTTGCCTAACTGCAGCCGCAAAGGCGACCGGAGCTCCTGTCGGCTCCAGCTCAGACTGACTGGCTTCAGGAAGCCCTTGGTGAATCTTACCACAGCGACACTCGATTTGCCTCGGAAATGTGGAATTCATATTCAATGCTATCATTAGCAGGCCATCTAATTGGTGTATAGCTTTTATTTTGTATGAATAAATTCAATGGATTTCTGCTGTTATAAAGACACTGTGTTATTTCTCTCAGTCTAATAAAGCCAGCTGTTTCACAAATATTAGACCAGGGAATCGTGTAGTTTATACAGGTTACATTTTCATTTTTATTAATATAGAATTACTCTCGATTCAATCCAGCACAATAGATCAGGTTGGCTACCGTATCATTTCAATGACAGTATTCATCTGATTAATGACACTTTTTATATCACTGTGACATTGGATTCTTCCAAATATGGCTTGTCTGTCTAGTTCAGAAAGGAAAGGAAAATTGGAAGCCAATTCAAGCAAAGGGTCATTTCATTATTTTTATTTTTGATGCAATGAATTTAAGTGTCATTTCTCTAGAAATATGAGGATCCAAAAAAGGCCTGCAATGCTGTCCTTTTGACGTACATCTGCCCTGCAAAGTATTGCAGATTTTTGCTCTGAAGCTCAATGCTACAAACACCAGTACTAGTGTCTCCTATTTAAACGGTTCAGCAGCTTCTCAATTTCTCACACAGTGTGAGTCAATAACATACAGGCATCTGCATCCCATTGGACAGCTCATCCTAAGGAGAGGTACTCATTGGCTGTCTTTTTAATTTTTGCTTACGTCACTAATACTGTCATAATTACATATATAAATAGTCTAATGCGTTGTTTTTGGAATAGGTGTTCTGCACTTTCTGCAACAGATGAGGTGAGAAAAAAAGACAGGAAACAACACAACCACAGTGGAGGCAGAGAGAATGAGCGACTGCTGCGTCGCATTTGTCCCCCTTCAGTTTGTTCTGGCCCCCGATCCACCCCCCCCTCCTCCCCCCCAATCACTCGCCGTTGTTATGGGTAATTTTTACTACATCTGTGATGGGGCCTGCCAGTTTAGCTGCCTTCACCCTCTGATAAATAAACAATGCACAGATCTGACCTTTTGGGTTAACGGGTTTTTATGCTTACTCCTCTCGGCTCCCTCTCTGATTCAATTACCAGGAGGGCTGAGAGCCTACATGAATACCGAATCCGCCTTGATGCATGGCTGCGTGGGCGTCGAACGGCACATCTAAAAGCACAGCTCTGGAGGAATTCCCTAATTGTAAATAATTTTACCGCGCGAGACAAATCAAGTCACCTTGAGTGCAAAACCTTGGCGCCTGAAACCCCCCCAGACGCCACTTCCCTTTGGTCTACCGAGGCAAAGTGTTATTTAAGCTTTACTGGTCTGTGTTAAATTCTGTAATTTGAAGGGCTGTTAAGTTTTTCAATTGAAATTTCATTTAAGATGCAGGTGCCTTTTTCTTTTTAGCTTTTTTTTTTTTTTTGATTCTGTTGACGCTCCACTGCCTGCGGGGGTATGAGCAAGAAGCCGGCGCAATAACGCTGTAGTCTGCCTCAATCTGCCAATGGCAACAGAAGTACTCTCAGGTCATTTACAACACTTAGAAGCGCCTTTCTTTCTGCTGTACATTTCTCAGCAGCTCAACATGAAGGGGAAAAAAAAAACTAGAGCTCAGACCACTGATTCTTTACATTATAAAGAATCGGTTAGCATAGTAATGACACGATCAGAAGGCAAGGTAAACCGTGGAAAAAACACAAGAGCGAAGTTGGTTACATTTAGAATTGCACTGGTTTGTTCATTGTTGATTTTGAAGGTTAAGATGTGTGGCATTGGATAAATGTTAATGCAGCCAGTTTATGAATGTTGAGATATTAGTTACCTGAATACAAATGTTTGAAAATATCATTTAAAATGTACCTTTGGTGATTATGTGCATTTGTCTCAAGTTGTAGCTTTCTATTAGCTTGTTTTTTTTTTTTTAGTAGACCGGTATTTATTATTTTAATTGCTTTCTACTTGGAATAGACCATAATCATGAATTTCTAGAGTACAGCATTGAAATCTCGGTAATATGTTTGTTACCATGAGATATGTTACCATGTGATTCACCCTGGATAAGAACATTGGCAAACTAAGGAATTTTGTCAGAAAATACTCATTTGTATATTTTTTCTTGTTTCAAGCAAAGGTGGCTCATCAGCTCAACACAGAGGAGGCAGACATTTGACCTTTACAATTCCTCTCACCCTGTTTTTGCGTAATTATCAACTAAGCAATTAATTAGCCAAGCATTCTGAATGGCTCTGCAGCTTTCTCGAAATATGTCTGGTGGCACCGTTCTTTTAATTTACATTATGAAATCCAATGATTATTTGGAAATGTGGATAGATTTGCTCTTGATTTGTTGTGGCCAACAACCAGGACATGTTGACAACAAGACTGGTTAATCTCTTTTTATTTTGCTTTACCCTTAAAGCTAAAGTGCTGTTTGCAATTGCATGCTATTTAACCCTTTAAATCAAAAGTTTTGTCTTTATAGGAATTAAATATATTTCACTAAGTGGAACTATATTGTATTTAAAGTCTCTGATGAAACATGAAGAAATAGAAGAAAAAAGAACACAAAAATATCAGAAAATAATATCTGTATAGTTAAGAGAAAAGGAGTTAAGTACAGATTAGCATGTAATGAAGTAACTGGGATGCAAAACAAACAAAAACAGATTGAAAACAATGATTAACTCAGAGAATTTCTTAACTGAAAGATGTTTGCCACCCTTAATTAAAGCTCAGAAGTGTAGATTGGTGGACACTCTGGATGGGGGTGCACAAAACCTCTGACCCCCATAAAATCATGCATGCTTCATGTTTTAACATATCATATGCAAATATCATTTGAATGACATATACATTACGATGCTCTGCAGCTTTGTAGCTGTGTTATTTTCCAGAGCCAATATTTTAATTTCAGTGGATTCCACCGTATAAAATAAGTATAAATCCAAGAGGCATGGAGAAACAAAGAGTTCAAAGACTTCACCCATGGATGTTCTTTAGGGGTAGGTCACATTGACTGCAATGAGCTGAGAACACCTCCAAGACGTACTCCACATCAGTGTACTTACAGATGCACTGGACTGGAATGGAGATTTACTGAAATAATGGGTTGTAACTGATCAAACGGAAGAGCACAGTTGGTGACCAGTTACATATAACTCCCAATAATAATATCAACCCCATTCTATCTATGGCATCATTATCAAGATGAATGTTTATTACTGTATTGTACATTATAGTATCTATACATACACACTGGGTCCTAGTAACAATGCCTAGTAACAGGACCATTTCCTGGGCTCTTCGTTTTGCCCTTGGATATATCTGGATACAAGCAGAGTAAGAGTAATTGTGAACCATATGTGACTAAAAGAACTATGCATGAAGCATTGTTTAATGATATGTAAAATGTTTTAATCATGCATTCAGTTGTAGGCACAGAGCTTTAATCATGAATATAAATAAAACAACACAGGGGACAAGGCATCTTAGTTGTAACACATCTTGTTGTATGAATTAAGGATGTACTTATGGTCTATTAGACCAAGACTGTTAAAGTGATGTTTCATTCAGTGTTTTCATGAATTCTGTAAGAAATGTATATTTTATTATTTGGCATTCATTAGTCATTAATTATAGCATAGCATATTAAATGTGCCCATGTAAACAATCCTTTGTTGTTAAACATATTGAGATAGTGGATTAGAATTACTTTATTCATGATCTATGAAGGAACATTACTCTGTTGTATTAAAATAGTGTACTAATCATATTTCTGAGCTGATATTTCACACAAAGGATATTCATGGCAATAACTAACATGGTAATTGTACAGACACAATTGATACATTACATTTTGTTACATTACATTTAGCAGATGCACTTATCCAGAGTGACTTTTATCAGTTACAGTCTTTTTTTTTTTTTTTACAAATGTTATCCATTTATACAGCTAGATATTTAATGAGGCAATTGTGGGTTAAGCACCTTGCCCAAGGGTACAGCAGCAGTGCCCCCGTGGGGAATCAAACCGGCAACCTTTCAGTTACAAGTCCTGCTCATTAACCACTATGCTACACTGCTGCCCTTACCCCTTGATACCTCACTCCACACAAGTGCACACAAACAATCACTGCTTCACTGCAACAAAGGTCAAACTCATGGCAGTGTTTCGGTGTAAAACAATAATATATGCACTAAAAATTAAGGAGAAACTACATTGCAGATAGGATCTAAATCTACAGGCTATAAATAGCCAGATCATCACAGAGGTCTGTCTGGAGGGAAGTAGCCCATGCCTCACAGAAGGAATCCCTTAGGGACACCGTGCCACTGAAGACAGGTGAGAGACAGACAGTTCAGAGCAGTGTTTTACAAAGCATACGGTGGGCCACTAGAATACCCCTCATTGTCAACTGTTGGTTGGGACAAATACGAGAAATGCAACATACACTGGCGTTGCTCTATTACTCAGAGGGATTATGTGTGAGAATGATGTACTACTTCCCTTATGTAACTACATTGTGATGTAATATAACACTTGAATCCAATTGTTGCTTAAAGTCAAAGGAAAAGCACATTGTAGTTAAATTGGGGTTTAGGATGAAAAATCACGCATTTGCTTCTCACTCAAGAGGAAAACTTGTACTTGTACTTGAACTTTTAAATAAACTCTGTAAAAACAAGCTGAACACTGAAGCTTACATTTACTACACAATATAATTAAGTTGAACAAAAATAGTTCAGGGGCAGGCAAATTTGACTGACGTGAATGACTGAGAGATCAGCGAAAGGATTTCTGCCAAAAGAACACAGGTTTTGTTGTGCTAAGACCTCATCATGTTGAGCAGAAACGAGGGCCTTGTTTGATTGTCAAATGAAGCCGTTTTATTTAAGAGATCATATCACCAGGCCCATGGCAGGACACAATCCATGCATGCCTAATGACTTGGTGAAATTACACAAGCGGGGGGGATGAACTGTATCTATGCACAGAAATCGGGCCGCCACGTCTGTCACGGGAGAGCGGAGGACTCCGGGTTTCCTGGCAGTGCTTGCTTTTGTGCCACTGCCCAGTGGTGTACTGCTCAATCATAATTCCTTTGATAGAACACGCTGGTGTTGATTTGCGCTCCCGCTGCGGCGACTGGGGGGGGGCACGCACGTCTCAATCTCTCTCCTCTGTTTCCGAGAGCGCCCCCCAACCCCCCTGCGGAGCCGCTCAGAGGACCCCGGTGTTAAATAAAACATCAACATCCAGGACAATCTCAGAAATAACATGTTAACACATATAGAGTGGAGCATAAGGCACAGGGGATAATGACTTCGCACAGATGGATGAAGGGGACGAACCCCGATGGCCCCTTTTGATCAGTGAATCAAGGTTTGACAATCATAGTTAATTCAAACATCCAGAGGAAATACCCCATGAATAAATGAGGTAGGGTCTTACATATAGACTGAAACTGAAAAGGTTTCTGATCTCCTTTTTGGGTGAAAGTATCAATCAGAACTGCTTAATTTAGAACTGTGAAAAGGAACAGTAAAATGCTTTAATAATAGAAGAATAGTATTATATAACTATTATAATATAATAATACTATTATCAAGCCTTTTTAAATTGTATTTTTAATTGTAAATGTGTATTGACTATGTAACTGTCATAAGTGAAACACATACACAGATACAAATAAACATATACATTATTTATTCATCATTTAGTAACTTTAAACAAATCAGTCTAAATTTTAAACAATTTAATCACTTTCATTAATTTTCCAAAATGACATATTTAAGAGTAAAATGGCAACTTCTTCATTCTAGTACTGCAGCTGCATGAGTCCATGCTTAACACATGATGTGTTCTGCAAAGCCCTAAGTAATTACTGTTGTTATATAGAGTTTTCCTTGTTTCCTTAAGCTCTCTTTTGTCAACACCAACATTTGTGTGAACACGTTTAAAACGTTGACAAAATTTGAAACTCAAAGCCGATGGACGAGATCAATTGTAAAGATGAACCAAACACAAATTACTCTGAACATGGTTGCAGTTGGGCAAACTTATTCCAGTGTACAACAAAAACATATTAATGCAATACCAAGTACAATAATAACAGTGATCATTCGTGTATTTTTGAACACCTTTAAAAAAATGAAGAGAAGCTCAGATGGTGGTCTGGTGATGAAGCAATAAAGAATTGTGGAACTGACATGCACCCAGAGACTGCAGACAACAAGTCATCATTCAAGAAAAAAATTAAAGAGCAAAAAGAAAAAAGAACAATGTGGCTAATAATAATAATAATAATAATAATAATCATATACTTTATTGATCCCTCATGGGGAAATTCATCCTCTGCATTTGACCCATCCTACACACACAGTGAGCTGTGAGCACACACACACACACACCAGCAGTGAGCACACACACACCAGGAGCCAGGAGCAGTGGGCAGCACAGTGCAGCGCCAGGGACCACCTCCAGTTCTTTTTGCCAGTGCCTTGGTCAGGGGCACTGACAGGAGTATTGACCCTTACATGCATGTCTTTTGATGGTGGGAGAAACCCCGCCCGGAGGAAACCCACGCAAGGGAGAACATGCAAACTCCACACAGAAAGGACCTGGGACAGCCAGGATTCGAACCCAGGACCTTCTTGCTGTGAGGCAACAGTGCTAACCACTGAGCCACCGTGTTGCCCAACATGATCCCACAGCCCCCACCAAAAAAGGGAGACACAGAGGCCCAATAAGGGTTAATCTCATCTCTCATGTTAGCTGTAAAAATGAGCTTCGCTGCCATGCAGTAATTTTCATAATGCACCAGAGCTTCTGTTACTTGAAAACAGAACAGAAAGAGAAAAACCTAGCCAAGCAAAGGAGCACTGCTGTCAACGCGAGCAGCCACGTGGTAGCCAATCAGAAAGCAGAAGGAGCAGCCATGCTCTGTATTTGCAGCCACCAGCTATGCCACCCTGTGTCTTTCTTTGGCTTAAACATGCCATGTTCCCTTTTATATCAGTCACATTCTAATATCACCTTTTTAAACACAGTGAAACATTTAATGCAGCCAGAATCCACTACACCATCTTGAAGGTGCGCTCCTATTTTATGTCTGCATTTCGGCAGGGAATGCTTGATGGAAGTGCATTTGATGCCCTGTGATGCTTGTGAGCTAAATAAAATGTGCACTCTATTACTCTACTACATACTGATAAATAAGTTCATTAACAAAAGACAGAACCACATGGCAGCAACATGCTGAGGCTTTTGTCCATTGAATGAGCATTGCAGTATGCAGTCCAACACGAGGTGTGTAAAAATCAATCCCTTGAGAGCAATTGTACAGATTCACACTCACAATGAGAAGATTCCTCTTTAGGATCGATATGGAGGACAAAAGCACATATTTCAAAAAATACTCATCTTAGATTTACTTCCATAAATAAAGTAAATATAAATCATCAAAATGTGTCTCTAATTTTTCATGAACTATCTGTCCACTGTCTCTAATTTGATATACCAAAGAAAGCTAAACCAATGAAAAGCTTTTGAAATCAGGTGGTGGTGATGGTAATGTCTGTATTGTGTATTAATGTGTGTATTATGTGAACAGTCTTGTGCCCTTGTGAGCAAAACCGTTTTGAAGAAGTTCTTAATTCTGTTGGTACTGCTGGGTACTCTAGACCTTTCTTCTTGATCTCCAGAAGGGCGCATCATTAATATGTAACAGCGTCTCCTGTCCAGTTCCATCATTTAACAAAATGCAGAGCCACGGCAGACTCTGGTGGATCAATTGGGAATCTATACGGGTTTGACTGATAGAAGCTCATTGCATTTCTGAAAATGAACGGGCCGTGCCAATGTCAACTGCTTATCACTCGGCGTTGTGGTAATGTGTACAGAAAACAACCTGCGCTGGATGTTTAAAGGAACTAACTGTTCATCCACACATTTAGAAAACAATTGTAGGCATATTTTTGATATTGATTAAATATTTTTTCTTTTGATTTGAGTAATTGATTGCTCATGATTGGCTGTGATACACTTGGGTGACTGTTGCATTGGCATTACATCAGTCAGTCTCATCAGCTGGAGAGAGGGTTTGGCAACTGGCAATTCGCCCTGTTGAAGGTCGAGTCTGGTGAAAATCAAGACCGATAAAGACAGAAAGGAACCAACACTCCCTGTCCGTCAAGAGTGCGACACTTTTGTGCCATCTGTACGTTGGAAGGTGGACTATGCCAGCATTGCCTGGGCTGCCCACAAGAGTAATTCTTAACCTGGCAGGACTTTACAGCCAAACGCAATCTATCACTGATAGGTCACAATCTGGGCACTGACAAGTCACATTGTCTCGCCAAGACCAAGACATCATCACGCATCATTTTTGGCATCCCCTTTTGGCCTGCCTGCTCCTCTGCTTCAGAAACAGCAGGATGCATTGTTATGTACTGTTCATGCTCTCTTGTATAGCACTCTACATTGTACGGTGTTGCTATGCTGTCGTCATTGTCCAATACCATTGTGAATCCAGCAAGACAAACTCCCCCTTTGGGACCAATAACGTATTCTGTTCTATTCTTAGTGGGCCGCAGGGAGCCCTTCTTTACCTGCATCTCGTCATGGTTTGATCCGCGGATGTGGTTTCCCAGCAGTGACCGATCATCATGTATGGAGCCTGGCTGGGGCCGCAGCATATATCAATCAGAGGGAAAGTATCAATAATACACATCTAAAATTGCTATAGACAAAAAGCGGCATGTCGAAGAAACTTCACAGGGATGGGCTTGTTGGTTCTATTGATTCCTGAGGAATAAGACCGGGGAGTGAGGGTGGAAACAGATCAGACAGAAAAAAAAAACAAACAGCTCAGACTTCCCTTTCAGACCTTGCAACCCACAGATCTAAGTGTACTTATTCGCTCCATCCTCAGGATTTAGATTGCGGATTTAGGCGTCCAACTTTATAATCAGGACCAGTACAGTGAATGGTGTCTCACCTATGCATTTTGTCTGTAGCTTGCTTATTAATGCCTTGCATTTTATATCTTCATCTGCTCCTGCATGGAAACCATGACAGAAAGAGAAGTGCTGTGGATGACCTTTTAATCACCCTTGCCTAATTCCCTCTCTCCTTAAACACACATACCACTGCATGTGACACATGCTTCCCAGCACCATTCCATGTGTAAATCAACTTAATACCTTTTCGCACCATTAACCAGAAAGAAGCGGGACTGCGGACTATTTGAGCAATGAGTGGTTACCTTTTTTGCCCAGAAGGTCGTAAAAAGCAACGTTTCTGAACCGTAAGAGTCATAATTAAAACCAACAGCAATTTAACAGTGTACAGAGAGTCTTTTTATTCTGTGATAAACTTAGTGTGCCTTGTCTTCATCGTGGAGCCTGTGAGTGTTGATATGTATAATATCACACTGCGATGAAAAGGAATCGGTTCCCTTTAGCTATCTGCCGCCATTGGTCTAATTTATACACCAGATATTTAATGTTGGCCACCAGGTATCTAATGTCGATGTTCCATGGCAGTATGTATGGCTACAGTGGTGGCTGCACTCAAACAAGTCTCTTAATGGAGCCTGGCTCTTAAAAAAATATTCACAGGTTACGTAATTGGCTGTTGTTGGGTGACAGTGACTGTTGGTCATATGTTCTACCCAAATAAATAGTGCAGTGGCAACAATACGTTAATGTTTGAAATTCACCTCCATTGTGCATGATGGTTTAGCAGGTGAGGGGTCCTTAAAGCAGCAACCCCGCCCACCCGCACCATGACAGGGACATCACTGTATGTAACGGGTTAAAAATTCACAAGCATCCAATTATACTTTGTAGTTGGAAATATGAGGTGTGTAAAGTTAGGGAATATACAGTAAGCACATGACATTACATTATTGCCATTTAGCAGATTCTCTTGTCCAGAGTGACTTACATAGGTAACAATTTTTATATGTTATTGATTTATACAGCTGAATATTTGTGGGGGCAATTCTGGGTTAAGTACCTTGCCCAAGGGTACAGCAGCAGTGCCCCAGTGGAGAATCAAACCAGCAACCTTTTGGTTATGAGCCCTGCTCCTTACCACATATGCTACACTGTCGCTGTTGTGAACAGTGGTTAAAAATCCAACAAAAATCAAATATGTATGTAACTATTGGAGGGAAAAGTTCAGGTTCTCTATTGAATAAAAAATAAGAAACCAGCTGCAGTAAACAGCCCAATGAAGCTGCAGTGTGAGAAGGGCTGTTTTGGGGTCTGGAGAGAGAAGGCCTTCCCTGTACGTCTGCGCACAGCTTGGTTATCTCCACGGAGGTTTCCACTTGAAGATAGATCCACAAAATCAGAAAAACTAACGCAGAACGCTTAACCTCTCTTTATCGACGGTACCGGGGGGGGAGCAATCGGCTGAGAGAAAGCCTTCGCACCTTTAACAAATCATTGGGAGCACATGCTGAGAATGGTTATCTTCAGGGTAAAACTATAAAGAAATGCAGCGCGCTCCTGGAGACTCTTAGGAGATGTGGGACATTTCGATCGTTGATGGGATGAAAATTCAATGATGAAAATGGAGGGTTAAATGCACCCCTTGGTCATGGGGAGGAAAAAAAGGCCCTGTGTTGCAGCCAGAACCTCTGGTGGGATTACAGGTAGGGCCAGGTGGTGGAGAACACCATCAGGAACCCCCAGGCCTGCAGAAGCACCAGCCCTGGGTGTCCAGCCAGACCTTTAATCCAAAAATGGCCATTGATTGGTTCCTCTGGAACGGGTGTCGAATTCTGCACAGGGAGCTGGCTGCAGTGAGCATCAAGGAGGTAAAACAGAGAATAAATAAAAGACATCAGTGAGAATTACAAAAAAAAAAATCAACATCCAAATTTACATTTGGAGAACATTGCGCAGTACAAAGAATTTTTGGGGATCACACAGAGATGTGATCTGATGACAACCTCTGCCTCTTACCTGTTTAGGATTTGACAGAGCGGAACCATAAGGAAATCAATAAACAGTGACATTTCATATACTAGGACGGACTGGGTGCAAATGAAAATACAGCCCTTAACTGCCATCATGATGAAGAGAAACACTTAGCTGGACTTAATTTTCATTACCACCGAGGCAAAAGGGAATGGTAGAATTTCACAGTTTGAGCACAAATAAACAAGCCTAATGAATTTATCAGACTTCGGATCCCTCGGTGATTCACTTCAGCGGTGTTTGACTCAGCAAGCTCTCTCAGTCACGTCGCATAATTGCTTCCAATTTACCTATTCCACTTTTGGCAGTCTGCAAAATTAAATACTGACACGCAAGCATCCATTTTATTTTAGAGTCAATTTTTTCCCTCATCTGGGCAAAAATATACAGCTGAACATGTGGCTGCAGTGTGTGTTTTAGTGTCATCAGGAGATGGATGGTTGATTTTTGGGACCGGGGAGAATGTGCCAGTTAAAAAGTCACTCTTTTTCCTTCAGCTCTACATAAATCACAGAACTGGTCAATATTTAATAATACTCGCCTTAGTCTGAAGCCCTGTGATCACCCCTGACACGTGTAATAGCTTCCTCTCCGATATCTTTGACATAAAAGCCTAGCTTTACTGCACTGCTAACATGTAGAGGGTCATTACGAATCGACATTTACCTTAAAATGTGACTGCCAGCTATGAACCAATAAATTCTCTGGGAATTCGCGAGGGAGAGATCAGTAAACTTCCTGGTTGAGGAGAGAGAGAGAAAGAGGAGAGGGCAGAATGTGCCAAGAGCAGGATTCATGTCCCAGACCTGGGCTTTGGGCTCTGCCTGGATCAGGTACCCTGTTGCCCTGCCTCAGTCACCTGTGTGTATGAACACAGACATTTGCAAGGATGTGCAGGTACATGCATGCACACACACACACGAGTGTACAGTTCACACACATACAAATGTACATTGTTTATGAAGGCATGCACACACATACACACACACACACACATGCACACACGCACATACAGATGCCGGCATACAAACAAAATCTTAAAAATAACGGAAGCACACAAAAACATACATCCTATACGTTACATCCTATCATTACAGTGCAGAGCAATCTTATACACCAGCACAACACCACATCACATCTGTGGCCTAGAATTGTATTATAACAAAACAACCAGTAGAACCAAAAGAACCAGAAAAAATGAAAGCCTTTAGGTCAAGGGGTATGCTTGTGAGTAAATTTTCTATTTTTAATTTTTTTTTTTTTTTGCTCCTTTAAATCAATCCCACTGCTCCTCATAATCTTGCTAGGTTACTTACTACAGTTCAGGGAAAAAAAACACACATCAAAGCTCCTCTGTGAAAGAGGGGGATGTGCTGTCTTTGTGAGGGGTCACTGTAATCTCAGCATGGCAGCAGATGCTGATCTCCAGCCCATAAGCTCTCTCTCTCTCTCTCTCTCTCGCTTTTTTTTTCTCAAAACTTCTTTTAAGCCCTTTTTGTGGATGCGCTGGGAGTATCAGTGGAATGTGTTTTCTGCCCAAACTGACGGGCACACGCAGACAGAGGCACACAGCAAACGGAAAAACACTTTACATTTGCGGCATTGTGTTTTTATCTCTTTTGTTTGTACCCATCTCCTGTGGGTTCAGACTCTATTGGACATGTATACATGACAAATTATATGCATGTAAAAATACAGGCATAGTAGAGAGAATAGTACACAATAGTCTTTACTATTGTATTATAATAGTTACTGAAAGTTATAAAGGTACAAAAAAAATGACAGAAGTTATAAAAGTTATAAAAAAAAATGAAGAAGAAGGAAAATCACAGCCTGGAAAGGAAAATTCGTTACAAGAGCACTGACATTACCAGCAGTGTTTCTGTTTTCTTTTTTCTCTGTGGGAAATCGTGTTGTACTTTGTGGGAGGTGCTGCACGCGTTTGCATTTGCGGGCGTGGTCGACGTGACGCACGCACCGATCCAGAGCGTCCCAGAGGTGCGGAGGCGGGAGTCATGTCAGGCCGATGGGGTGGCCGGCGAGTCAACACGGACGGTGCCGCGCCTCTCCCCATGCCCACGGCGGCACTCTCTCCCACTGCCGTGGTGCTGGAGCACGCCTCTGAATGCAGCGTTGTGCCAGTGTGCAAACTGCCAGTTTCTGTTCCTCTGTCTGCGTGCCCGGGCACAGCGGGTCGCCCTGAGCCGGCTATTCAGCACCGAGCCGACATGCGCAGATGTTGCATTGTAATATTATCCAAACTGTGCGGTGACCCTGGACAGTGATGTCCCTGCTCTATTCCTGAGAATAGCTGCAGTATGCCCACTCTTTCCTATTTTGTGGTGGTTGTAGCATCTTTTTTCAACTCAAAATGAGGGTACGATTTCTCTAGTGTTTGGTCAGAGACACAGAAAAAAATGTGACAATGGTCACCGTCAAATCTGTATTTCCATATTTCAAAACCATTATACCACATACGAAATGTAACAAATGCCTTACTGGAGTGACTTTGATTGAATAAACAATTAGGAAAATTCAGTGAAAGGATTTTTATTGATAAACTGTGAATATATATCTTTGGGGAATATGTTTGACCCAGCAGCGCTGGTTGCGTTTTCGGTGCCTCACTATATTTCTATATGAAAGTGTAAAGTTAGGTTTATTGATGATGTGCCATGCAGCGTTATGTCTGGACTGGAAGGCTAGTGAAAGGGCCCTATGAGTTTAATAAACAGGGTAATTACTCTGAAACTGGTCATGCACAGCAGTAATGGCCGAGCGAGCTCAGGACAATTAAGAGCTGACAAAGGAACACTGCGCATACTAAACCACATTTCTTTATTTTCTTAAAGTAGGCAGTTTTATGGGGAAGTAATTGCTGATAGTAAAGGACACTTTATTTAGATGGATGTGCAATATCGGGTTTCAAGTTCTTTTTCCATCGTCCTCTTCCATTGATGCATTTCCCTCACAAAAACGAACAAGTTTGTGTTTCGACTTCACTACATACGCAATGTATTTGCTATGTGAAAATATACTGCTTATGTTAGAAAATATCCGTTGTCCATGACCAAAGCTTAAACAATTTTATGCACACGTTGTGTTATTCCAAACACTTTAAATACGTTGCCACAGTATGAGAAACCAAGATGATACACTGTGCAACTTCCTTTTATTCAACCACAAAATGTGTATGACAATGCATACATACACACAGGAGTCTTCATTACATTTTTCATTATTGTCATTTAGTAGGCGCTCTTATCCAGAGCAACTCACATAGGTTGCAGTTTTTACATGATATCCATTAATATGGCTGGATATCTACTGAGGCAATTCTTTCGGTTACAAGCCCTGCTCTTTACCACTATGCCACACTGCTGCCCGTGAACTTTGTATAGGGACACAGGCTAGAAGAATAACAAAACATAAATGAACATCTCAGGCTTTGCCCCTCAGCTGTGCTGTAAGGTAACCAGAGGAACAGAGGGATGCTGCCCTAAGTCCAAACCGAACCATGTATCAGAGCGGGACAAAGGTTACCCACGGCCCTGTATTCCCCCCGCTGTTTGTGACACCCCAATCACACATTCAGACTTGGAGACATCAGGCAAACCCAGGAGCATGAGCTACACTCAGGGGCCCGGCAGAGGACCAATCAGAAACCTCACAGCCTAGTGATTTACATGCATGGTTAACGGCCTGACATTCTTCTCCATGCCTGAATACTTCGCAAAATGCCTCTCATCACAACCCGGCGATTGGGTTTAGGGGGGGTGGTGGCGAGTGCACCTTGATTTATTTTGATTATCCAGGATATTACCCTCCTTACCAGCCTGTCCGCTCCCATCTGTCTGGTCCTGGCAGATTTCAGCTGCGCTATTAACATGGCCGCCGCCGCGCCGTGCTCCTGCATTAGGCTAAAACCTGCCGACCGAAATGCAAGAAGACAATTGGGATCATCTGCGGGTGCCGCGGCGCCGGTGCGGCCCGCGCCCTAATAGGGTTTCACCGTGTGTAAACACAGGGCCTGCGTCTCGGATCGTCACGGGGGCCCGCCGAATGAATTTACTATTCTGTCCAACGTCTGTCCGTCGGATGCAGCGTTGCTGACGAGCGTTTTAATAGGCCAAGGTGACTTTAATCAAAAATGGCCGTGTCCACGCCAGTTAAACCCGCCCGGCTCACCCTCGGAAGCGCTCGGTGACACTAACGCGCGTTTGGTTATGCGGGACATGTGCGCTCTCAATTTAGACGCGCGCGGAGATCCGCACCAGCTTAACTTGAGAAAGGGTGGCCCACCATCGCATGATATTAATAATACTCTCCTCCATGTCAAAACACGCCATAACAAATTGCCAAGTGAGTTTTTCATGCGGTATTGATTTTTCCCCCTCTCAGTAAGCAACTCGGAATGCAAAGTAGGTCCTATGGACTACATATGTAAAAACAAAGCAACAACTCAAAAACATTCAAAGCACTAGCATGTTGTACTCAGTTGCATTAAAACATTGAGTTATCCAACACGGTTGGCACAGGTATCTGTTTCACATCAGTGCAGACATGCACTTGTGCAAAAGGTGCGATTGTGTGTAGATTAGATAATAACGTGCACTTATCCTCACATTTTGTCTGAGAAGCCGAAGAGGGATAGAGAACAGGACACAGTAAGGCAGCACTTGGTCACCTCCTCCTCTTTCCGTTACCCGCGACAACCACCAGTAGTAGCTGCTCCATCAGACAGACAGGTGAATGTGAACAGGCAGTTTGGTTTAAGGCCCATTCTTAAGGAAGGCTACTGGAGCCCAGGGGAGGTAAAAAAAAAACAATAAAAACACCCCTTTCTACCATTGACCTGCTTTGTATATTTGAAAGTTGTGATTGTACATACAAACACGTATGCATACAAATGCAAAAATGCAGGAGCTAAATAAATCTAAAAATGGTAGCACGTGCTGCAACATCACAGGGGATTTACATAAGATTATTTTTATTGACTCATTTTAGTGCCTCCCTTCTACTGAAATAAATAACCTCATTACAAGCAATACCTTGCTGCATGGCAGTTTTTCTTACACAAGGATGTCAAACACGTTAAGATAATGTTCCTGTGCCCCACCTCCCATGTTTGGAGTTCCCCCTCAGGTCCTGGGGGATGACGACATTTACCATTCGGTATCTGATTGTGCTGGGGGGAGGGGGAGATTGTACAGTATCTGCCGCCTCGGCCTGGTCCGATGTGTTGAGAATAAAAGAGCTCCCGTCTCGAGCTGCCAGACGGCGCGATAGCTGCAGTTCGCAGGATCAGTCAAAAGGGAGCACTTTGCATCCACTTTAGGAAGGCTGCGCTCTCCTTCGCTCCCCCGCTCTCTCCCGGCGCTGCTGTGAGACTGCCCGCAAAGTGGTGCAATCCCAGGGTTTCTTTATGGGCTAAAAATCCTCATTAAAAATGAAGGAGCCAGGCCAAGCTGCCATTTAGTATAGCGCCGTGCCCCTCTGACCGCTGGTTTTATCCCCACTTCCTGCTGGGCTGCGGCTGGGGGGGCCGGGGGAGACTGGGAGATTCTGAAATTGTCTGGGAAGAGGGGCGTGGTGGTTGGGTCAGGCATGGTTTTGGGGTGCTCTTCATTCAGCAAACCAGGCCAGGCTCAGGAGCATGTAGACTGCCCCCTGCAGGTCACGGTGCATACATGTCAGAGGTCAGAGGTTATCTCAGGTTCCACATATGCTACACTCTCTCTGCTGTCAGCCTTGAAAAGTAAAGAAAGCTGTATTCTAGCTAAATCTGAGTTCAGACGTCTGACCAAGTACATATATGGTACTTTCTACCATCACTGAAAATGAATTCAACAAAAGGTGGGAGGTGAGATAACAATGTACTGTAAACACAGTTGATACTGCACTGTGAATAACAACTTTTGAAATAAAGCCTGGCTCTACCCATGTAATGGCATTTTGGATGACTGCAGGTTTAAAGTGCCCCACATTTCTTCCTCCCCAAAGGAAAACAGAATCATTACCTGGTGCAGCAACTCATCTATAACCCCTGCAATATGGATAGCATTTGAATTTCTTCACTAGGCTGTTATATTTTTTAAAGGTTTATTAAAAGACATATCGAACATATTGGTGTAAAACAAAGCTAGCAGAGGCACACTTTGGCAACAGCTCTTTTATAGTTTTCCATTGCAAATCTAATTAAGGAAAGCACACTACATGTCTACATTTGCACATGGATCTTAACAAATACTGCATATTAATATCATAACAAATGATATGAACCAGTACGAGCCTATGAGATATTGGGCACCCGTATTTGGAACTGGCTGTTCTGGGATCAGGTTGTGCATAGGTTGTGCATTCAAACTGTCAGTCTACTGCATTCCATGACAGGCCCCAGGCCTGTGGCAGGTCTCTGCAGGGTCTGTGGGCAGGGTGCGTGTGGTGTGTAACACCAGCTGTCCAGGGCCGACAGTGTGGAATAACGGTTAGGGCACAGACCCTGGGGCCCCTGGTGGTACACAGCTTCTCTACCTTTGAGCAAGCAACTTCACCTACACTACTGTGGAATATCTCCATGTGTATAAATGGAGAACATGTAGAAATTAACATGTGGAGGATAACTCAGTAAGTCACCCCACGTAAGTGATTCTGATGAGCGAATAAGTAATTCACTTCCATCAGGACTGGGTTACATTCATCGAAGTACAGCATCTCTCATGCTGTGTAATAGCTACAGCACTGCATGTCATATACATTATTAATACAGTCATTATGATCAGAATTCCAGTGCACAGCTCTTTTCTACAGAAATACAATAAGGATAGTGTTAGAATTTCTTGGCCACCGATCAGTGCAGAATCCCTGCTTTAGCAGGAACAGACAGAAACAGGAAAGCTTGTTAGGTTACCATGCCGCTTGTAATTTGACTTTCTGCTTGTAATTTGTCCTTTGTGCGGAACAGAGGACATCGCTATCTTTGGTGGGGGAGATGGGTGCCTGGAGAGCCAAAATGGCTGAACAGAGGGGGGAAAAACAGGGAAAAAAACTGGAACTGGAAACAAATCAATTTAATAAAGCTCCCTGTCGTCCCGTCAGATTAGTGTGGCTTCTCCATCGTCTGGCAACTGAAAACATACACAGCTCATCTCAGAAAAAATGTCAAATCATGTCGTGTGATCATAACAAACAAACTTTTTTGTAAAGCCATGTAAGGATCATTAGGCTTCATACTTGATAATGGATGGATTTCTGATTCAATATCTTTGGAGTGCTTTACATCTTAGCTATCAGCTGAAATTGTGCATAAATTCTTATTATAAAGAATAATAATAATAAGCAGAATCAAAAGCTCCTCCTAATTACATGGCCTACAATCTGCTATTCTTGAACAATGAATCAGAGCAATGAATTCCATCAGCTGAAGTGTCATTTGCATTTGCAGTTGAAGTATGCAGATGTTTGCACTTGCATTAGTTTTAAGGAACTCTATTACTGTGTAGTCTCTTCTGATTTAAGTAATGTTCTGTGGGAGAGCTCTGTCTACTAAAGACTGAACATGTTTAGAATGATGTATTTTATATGTGTAAATTTGTGTAAATATGTGTAAATTTCATATGTGTAAATTACTTATAATTGCGTATGTAATTATCTGGTCATTGTTGTGAACACTACCTGAACAGTAGATAAAATGTTTTTGTTTTATTTAATTATTTAATTTTAATTTTGTCTGATCTAATTCCCATCATTCCAGCAAGGTGCGCCAGAGGGCATGATCTGGCAGAGGATTTCTGCTGGTATTATTTTGCACAAATACGGCAGCCAAGGATCTCGCAACCTTTCTCACAGGAAACTTGCGATGCAACGGAACAATATTGAACATGTATGATCCTTCACCTACTGCTATTACGAATCTGCTAACAAGGCAATACCGTCCACAATTAGACCCCTAGAGGGGGAAGAAAAAGAGAGAGAAAGATATCTGTAATGCCAAACAACAGCCGAGCCAATTCCCTCTCTCTATTTCAGCGCCGCATCATCTGACTCTCTGATTTAAATTGAAATGGTCCGTGCAAATAAAGTAATCACCATTTCAACCGATGCAAAGGAAAAACATAAATAAGATGGGCTTTGGAATAGAAGCCCGAGCGTTCAGGAACATGAGCGGAAGATGGCTGTGCTGTAATGAAGTTATGAAATTCAGTGATGGAACAAATTGGGTCATATACATCTTAACAAATGACTTACAGAGATCACATGCTCCCATTGCCGCTAATGCAGAGAAGGGGAGCGGGAGCAAGTTTTTTTTTTGGGCAAAATTATCATAATTGAATGAAAACAGTTTGGAGAGGCTGGTACATTAGAAAGGGAAGCAGGCTGGGAGTTCACGGCGGCCTCACGTGGGACACGCAGGGTGTAAATTTAATGATCTGCCCTGATAGAGTGTCGTCGGCGTTTGACTCGCCGCGGCGCAGGTGACAGTGCGCATATGCATTCCCCTTGCGCGCCTGTGAAACTGTTCCTCCCGTGGTCACCGAATGAAGAGGTGACATTTTCTTCCTCGTGTGGGTGGGTGGAGGGGAGGGGGGTTCGGCGTCACCCCAGCCGGCCCCGCTCCGACGCAAAACAAAAGCGCGTTTAGGTTTACATCCCCCCCGGTCTTCACACTTTCCTCCCTAAGCCTCTTGCCGTACTGCTCCCGCTCCATTGTTCTTAAGTGTCGGTGGAACAGCCAGCAGAGCAGAGAGCCTAATGGCTTTCACGCAGATTGCGAGAGGACGAGGGGAAGTCCTGGAGGAGACTCCAGGTCCCTCCGCGCGGTACTCCGCTCCCGCGGTCACGGAGCGTTTCGGCGGTCACGCCGGGGAGAGCCTGCCGCATGCTAAGCAGGCCCGGGGAAGGTCGGTCGCTCCGTGTTCTCCCGCGGTCAGGCGGGGTTGACTCCGGGCGTCGAGTTTTATTCGCCCGGCCCACTCACCGAATTAAAGCCGGGAACACTTTCCTTCCAAACTGTAAACGGGTGGGATAGAGGACATGTCAGATCATCTGTTAAAGTACAGCTACAATGACCGTGGTACTAGGAGTACTAAGGTACAAGAGCACTGTGCACTTCATGAAGCATGCAAGCAATTTCTTATTCATAGACAGTCGCTGATATAAGTGCCTTGGTAAGTCATCATATTTGACCAACAACAAAATATATAGCACCTTTAACAAAGGAATTGTAATATTGCTTCGTATACTGGTTGAGAAAAGCACAGCAAAATGACAGTGTAACATATTATAGATAACATTAAATGGACTGAAAAATGAAGGCTACAATTCACATGTTGCAAGCGACAAGATTTACACAGAACAAATATTACTCAATTTTAAAAGCTTTACAAAGTTTTTTTTTGATTTAGTTTCATCCAGAGTAAAAGATCCAATAAACTGTGATGTACACATTCAAGCAGCACAGGACACTTCATGGACAATAAGCATCAATTCCCTTTTTTCCCCTTAAACATCTGCAAAGCTTCCCTTGTACGCCACTGTCCAGAAAACATCTTTAGGATTTTTAAACAATGGTTAAAACGAAAGAGTTTGGTCCAATGATACATGAGCGTCTGTAAATGAGTAAGTGAGTCAAGTCTCAGGCATGGAGTTTTGCATGACTGGTTTTGAAACCGTCGTTCTGTCACCATACCGCCAGGCGTCTCTGCAGCCTCCAGCGAAAAAAGGAGTAATTAGCCAGGTAATCTCATTAGAACGTGTGAGTAATTAGTGTGAAATTGAAATGAAAACCAATTAAGACAGCCACTTAAAGTCTCCTAAACAATGGACTGTGGGATTGACTTGAGAATGCACAAAAAATTGAAGGCGCTATCAAAATCTAAGAAAAATTACCCCGAGGGAAACTCGCAGAAGGGTATTCATCTGAGGTGCCACACAAAAGTCTATGTCACACACGTAAAGCATCAATGGACAGCGGATTCAAAAATATAATTCAAATGCTATACTGAGAGCAAAATCTCCGAAGTCTTTCACCACAGTGCGGAGTTAGATTTAGAATAATAATGTCTCACTGCACCAGATACTTAAACTGGCTCACCATGTAATTAACATGTAATTGTGGATAGGGAGTCATTCCTACAGCAACTTAGAAGAGGATGGAACATGTACTGACTGATTCCCATTAAAAGGAGAACCGAAACTGAAGCACTGTGCACAGATATGAGATCCATCATAGACAAAACCTTAGATGCACCATCTCCTTATCTAACCGAGCTATAAGGTGAGCCAATTGTTACCGTACCAGAGTCACTGTATCACTGTTACCTCTCTAGATCATAAGGACAATTTGCATTTCCAAATGTACATAGTTACATGGAAATGATTTCAGTGATTTCCACAGGCCCATTTCACCACAGATAACACAGGTTACATTTTGAGAGCTAACAAAGATGTTTGGCTGCCACTCACAATTAACCAGGCATGCAAAGAGCATATACTGTCAGTAATATTTTGGTGCATGATTTTCCAGATGCTGACATGTTGATTGCAACAATTGAGAACAAATAAATATATACACGGTTTAACACATATTGCGTCTTGAACACTCCAACTCACGACATAAATTTGCCTACGAAATCAACCATCTCAAAACAGCACAGAAATAATTTCACACTTATCTTCCCTGCGAGATGAGTGCTTTTGAAAGCTTACTTGCTGCAGTCTTTAATTTGCTTCATACCTCTGCTAATGATGAACTCAGAGCGCCCATCAGCTCCATCAGGTATGTGCAGGGGAGCAAAACCATCCAAACTGACAACATGGATGCACCAAGTGGTAATTACAATAATTGGGAAATAATTTAATAATGGAGAATTGGCCCGACACCGCGGTGTGACTGACCTCTCCCAGCATTCCTGCAAGGCGTTGCCGGGGTGTCTGGGTAATGGGACGGGGAGATTTGAATGCCAGCGTCCTCTCCGTGCTCTCCTCATTACTGACCCCTTTGACGAAGCGCTGTCAAGTTAAAAAAAGGGGAACGCCGTCACCTTCGTCACGGCCCCCCCGTCTCGTTAGAGCGCACCTTCCCGCACGCCGGTACGCCCGTCCCAAGGACGGGGCTCTCTTAATGAGGGTGGAGTGTATGTATTTTAAATTGGAGGAGCAAACCCCGCCCCCTCCTCCTCACCCAGCCCGTGATGATGAAAGGTTCACAGTCCCACAAAACTAATCACTCTGATGCATTTAATCACAATAAATCAAATCTGCCATAAAACCCCTGACCCCCCTCCTCCCATACCGCCATACCGTTCCCTATCCCCATCCCCATCCCCAGATCTCTGACACCTCTATGCTGAGGATTCTGCTAATATACGTACAGCATATGGCCTTATATGTACACTTTAAAAAGTCACGTACTGGCTCGTGTCGGAATGATGCGTTCGGAAGGGGTAACAGGCTTAACGCTGGTGTACAGGACAGAGTGTTCTCCCCGGTCTGTGTATGGAAGTGACACACCCATATTCCATCAAGAGCACGGTTTTAATTGTGTTGGAAGGGTACATGCGGTGTATGTCAGACAGTGTGTAACGGACCATCTGTACAGTGCAGTCTGTGGCACAGTGCTTACATCAGAGCCATAAGTATAATACATTTGAGATGTATGTTGGAATTGTCTTTAGTGACTTGTACATGTGTACATCTTTTTGACAGCACACACTCACACTGGAATCCTATTTGGAGAGACTATGGGGCATTTTTCGAATGTGGATAGGCTGTGGTAATTTTTAACAAGAAAGTCACCACAGCTTATACCCTTGAATTATGATAAGTGACTTATTAAAACATACAGACAGGTTGATGCCCGAAATGGCTGAAACCAGCAAATGATACCTGCTGGTGCAAACCAGCAAATGAAAGGGGGGTTCAGTTCAAACGCAACAAGCTTGTAAGAAATTATCAGCCCATTTGTCAATACTGCCATTCTAACTTATATCAAACTGCGTCTGTAATATTTCTACGCCTGTGCTTAAATCTTCCCGCGTGCCACATGTGTGCTTTCAGATTTATAATGCCGACCTCGTTTCGCCGCGGCGTTATTTTATCAAAAACCTTATAAAGAGAGATGGCCGTCCCGTAAAATCTGCATCAATCAAGGCGATTAATTTCAGCGCTGTCGGCCAGGTACGGGAAGCGGCCTTTCAGGAGCCCGATGTCCCTGTCATCGCGAAACAAATGAAGGAAAGGATGGCAGATAAATAATGAATAAACCCAGCAGATGAAGAAGAGGACAGTTTCACTGCGCCGTAAACGCAGCCGTGACGGGACGATTCCGGGGGGCCCCAGGATAAACATACCTGTTCCACACACCGTGATGGACAGACTTCATTAAAGAAATCAACACTTCATGCGCTGTAAACCTGACAGCATCTGTGGTTACTGGAAGAATAAATATGGAAAGACAGCGCGATCGGCCTGTTATACCTCCATTGCAAATTTGCATTATGACTAAACAATTTATGTTATTTAGCCATTATTTTAGATGGGGGAAAAAGCACAATTCAGTGCTCAGCAATTATTGACACATTCAATAGGTCTTTCCACATTCCATGTACATTGAGTTAACATAAGAGGAATACTGACGCTTAATTAAAAAGCCCTCAGAATTTTTTAAACCCATTGTGTGAAAGTGTGTCTTCACATCCCTGCTCTTGGTGATGAGTTAGCATGACAATCAACAGCGTCCCGCTGACTCCCTCTCTGGGAGGAAGAGCGGCGTGGCAGCCGGGAGCCTTACACCTCGGCGGACTTGTTTGTTAATGACTCGCAACTCTGAGGCTGAACTTTCAAATGCTGCCTGGGAACGGCACGTTTCAAAGGGCCTTCTCAACCGGAAAGAGAGACTCCCCTCCCCGGCGATCTTGAAAGAAGTTTACTGTCGTTGGGGGGGTGAAGCGGTCTAAAAGTCGCGGCAGGGGGTCTGCGGTGAAGCAGAGCTGCGACACCCTGAAGAAATTGAAGTCCCTGGATTTGAATACCAAGGCCTGGGTGTGTCTGAGTGTGTGGGTGTGAGCGTGTGCGTCTGTGAGCGTGAGTATGAGCATGTGAGTGTGTGTGTGTGTGTGTGTGTTTGATTCAGTGAGTGAGAAAGAATTTTAAAGGTAAATTGAAGTCTCTGCATTTGAATATCAAGGCCTCAGTGTGTGTGTGTGTGTGTGTGTGTGTGTAAAGGACAGACAGAAAGTGAAAGTGACATATTGCTACAGTGCGCCCTGGCCAAGACTGTTATTTCAGGAAAAGTGTTAAACTTAAAATGCAACAACATAATTTCCTTGATGATTTCCTTCAGTTACCATTGGCCTACAGTTGTGAATTTGTCTGACTTTGTCTTTTATTATAAAGATGGACCTAACCTATGGTAAGCACAGTCCCCTGAGAGTGGAAAAAGTCATTGATCAGCCAGCATGTAACACAAAGCTAGCAGGAGGAGAGGATGTTCAGTTTTTAAATGAGGCAAATGAGGCATTCACAAATCCTGGGGAGTTTGGAATATACTTCAGACTGTGTTTTTTGCTTACATTTTTTTTGCAAAAATAATATTTTTGAGATTTTTGTAGCATTATTACGTGTGATAAAATCTTTATTAATTCTAGAATGTAATTATTTGGACAAAAAGTCCAAGCAACTGAATATTATGCACTGTTCTTCAGAGAGGGTTTGCCCCTTCTGGCATATGTGATTTCACCATCACTTCCACTCAGGCTAAAACAACGACCAGGGCATTCAGTCTTTCAATAAAATGTTTCCTTGTGGTGTTCAAATATTACTGCTACTAACAAAATCTTTGCAAGATGTGTTCACAGCATGGCATAATACAGCCCAGAGGAGTAAACCCTTTCAAGGTTAAACAATAATACAAGTAGACAATTACTGCCTGCACAAACAAGGAAAGTACACCTTCATTTTTTGTTTCATTGGTTAGGCTTTTGATGTAATGAATTTCACAAATGTTTTAAAAAGTTGAAAATGTTTTCTTTTAAACATCCCTGTGGTAATAGTTTACAAAATGTAGGTGCGAAATACCTTTACAAAATTGGATGCTGAAAAGATTAACACCTCACAAGCTCACAGACCAAATAAGACATCTGAAGTACACAAATCAAATTTCTTGTTCATTACACAGTTCGAAAAAGGCTGTCTGGCTTTGTTGAAATATACAGTACTTGGCCCTCATTTGGAGCTGAGCAAAATTTAAACGTGATAAGGGGAGGTTTTGCCATTTTGCCATTTGTTGGGACCCATCTTCAGTCTGCAAATTGTTGGAACAAGAGCTTTTCACTAAATAACTGTTCCCTTTCCTGCTATAACGTTGGGTTCATTTTACTTTTACACAAAGGTGACCAATTTCAAATGTTGTGCTGGAACACAAGCTTTTCAGTGAGTAATTTGTCCCCTTTCGCATACAGTGCCAGAGAACGTTCGGTGAATTTCTCCCTTTTGCATAAAGACGATTGTGCGCATGCGGACATGATGTGAGGGAGGCCTCTGTTCACCGGCGCCTGGCTCCACCGTGGCTCCGGCAGAGCAGCCGGCAGTCCTCCGCAGCTCAGACCGAGACCGTGGAAATGGGGAGTCTGATTCTCAATTTCATACTTTCCTACACAATCAATGCCTCGCAGCCACCCTGTCTCTGCATTTTACCCGAGCGGCGTGGTAAAACGAGGAAGCCTTTCATTAATCTTTCAGATGTCTCGCATTAAAAGGCACGCCACTCGCGTGAACAAAGGGACAGCAATTAAAAAGCCAATTAATCTGTAGAGCGGCTATTAAAGATGCATGTCATTAAAGGGTATAGAGTTTGATTCATTTTCCACGCTGGCCACTCCCACCCACCCCCACACACTCACTTTAAACCCTACATTTCTCCCCTCTCCAAACAAATGGGGCAATTATGTGCCGGCGCCACACTTGGCCATCACATTTAGTTTGGAGTTTTCAAGCAAATGGCTCAACACCATTTGAGCTCCTCCCCTGGTTTATTATTCATCACAGGAATGTGTGAGTCAGGGCTTTCTAAATGACTTTAGTACTCTTACAAGGCTCTGATGCTCCTGCCGCCGCCAACGCTCTCTGCGACGCCACTTTGAGTGCACGCTGTTAGGATGATGCTGTGAGAAGAAGAGCCAGGCCACCTCAGACCGCCTGCAACACAGAGACACGGAGTGTGATTTTTTTTCTTTTCCGTACTTCAGTCTATGCCTTTAAAAATGGAATCCTGGGACTGAAGCAAAGGTCTCACAAAGACCATCAACTGTGATAACAGGTCTGAGTTCAAGAAGGCCTTAATCAGATAATAATATCCCCTGTTAATTAAGGGAATCTCAGTGATCCAGGGAATAAAACACTCCTGCTGTTATGTAACTCTGAACCTGAATGACCCCAGCTGGTGTCATTTTGCACCGCTGCTGTTACTTTCCTATGTTTCAAAATTGTAGAAATGCATTTTCAGTTTCCTGTGAAGTAGAATCACACAATTACTCAAATTATGTGATTTAGATCATTTATTAATTAAATTCATTGCCATTTTTGAAACGACACCAAAAAAGGTTTGCAGAAACTATGGTGGTGAAGGTCCATTTTTAGTATATGTGCAGTGTGGCCAATTTAAATAAATACTGTAAATACTATTTGCAGTTATACATAAAAACTGTTTGCTATTGGCTATGTTTTGACATAGAGAGAGGGCACCAGGTTCCTAAAATGTTTTTTTTGGACACTTTTCTCACCCCATGAAATGAATCTCAAATGTGTCAATCTATACTGAGCATTATGGGTATTGTAATTTACTTAAATTATTCATGGCACAATGTTGTAGTGATTTTACATTACTGTGAGAAATTTTGCATTGTATTGTTTTTACATTACTTATCTCTCAAGAAAAGCACTCTTTGTTTCTCCAGCTTTATTTCTATATACTATTCTATATATAGTATGGAACTGACCTAAAAATTAAACAAATTGTTTCACAATCATCTTTCGCACTGATGATTTCTTTACAAGTTATAGATATTGGACATTGACTGACATCCCTTGCCTTTCAGAACTAGTTTAGCATTGCACTGTATGATATTTGTTTAAGGTGCATAAATGAAATTACCTGTAACTGCACAGTCATCATGATGAGGTGTAGTGCATTCCTTTGAGTCTTCACAATTAGGGATAGAAGACTTGAGCCTACTTAGCCTCTTTTGCAAAACCCCATATGGATGATTTGCCATTAATCGCCTGTTATGTAAAACAGAAGCCATCTGAACGTTCAGCTCTTAAACAGACAGCTATGGTTTAAACTTGGAAATGATTTATAATCAGAAATAAGGGCAGACGTTTAATGCTAGCCGTTTGAGTGGCTCTTTGGCCAGCGTCCATGGTTATCTCCTCTCCTTCGTTATGTTAATCTGTGGGCGGACAGATTGCGGTCGGCTCCGAGCGCCTGGTGTGGCACTAAGGTAAATGCCTCAGCCGGGCTGTAATTGGCCTGGTGTCGGCGTCCCTTCATCACCGCTCTTTTAATGGCATTAAACCGACCCCCTCCACATTCTTTATCCACCCATTTGCCTTCCTGTTTTCTCCCATCTTTCACTGTGTTCCCTTGTACTCGGTGCCATTACGAGGTAGAAAGCTTACTTTGCCGTGAAATATATGGCGAAGAAACATTTATTCTTGTTGTTGTCTGGAGTAACGAAGCCCAGAGGTGCAAACCTGACAGGAAATAGTGGAAGAATAAAACAGCAGAGACTAAAAAACATTAAAACAAAAGTGGGAAAAGAGATAACAATACACAAGAAAGGCAAATAAGATGCAATGGATTTCATACAAGAACAGTCACAGAAGAGGTCATAATATATAAAATTTAATAAAGGTGTAGGAGGAGGAAAGATTGCGCATGTGAACTTGTAAATATGAATGTGAGTGCAGGAAGATGATATATTTCCCCAATGGACAGCTAAACATGTTGTCTGGAAGGCATCAAGAAGTCATAACAACATACCAAAACCCCTCAGATATTTTAAGAGAGTGCAGTACAGTCAAAGTAAACAGAATTAATCCGCAATGCTATACTCTCACAGTTTTCTTTGCAGTGTCATATGTGTGTTCTGTATTAAATTGCTTATCTATGTCAATTTCAGGAAAAAAAATATTAAAAAAACTTTATTTCTTGCTTTTCTTGTCCAAAGAGGCACCTTACATTAATTCATTATCCAATGAAAGATGGCCAATCGTCACAGCTGAATTCCAGTATCCGTCTTATGTCCTCTGCAGCTTGTCCTTAGATCTGCTATGCCAATTCTGTATTTGATCAGTTACTATCCGGGAAATTCACCAGGATTCTACAGGGAGTGTTTGAAGCGTCTGAAGGTTTACATTGTGTCTTAATAGGGAAAATGACTGCACGTTGAAACTCCTAGGACCCTGCGTCCCCATCCATGGCTGCATTCTGAATAATTATACAATAATATATAATATTAATAATCCTCCCAGCACCTCACCACACCACTGCACTGCACAGACTGTGTCAGGGGGTGTGGGAGCCAAAAGCCAATGGAATCATGGAGCAAAGTGTAACAAAAGCCAAACCTCAACGGGTGCCCTTCTGATGGCTGTTAAAAGAGTTATTGTTTATATTTGTGTGATATGAGACAAAGTGTTATTTCATTACCCCAAACCAGTTTAAAGTGGTTCCCCCAGGGACCCCTCACCACCACTTTAGTCCCGTGTTCCCCTTTTTCAGATCTAGACCTGTAATATTAATGTGCCAAACTGAGTGGATTAGCTTTCACCAATTTTCTCACCTTGATACAACTTATCTACACATTGAAATAGACAATTTCTTTGCAAGATGATTTTCATAGTTACAATACAGAACTGCTTTCAACCACTGTAAAGATATGATTCTGTTTTCATAATATGATGCTACAACCAATGATGTCTTTCTAAACACATGTACATAATATATGCTGTAGTATCAGTGTTATGTTTCGTATATAAAATCAGTTTTCATATGTTATAAAATAGGATCACATGAGTTACGGTTGTTTGATCTTTTTTTTTTCCTTGCAATAAATAAAAATGCTTACTGAAAGCCTTTAATCTTTGTTGCACCACAAAGCTTCCCTCAAATGCATTTCTACAGTGCTGGACATGCACTTGAAACCACAATTAATATTACTTAAAACATGAGCCCGGTCAGGAAAGAGGCAGAATGCTAGATTGTTTTGAAATATAGCCCACAGTGAATGGTGGAAGATGTACAGTCATATTAAATCAGTGTTGAAAAAGTTACAACTCTAATAAATTGTATTTATGCTAATGGTTAGATATGATTTACTGCATCTATTAAATGTGAAGAATACGTGTGCTGCTTTTCTTGGGGCTGACAGCACACTCTCGCTCCTTCTCTCTCTCTGTCTCCCTCTCATATTTGCATCTGTGCACAGTCCCACAGACTGTACATGGCAACTCCCTCCAGAGCGGTCTGTATAAATGGTGACTGAGCTTAGGTGAGCTGGGATAAGTCAAAGGCTGGAACAGAGAGGTGGGTGCTGAACGCATATAATCAGGTAAGGCCTGCTTCGGCCCTGTCACTATTGTCTTCCCTCTTCGTCTACAATACTAAAGACTATCACAGCAGCACGGATCCCTCCGTTTACATTACAGTTAGAAACAATCTGAACACTTCTCCTGTCCGCAGACATTTTAACAGTGATAGTCTGTGGCTGTTAACATTGTAGCTGCTGTCTACTTGAGCAGAATTTTAAAAATATTTTTTTGTGTCCAAGAGGGAATTGTCTTCAATATTCACAAAATAAAAGGTTAATGATAATATTATTACCAGATTTTTTTCTTTCTAGGAAGCATCTTCAAAATCTTTGTACAGAATATAATATACACTGTTGAGAAACCATTATGGCAGAAGCAAAGAGAGGTGTGGAATATTATAAACAGAATAATAATCTTCAATAATTGTCTGTCACAGAGATATCCTCCAGTATTTTACTTTTGACAGAGGCAGACACCCCAATTGTACAAGCGTGTGCATCTTGGGAGAATGCTCATTCTTTGACAAACTGCACTTGCATGCTCTTGCCAAGTCATACAAGACTGATATACACGAACGAGGGAGTATTTTTTCTGTTTTTGCTGGTAAATCTTACCTTACAATCATAGTTGTAGGAATGGGCTGAGGTGTGTGTTTTATGAACCTCTGTGGGTGTGAGAGCTTGAGAGGAAAGTGCCGCTCGGCCTGTGAGTCTTAATCGAAATGCAAGGTCAGCAGAGGAGACACTAATTGTTCTGTAATTGTTCACACTATGAATAGCTGGAAATTAACCTTGATCATTCCCTCCTTGAAGCAGTAGAAGAAGGGTTTAGAGTTGTTAAAAAAAAAATCAGATCAGTTCTCACTGATTTGAGCGCTGCATTTGCCGCATCTGCGATCAATATATTGAATCAAAAACCTTTATGAGCGTGTTGAACATTGACGTTCTTTATAGCCTTAGATTCAGCTCATACGCTGTGCAATGTTCATTTTCTCTGTGAAGCAGTATTACGTTTTTATGCAATGTCCAAATTATGCAGGATGGTGTCCTGTTAGGATGTAACAGAATCGATTATGTCCACATCTGGCAAAAAGGCTGGGGACATAACTGTTAGGTCACCAATAGGTGAGCCACTAAGTATCTCATCTCTGGTCTGTGATGCCAATGTAAGCATTGGATCAATAAATGGATGAATATTTAGCTACTGTACAGTACATTATCGGGTCTGTGATAGGATCACCATGGCCTAAGGCATCTATCTTTAAAATCAAGGCAGGAAAAAAAATCTGCTTTCTGATTGACAGGTTTCATCAGTTCTCCCTAAGAACAAAGGATCCCCTCTGTCACTATTCCAAAAGGCATTTTACCAAAGGACCATCTGCTAGTTATTCTGAGGTCACTTTAATTATTTTAAGCGGTGAGTTGGTTTAATACAATATAGTAAATGCAGGCCAGAGACCCCTCTTTTGTAAAAATATTCCCACAAGAACTTTGGAATTCTGGTCACCTTTAATGGAATAAAAGACACTTGCACACAAACACATACACAGCACTTTTTATTGAGCAAGTGGCCAGTGTCTATTTTTGAGTGAAAAACTGATGAAAATATTCATGCCCTCCTCAGATGACTAGATAAATAGCACTCATTCAGAGTGCTGGGGCGAACATAAGGTTGTCATTTGTAATGCCATCCGATGCAACCTTAGGGTGAATTCAATCACTTATATACTCCCATGTACAGCCAAGGTGCATGCGTGGAGAAACTGGGGAGATGTTTAGCTTGAAAAGCATGGTCTGTTCTATTTGAACAGAGCACAAATTTTCACAGAGTGTCCTTGTGCTGTTGTAGCAGCGCTGTCCATGGTCCTGATTTCACTCTTGGCTCTAGTGCTACATTGCACTGACACGAATGATGTCATAATCAGTAATAGTGAGAGAAGAAGAAAGTGACAACTAAACAGTTACAAACAATTCTTTCATCAGGGAAAGGTGAGCAAAACTGCTCATCAATTCCATCATTGGGGCATGCATACAGGGGAAGCATATCGGTTGCCTGTGTCACAACCAATTAACATCCAGTGGTAGTAATCCCATTAGTATTGTTGAATTAACTAACGGAGGCACTAATGAGCATGCTAACAGTGGACATTAATTGGGCATGGCACCACTTTTCACTGTAATTACCAAACTACCTCATTGAAATGTGTAAACGGAAAAATCTGGTGTCAAGTCATCGGTGGGGAAAGAGTTGGTGGTCTTGTGGACATTGATATGAAATCAGCTGTCCAAATTGCTTTCATCACGTCGAGGTGACTGACTTGGCCCGCCACACAGTCTCAATTAGCATGTCAGAGGTATTCCCCCACAATGACTGCGGGAAACAAGTTAATTGGAGCACAGTTCAAATGCAGCTTCACTTTGAAAGTTCTCTGTGTGAAGAAAAGCTGTAGTTTGGGATTAGATGAAAACAAGTGAATTTCCTCTGATGGAAAACAATACTAATTGTATAATATAAATGAAATATGGCTTCTTTACAATTAATTTAATGGCAGATATCCTTTCCTTTTTGTCGATCTGTTTTATCGCGATTTTATGGCTGTTTTGACTGATTGCTTGATTTGATCTTCTGTTGAATTCCACAAGAGGGCTTTGTGGCTCTTTGTACCCTTGGCACTCCCATTTTTACAAAATTACTTAGTTACATGAAGACTCATGTTTTCCTGCATTAGTTTTACTTCAAGACAGATTCAGTCAGTAAACACACATTTGCAGCATTAACATGTGTGGATTGGAGAAGAGGGGGGGAAATCTTTCACACTTTTGCAGGACCACACACAGTTAACACCACAGTGAAGATGATCTGTGTTTATGACATTTTTGCCTTAGCCCTTTTCCAACACAAAATCCTGATTCACGCTGAGCAAGAACACAGGGAGTGAGAATAACAGTAAGAAGAGGAGCTTACACGTGAAAGCACAGAAGTCCCAAAAGGCAAACATTTTTTCCATCAGGGGTGTTTGTCTCAGGTGGTTGTTTCAGTCTTTCATATTTCAGTTGGTTTCATTCAGTGAACTCATCAGGGGGAGCTGAAGATTTATTTCTCCTGCTTCTCGAATGTTTGCACTGTTTCCCTCATCCTCTGGCCTACATAAACATCTGTCTGAAGACTGTGATTTGTGATTTGATTTTCCTCTCTGTCATATGTTTCCAGATGCAATGCCTGTGACAACTCTGAATGCTTATGCAGACAGTGTGTAAGTATATTTAAACCCATCCTTTGTTTGGGGAAAATTGTAATTGCTAGTCTGTGTTCAGGAATATAAACTAGCTAGCATTAGGCTAGTTTGCGAATGCCTCTAGCCTTTGATTCAGTATCTTTCAGCTTCAAACAGGCTACATCAGAGGTACTAAAGGAATTGGTAAAACGTCACAAGAGCAAAACAGAGATTTCACCTCAGTCTTAAATTGTGAGGAACATTAGACTTAGAGAAGACACAAGAGTATGGGAAAGCAAGGATATGTTCCATTTTAAGAAACTAAACAACAACAAAAACACCTATTTGGACATACTAATTAGACATGCTTGTCAGCTCTTTTTAACATGCTAATTGGACATGCTTGTCAGCTCTTTTTAACAGGTTTTTCTCTATACCTAGCCTTTACCTTCTCTTAGTAAAGTGAAGGTGTGATTATACGTTTCGTATGAAGCACTACATTTGGCTTAATAGTAATACCCTGAACTCACTTTTGATATTCTGCTCAACATCTCAATGATCCCCACATGTAATCAATAGTTTAGGCTAAATAAAACCAATATGATTAATGATTTAAACTGGTTCAGTCCAGCAGGCCTTGCTGAAGCCTGCAGAATGTGTATATGGTCCTCCCTGATTTTGGAAGACCACCTCAGCGCTGAGGATTATGTGAAAGGCCAGTATTCCAGAATGATGTGAAAATCATATTTTGTGCATTGAATAGGAAACTGCTACATTTATCAAGAGTGTCTTTAAAATGTAATTAAACTTGCCCTATAGCATACATTTTTAGTATACGTTGAGCCAGGACATAGCTGAAAGGTTAACTTTATTAAGTTGATAAGAGAAGGAAACAAAATTGAGAAAAAAAAACAAAAACTTTCATTTGGTATCATTTACATCATCAATTGTACAGAATTTTAAAAATCCTTGCAAGCAGTTTGATACAAACTAAACAGTGGGCTGAACATTCACGCCTTGCCACCCTTTTTAGCTGACTACTTCAGTTTGTGCGGAATTTGCACATGAACAGAAGCACGCCGGAGAGGTCTCTGTCCCGAGAGGAGGGCGGTGTTTTCATGCATACCCCTCAGGCAGGGAGGGTGCATTACATGCTGAACGCATTGGGGTCAGAGGGAAAATGGTGAGGGTCAAGGTCTCAACACAAAGTCAAGCTGTCCATGCCAGAGCTCCTCAGCAGGAAGTGGTGTGACACACTCCTTGATTCTCCTTGACTGTGTGGCAGAGCAATAAATTGACCCCGATGTCTCTATCGTGAGTGTGGGACCAGGTCTCAAGATGGCTTCTGTTCACTAACATGAAGGGGTGAAGCTCACGTAGACGACATGTTCGTATCAGTGCCATGTTTGGTTGTTGATGGAAAGGAGAGTAAAGGAGAGTGGAGTGGCAGATGATCATGGTTGCTGGAGATTCAACATGAGCCAAAAGGAGACGCTCTACAGGCCTGCTTGTGCCTTTCAGTGTATTTCCAAATACCAAGTCTCACCGCTGATAAAAGACCACCGCTTGTTCATTAGCAAAGGATTATAATAATTTGTAATTAGAAAATGTCCTCATTCAGGCCCATCCACGAGGAGCAGCCTAAGCTAATAGACAATATAAATTCCTTCTAGACTGTGCAGGAAGGAACCGAAACCAAAGTACTTATTTCTGCATGTTATTTGAAATACAAATGTAAAAATAAATGACTCATTCATTGGTGTGTTTTTGCTCCATTGGACTAATATTAGTGATATACTGTAGCACTGACTCTGAGAGTCATTCCATTTTACTGCACATTCAGGAATGTGATATATAGAAAAAATGAAACAGTTCAGAAGTGTTTGACATTCAAGATCCATGGCTTAACATTTAGATGATGAGAATAATGTGTTTTCCAAAGAATTTCATTCATAATTGGGGATATTAAGTGATAATCTAATATCTAACTGTATGAATATTGAAATTAACAGAATATACCCTTAATATTTTATGAAATTGAACACACTAGACAATTCACATTATTAATGTTCTGCAATCACCAAAGAAGCCATTTATTGTTCTTCAGAAAAAGAGAGAAAATGATGAACAGTTAATTTAATTTTCCTCTTTCAGTTGAAAATAATGAATGAATGTAGAATTACACTGTTTAATGGTGGTTCATATCATTGCTTTCAATTTGCACAAGCTAGAGTCTGTTTCATGGGATTTTACAACTTTAACTATACAATAAAGGGAATCTGTATGAGGGAAAATAATGCAAGTTATTTCCATAATGTACCACTCACTTTTCTTCAGAAATAATTGACAAGCCCCAATCTGTTCTGATAAACCCACACACACAATAGCAGACATACTTAAGAGCTGTTAAAGAGCTGTTTAAGAGTAATTCAACATAAATTTGTAAAGAAAATATGTAACAGAACATTTTAGTGTTTTTTTTAAATAATTTAAATAGACAAAACATTGTCTACAGAGGGGCTTTTTATATTTATCAAGAAATGTTTCTCACAATGTACAGAATAAAATAGTAATGTAGTAACAGTAATAGTAATGTATGTGTGAATACATATACATATACATATCTAGCTGTGTGCTGCAGGATTAATTGGACATGTCTGAATCTGAAGAAAAGTTGACTTTGTGTTTTGTTTTCACATTTCAAGCCTATTATACCCACCATGTGTAAAGCAAACAACAATGTGCTTTTATGACTAGCACATAATCTGAGTAACTTCAGTCACGTTTGTCTTAATGCTGCATAAATCACGTGTTTTGTAATGAGTTTCAGGCTATTGCTAATTACTGTCATAGATTCTATTGCACCCCATTAAATGTGAAAAAATGCAGAATTAAATAGCTCCAGCTTTTCATGACTCATCTGTAAATGGGGAGAAACTAATGATGTCTTCAGAAATCTTAACTGCTTCCTACTGACTGAGCCCGTCTGACAGTCAAATGAATTGGGGTAAATCTTTTGTGTCTTATTTATTTTTTGCAGTGCCATTATTTCCTGGGAGGCTCAGTTTTACCATTTGTTACTTATATTTTCATTTCCTAATGTTCAGTAATTGACTAGTCTAATATGAACTGAAAAATAAGTGAGACATAGATATTAAATCTCAAAGGCAGAAAGAAGGCAGGCTATACTTGTCCAAAGGAACTACAGATCAGTCAATGTGGTTTAAGATAAACTAGCAAGAAAACCTGGAACCCCTCTCAAGAAAAAAAAATGACACAACATTAAAAAAGGTACATGTTCATTTTATATATTAGCCCTGTGTGAGCATTAAATTTTACTTTTCTTTTTATATTTCTTATTCATTCCAAACTAAGAGTGATCAATAAAATGTTTTGTAGTTACCCAAAAAGCCACACAAGTCTTAGAACAGTACACGTTTGGCAATGGGCACACCTAAGACCAAAAAGTCAGCAGTATTCCTAACAGTTTACATTTGTGAATTCACCATACTCATGCTGACTCTTTTTGGACATCAGCATGTGGTTGCACATATCTAACACAACTAGTCTGTCATCTTTTTAGGAACTAAGATGACCACCATTTTGCAACGACTCCCTTGGATTAAAAGATGACCAGCATCATGTAAACTTCGAACACATGTCATTTGCAGTTTGCTAAGCAAACCAACATCTGTGCTGCCAATAATCAGCACTTCATTCATCAACAATTAGGCTAAATATCACAATATTCAAACAGCATTAATTACTCGCAAGGGTAAATTTGAGCAATTATGCATAAGTTTGCCAAAATTATGACAAACAATCGCCACATTAAATAAGGAATCATTAAACATCTGCTTTGACTTGAAGAAAACAAGTTTAATATTCAATAATTAAGGCTTGAATTGGTTTCTTTGACTGCTTTTCTGTACCGCTTTGCAAGTTCAGTGTACCGCAGCCAATTTTAATAACCAGTAATAATATCTGTTGTTTTAAAAAGACAGGCAGCCGTTATGGGCTTCTGTGAACATTAAACACAATTAAAAGGTGCACAGTCCAAACCAATGGCACAGTCAAGGTTTTTTTTTGCAATTGTAGATGAACCAGAACGTGTTTTCATTTTCATTGCAGTACCCAATTATGTTTGTAAACAAAAGTATAATTGCCCTTTGTCTAATTGTGGAAGTCATTCATTAGTCATTAGTCATTTGAAATGCCACAGCAGGTACAGGAGTATCAGGTATAAACAGTTTAAAAAGTTTTCTAATAATGCACATGAATGCTGTAAGGGCTTTCAGAAGGTCAGAGTAACAGGAAGGAGTCATCTCATGGGCCATTTTCCAGTCCACAGAGACCAGCTGAGTGGACCATGCTAGAATGATGCATTCTTTGTACTGGGTTGGATGAATTAGAGGGTAGACAATATTTAACTCTTTGAGCTCTAAGGGATTCAACCCATGTTTTAAACCTTATTTCACAACCTTATTTGTCTAATACAATGAGTGAAAATGTAAGTGGGTTTCTTAAAGGTGAAATGCTGGGATTGTGCTAGGATATGTGGTCCTAATTCATGGGAACACAAAGAGTGACATTAATGCACTGTGTTCTTGTGTAATTGATACCTCATGAAGGTATATCATACCTTTAATTCTGCCGTCGTTTTCACATAATGTACACCCATTTCCTAAGGGGGTCCCTCTCAAGACCAATCCAATTTACGTATCTGACACACTGACATTGGACATGTTTATTTTCACCCAACATGAAATACAGGTGTAACAGTAAGTGTATTAGGATTACTACATGTGAAAAATCATCAAGAACAACCTGACAGAAGTACTTGCAAATTTCAAGATTGTATTAGTGAGTGCAATCTATACAGACTTGCCAAAGTGGAAACCCAATTCAATTCACTTCTGCTACCTTGGGAATCTTGGGAAATGGAAGGAGATGGAGACTGCTCTATTGCTCGTCTACATCGTTTTTCAGAACATTACTCGTGGGTCTCTATAGATTACTATGCCCCACTCAAATTCAGTCATTCTCAACAAATTTTCAACAATGAAATTATGTGTGGCACACAATTGACATGTAGTTTGGCAATACAAAGTTCAAAGTTCATCTGTTTGAGTTTCACATCAGGTGATTAGCTGTATCAAAGCTTCAGGGAATGAGGGTCCATTACTAGCCCTACATGGGCCTGAGAATGGCTCAGGAAATAGGCTGGAGGTCTCTCGAAGCATGTGAGAAAGCACAGGCTCCCTATGCCTCCATGTCTATTCTCTGCAGGCTCAGTAGCAGCATTGCACACAGCTCAGATCAGTGTCTTCCACCTATGCAAATGCAGCTAGTTGTCAATGGGCTTGCAGTAGGGAAAATGCCATCTACCACATTAAAATTAGTTTATTTTTCCCTATACCTTTCCCTTCATTCATATTTTTATTGCACTGACACACTATGAAAAAGCAATGACCCCCTCAACCCCACCATGTTTGTTTATGGAAAGCCTTCCCCTGCCTATGGAACCTTTTATTCCACATCTATTGAACACATGCATACCTCAGTTTGACCACTTCAACTCAGCTTCAAGTGTGAGTGGACCTGTCAGACAGGCACTGAAATGGGAGGAACTGGAAGTAGCTGTTCCCTTGGAGACTGGTGCCCTGGAGGACAGAACCAAGAGGGATGGAGAGCCAGATATGTACTAACACTGACGGGGTGTGTGTGCATGCGTGTATGTGTGTGTTGTAGGGGGGGCGATAGTGGACATCAGGGTCCTATGTGGGGTCCCAAGACACCTTGATCACTGTCACATTCAGTCCCTTTAAAATCAAGGTGCACTTAACCCCGCGTGACCAGGACATGAAGTGGAATGAAAAGGAAAGCTGGGCTAAAATGGACGGAGAAAAGGCACATTTACAGCCCAGTATATTCACAGATACAGATACACGCATGCTGCCGTAATGGGTTTCTTATATCTGGGAAGAGGGAGTAGATTACCTCACCTTGACACATCCTATGTGCATTAGTCCATTTTGTGTGCGAGGCCATCTACAGCTAGTGAACCAATAAAACCCAAATGGGAAACGGACACGTTGTCTTTCCGCGCCCGTGTGCGCATTAGAGCCATAAATTAGATGTAATATTGCATGCGTCTTTATAACTGAAATTGAAACCGAAAACCGCTATGATTTTAAATTCTCCTCGGTGTTTAATAGGATCATTGTGAATGTTTCTGACATATTCATCCTCTTATATTTTCACCAGCTTTCAGAGCAAAAGCAAAGACCGACTTCTGATGTGTAGATTGAATACATCATTACTTTGATAAGGAGAAAGGATACATTTTGAAACAGGTGTTTTTTTTTCCCCTTACCTTCTTTTACCAATGTAAGACTTGACAGGAAGAATGACCTGCCAAAGAGTTAATTGTCTGCTATAGACAGCCATGTCAATGAGAAATATCACGCGGCACCCCGCCCATTGTCACTGGAGCCAACTGGCAGCATGACTGTCAGGGCTCAGGCAAGGACTCAAGCGCGGACACCAGGGCTTCAGGTACCAAAAAGCTTTAATAAAGGCGTCAGGCGATGTAGCAAAACCAGAACAGGCAGTGTCGGTAACAGGCAGACAGTCCGTGGGCAAACCAGGGTCAAAAACAGGAACAGGCAGGGTCGGTAACCAGGCAGGCAGATAATCAGGCAAACAGAGCAAGGCGGCAAGCAGAATCAAAGTCAAAGGCACAGGCAGGAACAATAACGGCAAGACTTACAGAAAAAAGCACGGCGGGAACGAAACAGGACAAACACTGCAACGATCTGGCAAACAGGACAGAGACAAGCAGGGTAGATATAGGGTAGGGCTGATGAGGTGATGGGAAGCAGGTGTGCAGGCAGGCAGGTGGAGATGATCAGGTGGGCGGAGACAGGGTGGAGAGTGGGGCAGGGTTGGAACACAAGGAAAAACAAAAGCACATGGACAAAATGACAGATGGGGAGAACATAAACACAACAGCTAAGGGGCCAGAGTACTGACAATGACGTTTGCCAATTAACTCTCAAACACACTAAATGGCTGCCAGTTTGAAACTAAGCGAGTAAAGATTCAGTAACCTCTCTTCATTAGCTTTCATTCTGCTGCATTGCTATGTGTTGCTAGAGACTCCATTTATACCTGTATAACTGTTTATACCTGATCCGGGTTCCTCTCTTGCATTTCCTGCAGTGAGTCCTTAGTATTCATCTCCATGCGCCGTGATTGAAAAAGGGCCACTTCCCCCTCTGTATCTAGTGCTGTTTTTGACAACAAGGTTAAAAGACCAATGAAAAGGTTAATATCACCTTCAACATGTTAATGAATGAGCTAAATCACCTGCCGCCCGTTTGGCGTCAGTAACGGGGGGTGTTTACAGTTTTTATGCAGGCGGATGTTTTTATGGGTTGTCAGGTCAGTGCCCTCTTAAATGCACTGTAATACTTATTTCTGTAACAGGGGAAGTATTGATTTTAGCATAATTGTCCATCCATCTTGGGAAAAAAAATATGCATAGCACAGTTAGAATCAGTGTTGTGTATGGGCAGGATGTACTTGTTTGTTTTATAGCTCTAATATACATAAGGTAGCAGCTCATGGTATACTGCAGTATTTCTAATACACCAAGCTCAGAGTGCCATCTGACATTATCATCAATGTCTTTCATGCAACCATGTTTATTCAAGCTCTGAAGAGATGTACCTTAGTAAAACAAAATAAGAAATAAGCAGCTGGGGATATACAGGTATGTGCAAGTAACATTACTGAAGAACACCAATGAAATGGAATATCTGTACTTTCAGAGGTAGCATTGTTTTTACATTCCAAGGTAATAAAATAAGGTTAAATTGGCATCTTAATGATGACATATTGTTAACATTTGAAATTTATTAAAAATACACTGCTCTTTATATAATAACTATTTCACTTCTCTATAGCATTTTAGTATGCTGTACTCTGAATACAGAACTTAATTTTTAACAACTATTTTAAATGTTACATTCAATCGATAAAAAACTGTAGAGCAAGAACAATGATGATAATGTCTAATGCCTCTCCAAGCTTGGTTTTAAAGATTATGAAGGAACATGAACTCCTACATAAGATTCTGAAGTACTTTTTGTGTATTAGACCTATATAACTGGCCATGCCAGCACATTTTGCAAGTGCACAACACATTGAGTAACTGTGCTATGCATATTATGTCTTCATTTTCAAAGTAAATGTTAAAAGTTTTAACATTGCTATCATTTAAAATTAACCTGCCAGAATTCAAGTCCAAAAATCTATTTGTAGATTTATTCCAAAATATGAAGCCAGACAAAAACAAAGAAAAAATAAAAATAAACTGAACTGTTGGTTGAAGGAATCACAAATTGTTATAGTGGTGGTTGTTCCACCAATATCCAGTCAACCTCAAGAAATAATAATATTCACACAACCTTAGTAAACATATAGTAAACGTGTAATAACCATGATCTTTTCCAAAGGGTGACCTTGAATGCTATTGTAATTGCAATGAAAACATATTGCAATGAATGTCAGCTACTATATGCACAACAAAAACATTTTCCCTCATAAACCATCAAAACAACATCTAAAGCACTATTCTGGGTGTTTGGATAAATACGTAATGTGTCAATTCACAAGTGCCCACAAGGCCTCCAGGCTTGAGAATCCCAAATGTGAGAAAACAAAATAACTGCCATCTCCTGTGAGCATTAGGCAGCACTTTTGACTTGGGCTAACTGTAACAGCGCACCATTCATTTCAGCTGCAGAGTATTTAGAGGAATGTAATGCAATTTAACTGCTGAAAAAAAATGGAAAGCAGATGCCAGCATTTCCCTCTGAACAGATGGTAATTCTGTCTAATGGCTCGTCGATATAATAGTGATGTGTATTGTGTACACAGACAGACATAAAAAGCTGGGTTGGGATGAAATAAATTGCTGTCATCAACATTAAACCCTGGCAGGGAACTAAGAAAACAAGACCGATGGAAGGCGAGGGCTTGGATGTTCAGACCTGCTTGCAGGCAGGTTGACTCAGGCCAGCACTTAACAAGTTGCATGTCTGTTTGCTAGCTGGGATGTTTGTTGTTGTTGATGAATCCTTTAAAGTAGTACCGCAGAGAACTGAAAAGCCACATGGTCACCATTCGTTTTACTTCTCCCAGAGGACCTCTGGAATTTAAATTTGGGCCCAAACTGTCAAAACGCAGCACTATAAAATTAAATCATTTTTTATTTGTAGCGTCAAAAAATTAATTAGCACTTTTAAAGCACCAAATGCATGGGCAAAAGGAATTTTCACAGTAAATGTGTAAGTCAAACAGATGAACGATAATGGATAAAACATTGCTCCTTCTCTAACATTCAGCAGACGAGTGCAACCGTGTCAGAATTTAAAATAAAACACACACAGCTGTTATAATTTATCAAAAGCTAAAAGAGGAATAAACGTGAAGGATTACAGTTTATCAGAAGCAAAAATACAAAGGAAAACAAACAAAAACGACATTAAAGAAGTGTCAACCTGTTCAGTCGAGATTCTCAAAGCTGCATTTCAGAACGAGTCTTTCGACGTGTGACACGAAAGGCAAAAGAAAAAAAAAAAGCCTCCTCACGACGGAGGAACCCATGACGCCCTCCCATTTAGGATTCAGCATATTGAGCTGGCCATATGTTATGGTGCTGCCGGGCGGCTGAGTGATTCATGCCCATCACATTGGAGTGTATCAATTAAAGCTCTTTGAAGTCTGCATGATTTGCGCCTCTGTTATTAAACCTTGCTAATTCCTCCCACTTACATATTGGTTATAAATCTCCAGCAGTGCGCCATGATTCATGGCAATCGGGGAGTGTGCTACGGCACATTCTTCTCGGTGTAATTAACGGCAAATTGTTTTTACTGCAGCGCCGCCGAGTTTCCTGGTTGTGCCATAAAATGAAGTACTGAGTGCATGCAATCCTAACTGAGAGTGTTTTATGTCACAGAGTGATTTTCTTTTAAAAATACTCATCAAAATAAAATAAGTTAAAAAATGTAGACTGGGAATTGATATTTCACATCTTATACTGGCCTTATACCACGTTCAAATGCTGAACATTTACATGGTGAGTGATGGGTGAAATACATTGCTAGGGTGCTGCTGAAATCATGTCTCAGACAAGTGAAGGTAAAAAAATGCACAATACAAAGCATTTTATATTATAATACACATTTAGTTCTAGTGTTGTTCAAATTATGTTAAGGAAAGGAATCGGAATCCTTGAAAAATAGTAAGTTTAAAATGTTACTGAATATATTCATAAAACTGAACTGATCTGAAGAGCAGAGTGCTATTCTTTTGATGTGAACAAATTTGAATTACTCAGTTAAAGAATTCCACTGCTGAATACAAATTTAGCAGTACTTGATTGTGGTGAAATAAATTTCAAATTACAGATTTACAGACTGTGTGCCATCACACATTTGACTGTTGCAATATATCATTCAAAACCTAGTGCTGGTAATGTGTTGCACACCTATATCTTAATTTCAAGGTGTAAAATTAAATTAATGGAACCTTACAGATTACAATTACTCCGTCATTTATAAGCATTTAATTGCCATTAAATAATGTCCAATTAATCTTGGAATCAGTCAATATTAGTGGTAATTTTATAATACAAATGAATAGGGACAAGCACCTAAAATGGAATTCTCATTGATAATTACAGAATACGTTTCAATAATATGAAGCACTCGGCATTGTAACACCCTCACCATTTTTACTTCCCTGCTTATGGAAGAATACAACTTTAACATTTGCTTATAAGTTGTGTCATCATATGGAAAAGAAATAGTTTATTCCTTTTCAAATGACAAAATATGAAATTGTTCATTTTTCAAATGTCTTAAATAGATTTGCTGAAGTGGACAGTTGGAAAAAAAAGATTTTCAAATGAGCATACATTAAGATTACAGGAAATAGGGGCCTTTTATAATTTAATAAGTTTAAATTTGCAGTCCTTAAACAAATGCAACAACGCTTGCCTAATGTGTGCCTAAAATGAATATTTTGAAAACATTAAATTGGAGACAAGTAAACTGTACGATGAAAGCTACACAAGTGTTCAGAAACCCCATAACAGAATATTAAAAATCTTCTTTGTGTGTTGATATATCAGTGAAACCAGTCCCAGTCTTAAAGGGATATCATTTAAATCAGCAGCCCTCAGCATAATTTATCCTCACATTCACATTCAGATTCATCAGAGCATGGTGGGCAGTAAGCTACTGATCATGCTTAATAATTTCATTCTAATTAACTTAGTTCTAATTAAATCTCCTATGTAAACTTACCTGAGTAATATACAATTTTATTACATATATTTTGTATATATGCCTGGCAGTCTCATGAATAAAATGTTAAAGATTAACACATTAACACAGGTAAAAAGAGATGTTTTTTAGTAATTACATTTCAGGTGGCTAATTTAACCTAGTAGCTTATTTTACAACATCCTTGGCAGGCAAACACATACCTCTCAGATGGGCACGTGTTTGAGGACCACCATTTATGAGAATCAGAATATTCATGCCCAAAAGTAATTATCATATTAACCAATATGCCCTAACGTTAAAAATCTGATATGTCATTGCTGAAATTCCTGAAGGCACAAAAACCTCATCCCTCTAACATTTGTTTAAATCAGAATCATTAAATACCTAAGATACTATTTAAAAATATTTAAACACTGACAAATATTACAAAGCCAAGTTCTGTGAAACTATGCCACACCACTGAAACAGACAGTCCCATTGGCTAGTTTTGTAAACTTCATGACAGCAATAGGAATAGAAAGTTAAGTAAAGACAGTGGAATTAATATTAGGGTGGGGAGGTATTAATAGCTGCTGGATATATTAACTGTAAAGCTCACAAGACAACATTCATCATAAAAATGAAACAGATCTGCTACCATTCCAGTGTGAGTCTTAAAAGGAAATGATTATCCCCTGCTAGACCATGTTACCATAGGTAATTCCCTGTTTACCACATTATTTAATGTGTAAGTAGCATTTCACAAGATCTGGCAAATTAATTATGGGATCACACAGATTTCCTGAATAAACCAAGCAATCCATGTAACGTATGCATAATGTGTTAAAATTACACCATTAGTGCATGCTGTGTTATGCTTTTCAGAGCTGCATGCATGTCTACTGACACCCTCCAACCCTTACATACATCCAATTACATGTTTAATCCAGCATCTACCACTTGTGTCTGCATTTTGAATATTTTTATACGGATCTCCCCTTGGTTTCATAGGTCTTGCTCTGTTTATGTGGAGAATGGTGTTCCCAATAAATGCACTTTTTAGAACACACAAAAAAAAACCACTGACAGGGAACAACAAGCCAACTTAGTGAGGGATCATTTGTCCATTTTTCTGCTTAAAAGTTTTGAGGCACCATGCTGGTCCACTATCATGTCGATAAGCAGGATTAGAATTCAAATAACATTAGAGCAAACTGCACAGCGGCATGGCTTTGAAGTAGACCCTGCCCCTAAAGATATAAAGCACTCTCGGCTATCGCTCCCATGTCCTCCATTATCTTTCTGAGAGCGCCTCATTAATACAGTTCCATATTTAAATGATTGATTCAGTCTTAATTCATTCATCCCATACACAGAAAGAGAGCTGTTTACATGGATTAAACCCTAGCTGTGAGGACATCAGAATTCAGGCCTAGGTGATACTCCACTGTCTGTAAGAAGCCTTTTTGTGCATATAAACAGCCCATTCTGGTCACTTCTTAATGTATTCAACATACCTATTTGCAACAAATGGAAAGTGTTTTTAACAGGTAATATGACTTTCCAACAATCGCTCTCTCATTATGAAGCAGCATATGCATGGCACACATTATATTTACATTTATTCGACAGACGCTTTTATCCAGATCAACTTACAAGCGAGGCAGAGTACAACACAAACGAAAGCCATACACTGAGTCACAGTATTAGAAGTGCTGCATGACCAAGTTTCAATATCTGGCCAGACAAGGTACAAGCTGGCTGGTAGACACACAACTGCATTAAAGCATTAGGTTTAGGATGCGTTTAGTGCCACGATGCGACGGGACCACCAGATGCTGTTCGATAGAGCGTAGTGGCCGGGAGGGAACATACACTTGTAGAGTGTTCAGGTAGGTAGGTGCAGCTTTGTTGGCTCTTCTGAACGCAAGCAACAAGGCCTTGTATCTGATGTGGGCAGCTACAGGGAGCCAGTGGGGCGAAAGAGAGGTGTAACATGGGCCCTTTTTGGCTGGTTGAAAACCAGATGTGCAGCCGCATTTTGTATCAACTGCAGAGGCTTAATGGTGCATGCAGGAAGGCCAACAAAAGAGAGCATTGCAGTAGCCCAGAAAGGCAGAGGAGAGAGGTGAATGTCCTGAAAAGTTTACAGCTGTCTGAAGTGCTCTTGATCTTGTCCTGGTAGTAAGTGGCCTTGGCAGTGGAGGTGTTGGAGGAGAAGGAGTAGAGGAGAGAGGGCAGTTGGAGGAGTTGCAGTGTTCTCTGTCCGGATCCAGGTCTCAGTTAAAGCAAGGACTTGGAGGGAGGACTGGGAGGGGAAGACAAGGATAAAGTCAGCCTTGTTGTCTGTGAACTGGCAGTTCCAGAGCCCAACAGAGCAGAAGAGGGGCGCACCTGAGGAAGCAGGGAGAGGCCTCAGGTTTTCCAAATTGCATTTCCTCCTATGAATGAAAACTAGAGCCACTCTGGTGGTGAACAGGGATGTACTGAATGCACATGATACTAGCTGATGGCAAAGCACAAATAAGGAAAACAAAAATAAAGTGAATTTAGCCATTTAAGAAGAACCTTCTCTGTGCCCTTGCTTGGTGGACCCGCAGGTCTTTACACGGCTAGGTCTTCACACGCGGCCTGGTGCTTCCGCGTCACTGCAGATGAAATCTTTAAACGGCTATGCAAATTACGCTTGGCAAGTGTTCACAGCTGAGGATGCCTATTCAAATAGCACAACAAAGCACTAACAAACTAACAAACTTCTAGCTAGCAACAACACTAGTCTGACTACACTGAAAACAAGTAAACAGCACTTATGACTACTGCAGCCTTCCGGTGGCAGATTGCTTGTATAAAATGCCACTACAATATTCAGTACACATTCCAGGTCGTGTAATGTTATGTAACATTCCGTAAACAGTCACGAGCATGCTTTCACTATGTGTGTAACCCAGACTGAACCTGGAACAGTTCAAAACAGCAGGGTGGGGGCAATTAATCTCTGGATGCTATAGATTCACACCATTAATCCCCTGCTTGGAAAGACCTGGATCACTTGATCCATCCTGAGTAACAATAGAGCTGCTTGCGGTGCCATGCAGAGCATTGATTGAGTACATGATTGCTTGTGGATGACAAAACATTGAAAGATCTTAATATTCTGGATGTTAAATTGTACTGATGAAAGCTGTGATTCAGCTGTTGATGGTTGCCAAAATGCTGTTAAATAATCAAGAGTTCACTAAACTTTGTTTGCGGTACCCTCATTATTTTTCCCAAAAATAAGTAATGAAATAAAGTTATACTTCACACCTCAGTTGGCATCTATATTAAATGCTAAAAGCACACTCTTTTAGAAAGAGCAAAGAATGCTTAAAGTTAAAGGGAAACTGGGCAGAGAGGTGTAGTGGCAAGGACCAGAACAGCAGTGAGGAGTAGCAGTAAGAACCAGGGCCTGTGGTCCAACAAGTTATTGGTTTGGTTCCCAGGTGGATCAATGCCATGAGTTTTCAACCTCAAAGTCCAGCCATATAAATGTATAACAGGTGAAGCTATGAAATATACAAGTTGCTCTGGATAAAAGCATGTTAAGCAAATGTAACACTGTTTGAGAATGTCACCACTACAACTGCCAGCTTCCTGCATTTGTGTATTTCAGTTTAGTGCCTCAATACATGGTTCTTTAGTCTTATCTTTAGCCTAAGCCAAAACTACATGAGTGGGATGACAGTTCATCAAAAGACAGTGGCTACAACAAGAAATTCGGAATTTCATTTGCTCAAAGCAAATTTGAAAAGAAAGGCTAGATCATGGCAGGACCCTTGAATTCCCCTAACCAAGCACAGGGTAGCTAAGCTGCTTACCCATATCCCAAAGCTGAAAACTACCTCTGCATGCTAACCCAGTATCAATAAACACACAGTATTCACCACTACAGACAAGATGTTACTGCCTAACAATTTCAGATTATGCATCCTAAAGCTATCCACACCACACTTTCCCCAGAGCTGCTCATACTAAGCTCTGTGGGACTTTGGTTTATAGCGGGGAAAGATAATCAGCTAATGTGCTGCAGGTGTGCTCCTCCCTAGCTGTGGCTCACTCATTAGGATAGATTGACACCAGCTGATATGTGGGCAGGGTCTGCACCAGCCAGTATGTATCTGCTCTCCCTGATGACTCCCCTCATTGGTTCATAATGTTAGGTGGTAGCACAAAGCAACAAGCAAACTAGACTGTGATTTGCCTCAGGTGTTGCGTTACAACCCATCTCCACAACTGAGCAGGCCTTTGGGTAAATGAGGGTTTGAGCATTTCTTTGGGAGATGTTAATACACACAATTTAAACCTGTAACCATTGTAATTTGGTTGCATTCCCTCGTTTTTTAAGAAATAATCTTTCTCTTGAAGAATATTATCAAACTATTAGATTTCTTGACCAGAGGTTGGTGGTATTACCAAATTTAACATGGCCTTGTTAACTTCAGTATCTGAAAAATGAGGGGAGGTGGTGACGCTTACAAACTGTTTCCTCTGCAAGATTCTCTTACAGAAAACCTTGGGCAATCAGGCTAACAGAAGAAAAATAACATGACAAAAAATTCACCTGACTCTCAGTGATCAGTTCTGTTTTTAAGACTACCCAGCAAGCTTGCCTAATGCATCATCTAAAAAAATCAACATGATTCATGCAGGTATTCCCTTTACCTTTCTTGGAGGTGTCGAAGTATGCCTAACAGTTGCCTCTGCAGTTTCTTCGGTTTCATAAGCTCCTACTGAAAATCAATCCTAAAGATGAAAGGAATTTGAAGTTCATGGCTTTTTATATCAAGGAAACAAAACTAATACATTTACAGTGAGAATACATTGATTTTTCCCATGCACTGTGCCACATTGGGTATAAATTAAGGTTATTATGCACTGCATTAAATACAGTTCATTGCACAATTTTACTCTAATGAGGCACAAAGGGCACACTGTATAGGAACAGAATCTCCTATATTTGGAGACGAAAACATGCTGGGAATCACTGAAGTCTTTCAGTCTTTTAAGCTATTGATTTTGTTAATATATTAATGCCTGCTACCGTATGTCAAACATTTTTCTATTCAGCAATAGAGAGAGTATTTCTCTGAGGAAGTTCCTTGGGGAAATACATAGATATACTCTTGTCACATGACTCCAGGAGAACCAATGGAAATGCACTGAGGCAGTGATGCAGCCAGCATATACATTTTAGTCTAAGCAAGCAAGTTAAAACCTTAGCAACAGAATATCCTAGCTTACTGTAGTTTGTATACCTGATCCTATTCGAGACAAGCTCAAATATCTTGACAAGCCTCAAAATCACAAGTGAACATTTGCCAAATTTTGACCTTACACTGAAAAGGTCCAAATCACCGACTGATTTGAGTGGATGTGCACAAATTTTCAACAAGATTGTTAACCAGTATTAGTTTAGCTGATGATATCCCGTCACAGCATTGTCCAACCTCTATGCATAATGTTCAAACAGCTATGTACTGTATCATTGATTAAAGCCAATATCTTAAAATGGCAAAATGGTTATAACTGCCTGGTCTTAGAGTGACAACAGGTTTCTCAGTACTATTAAAAGAGGCCATTTAACATTGAAACCAATGGTGAGTGACAAGCGGTTTGGAAAAAGTGACATTAAGAGAGTTGTGATATTATGCAGGATCATGGTAACCAGTTTCAACTGTACTTTCTTAAAATCTAATTGAAATGGATATTAGATGGCAGCCATCTGTTCATTTGATTATTTTGTTTAAATGTGAAGTGTGTTTGGCTGAAATGAAAAAGCAATAAAAAATACATTATACTGAACAGACAGAAATCCATACTGCCTCCCATGGGCAGAAGTAACTCCATAGCAATTCTTTAGTGCATCACACTTTCTATATGTCTAAAAGCACGATTTAGACAATTTCATCAGTGAAATTAAACAATGGAAGAGGTTCTGAAATTAATTGCATGTGTTTGTATGTGTACATGTAAAAGTTCAGCACCTTTTACAGTGCAAAATCTTTGAACATTTCCCTGCTGTTTCATCACACAAACATTTACAAGTCTGTGTTTAAATCCACCTCATACTGTATTGCTGTTTAATATTCACCAGCACTCATTTGATTCACAAGGTCAAATTCAATTTTTATAATCCATTTTCCATTGTTATTATTATACAGTTAAAAGAGGAATGAAGGGATTATAAGGGGTGAGTTGAAACACAATATAGTCCTAAAAATTGCATTGTGTTTCCCACTTCATACTTCCAAGTATCTGACATCAATGACATTATGATATGGTGTTTCATCCTGGATGTTACATGCAGACGTCACTGTGACTCCATGGGAAGCAAACTAATGAAAACAGGATGACTATGTAATGGCTCAGGCAGGGACTCGGGTCGCAGACAGGAATGCAGGTGCAAAAACGAGTTTAATGAATCCAAAAAACACAGTCCAGAAATCAGAGTCAAAAAGCAGGCAAGGGTCACAATCCAGTAAAGACACAGCAAACAAAACCAAAAACAGATCCAAAGACAAGGTCACGAGAACAGGCAGAAAATCAGAATAACGGGTAAGCAGGCAGAACAGAAAAAACGCTCATAACGACACAGAGAAAACTGGGACGAACTCGCGACAAGACAAGAAACAAACGGGGATTATATAGGGTGAAGCTAATGAGGAGATGGGATACAGGTGTGCCGGCAGGCAGGTGGGACTGGTCAGGTAACGAGGTGGGCGGAGACAGGGCGGAGAGCAGGGCAGGGCAGGAACACAGGGGAAAAACAAAAGCACATGGACGGGGAAAACAAAAACAAACAGGGCTAGGAAGCCACAGTCCTGACAGACTATGAGTATTATGTATGGACAATCAAAGATGATTACATCTGCACAGTACTGAGGAGTGCCAAACTGCACTTCTGTTGCAATTCTGGTTTAGAAAGGATTGGTAAAGTTAGTAGGTGTGGTAGGTGTACACAGTAGGGTTTCAAGTCCCCCTTCTCCAAAACATACACCAGTTGACGCTGTTATATGACACAACATTGAGCTCCACAGTTGTGCTGTGACCATTGTGGAAGAAACATTTGATGGGATATGGGTGTTTGTGTGTGGGTGGGTAGGGGGGGTTAAAATATTGACTGTTTATGTTTGTCAAAGCAATTATGAATGAAGCATCTTGCAGCGGGAGCACAAAAGACAAGGTTAAAGACCCTGGAGGTGGGCAAATGGAACAAATGGGCCAGAGATAAACCTTGGAATGAACACGTTTTGATGCATAAACATGCTAACGTAATAAAATTTATGGGGTCAACTTCAACACAGGCGGTGTCTTTCCCCTCTCTTCTGCTGGCACATTAAAGGCCCTCAGAGGGAATGTGGCCTAAAGTGCTGGTGTTCTCCAGACTGAGGCCGAGGGCCTTTTTGCATGCTGCCCACAGTGGATTGAGGTCCAATAAAAAAGCAAAAGTAGCAAAAGCATGTTTTAAATTTGTGGAAATATGCTTGGCAGATGGTGGCTGTGCAATCCTCGGGGAGACTGTTAATTGCCATGGTAAACAAACAAAACCAAGGGTTTTTTTTACCAAGGGGTAGAAACCTCTACAAACTTGCTAATAGAAGAATTCCAACAGTAAGGTCACTCATTCCAATAAAGATGATGAAAACCCAAAATAACTTATGGGGGGTCTAAATGTTGTGTCCTTACCAGTGGAATCCTGGTTCTGGAGGGCATACATTTAAAGGGTGTATATTTTGAAGGTGTAAGCTGTACCGAGCAGGTACTTACGTTTTATATACCTGGTTCATCAAATCTCTGGCATCAGTAGCATTCTTAGATACAAATGCTGCCCTTCTCTCAACTCAAAGCTTAATGAGACTCCACTGAACTGGCCTGTGGGATACAGATACTACAGCAACACCACAAGCACTGAACCCAGCTTGAAACCAATGGTGTTGAAAGTCGGAAGCAACACTATGCACAGTGTAGCGTCACTCTATGGTACAGCTCACAGCTTGTCAACATGTTCCACCCATTTTACATCACAAAGTGCAACTCTAAGTATTCTGTTCAGGGGTCTCTGTAGCCACACTGTAAGAGCATGCCAAGGTCAAGCTGTGACCTGACACTTCATCTGCTTCCTTTCCAGGGAGAATTGACGACATAAAGAGCGTCAGCTGGCCTCCTCTGACGGAGTCCATGGGGGAAGCAACAAGCCCCTGAGGAGCCTAGCCTTTCCTCTCTTTCCGTACTCACAGTAGACTCTCTCCAAATGGATCCATTCTCGGTTGTCACTGAACGTCTGTGACAGTTTTCTCCGGCCGTGACGTGGGCTCACACGTGTGCCGCGGCCCCAGCGGACCCCGCGTTAGGCGAGCTGGAGACTAAGCGCTTGGCACCCTCAGCGCCACCGATAAAAGCCACACACCCCCGTAATGAGTTGCTAATTTGTCCTGTCAAGTGAGGGGACTTTTGGGCAAAGCCTCCATTTGGATGAGCGTGGTTTGACCTTGACTCCTTCCAAAGAGGCAAAATGAAGATAAAAAGCCACAGAGTATCGGAGCTCCAGAGATGTGGCTGGTTCTTGCTCCATCCGAGCTCTTAATTACTTCATTGGATTGATGATTGCTCTCAGTGAATGCTGGTGCGCTATGGGCATTTGGGAAAACATGGAGCACCTTTCGCACACGGTCACCTGCACTAATTCTGGGTTATAATCAATCCAATCATTTGATTAAGAGCTTGAATAGAGCAAAAATCAAAACATCTCTGACAGTCTAGGACCAGTGGTGTTTCCAATGAGCCTCTTTAAATATTCGAGCATGAAATGAATTGTGAATCCTGTATCCATGTATCCTAGCGATTGAGACTGCCATGTAATATTTTGTAACATATGTAAGTATGTTTACTTAAAATATATATTCTTACTGTTTCTAGCTTCGTTGCATCATAACCTGAAGTAAATAGAATCAACTTTGCACATGTGGAGATCAGGACTTGGATGTAATCCGTTCCGATCCCCAGGCCTAATCGAGATTAAATCATAATTTAAACATGTCTTTCTGCAGTATATTCTGTTCAGAGTATATTCTATCAATTATTAAAACAGAAAGTATTCCATAACATTTTATACAATAGGTTTAGCTGCTCAGATGAAATGAATTAATGCAGTGGTGCAATTTGAGAAAAAAAAGCATTGCCTTATTGATTCAGGAGGATAAATGGGTTTATAATATTTGGATAAAGAAATCTTTATTGTGTTGAATCTTGTGGGTGCGCTGTAGGCTTCCCATGTAATCGGTTTAAACAGTTCATCTATCATCCTTATGGGAGAGACTGGGCTGCCGAATGGATTGTATAAACAGCGATCTGTCACAACTCGTATGGATTAACAATTTGTGATGTCAAGCAATCATGCCACTGATGTATTGAAAACACACATTTGCAGTATTTGCCTCTCGCCCATCTGTATCACAATTAATGTTGTCTTTATGCACAGTGCGCCGGACCGTGAAATATCATTGTGGAAAAAAACCATCTGAACGCAAATGGCCATTACGATGTGAGCTCATGGTGCTTCCTAACGTTGTTAGGCTCTCCGCAGGTTGGATCTGGGTTAAGTGTCTGTAATGATCTTTCAGAAGGTCATTCAAGAAAGACTTTAAAAAAGAGAGAAATCATACAGAACCTCGGCAACTGTGTAGCAACCAGAAAAATGATATTCAGACCCTGGTTGCAACACTTTATTTAAGCCACACTTTGCTTTGTGTGTGGCTGTAAACTGCGTTTCACTTTACCTCGATTCAGGTGGGAAAACGCCTGTAGCTTCGCTCTTGTTTCAGCACCATATGTTCACGCTGTTGAGCAGTAATACTGTATATCATTAAGCTCTCCTAATGCATGATGTATTTACAGCTTAATTGATATCTCCTACAAATCAAGTGCGCCAGGAGCGTTAAATCTCCCTGCTTCATTTAGAAACGGGTTACTTTAATGACTAGTTTGACCTTTACTAGCACTGTTTGAACCTTGAGACCTGCATCCAGCTAACTGGTTTAAATCAGTGTTTAAAAAAGACCCATACTAGCCCCATCTCTCTGTAGCTGAGGGTACATCTTAGAATAGAATGTTGCAATGAGTAGAATGTCAATAGAATTTTACAGCACAATAGATTTTGCGTGATATTGTATGTTTTTTATTGTACCTAAAGTCACAGGCATGAAAATCCAGTCTGAGTATGGGTGCAGTGGCCTAAGGTGCAAAGTTCCTCTCTCTAAAAAGGAAATGGTTCTGTATCTGTAACGCTGCGTATTCCTGGGGTACTTAAGTAAGATATATACATAACTGTGTACCCATGATCAGAAAAGCAATGTCTCAGACCTCTATGGCAGTGTTTCTACAAAGAGCAAACCATGTATTAACTTGTCAAAACAAAGCTGAAAGAGAAAAAAGGCCCTGGCTTTTGGGGAATGTATTTACAAATGATAGCATGGTCACAGGTGTCAAGACAGTCAATCTGAATTTTCGAACAGCCAGTGATGTACAGCATTTCATACGCAGGGCTGTATGGTTCCAGAGAGAATGGAAAACATCCAAAGGTATTAGATGTGAAGCAGCTTTTGAGGGCCTGAAGGCAGCTCTGATGTTGGCTGCTGTGCTCCAACGCCATAATAAAGACTTACCTTAAGGTAAGGTGCACATTGATGCAAACCAGCTGGGCTTCAGAGCCGCTCTTATCTGTGGAGAATGATATGTAGTGTGTAATTGCTTATTCGGTATTTGAAAAAGAAGGGCTTTAGGTGGTCTGGGCAGTGGAGAAATGGTGACTTTCTCTGAGGCAAGAGCTGTGTCTGGGCCTTTAGAGACCTAAACTCTCATACCACACTGATCAGATGGACCATTGACCTACAGATATTTTATTTCAAGGCAGCATATGGAAAGGGTATGTTTCATACAGTGTCATACACACCATCATGTGCACCCTTGGGATTACAAACCGAGTGTGGAGCGGGACAGTAGTTGAGTTTTGTAGTTATAGAACTGACCCTACAGTGGTGGTCTGCTGTTATGCTTTGAGGCAGGGATACTCAACCTGAATTGTATTATAAATAAAAAACAGTATAAAGAACAACAGAATACACAGCACTGTACTTGCCTTCAAAACTGTTTTGTTGATCAAGCCATTTGTTTTGGGGGGCAGTATTTCATCACAGTGTACAGTGGGGCAGCTAATGGAAAATACCCATTAGGAACACAAAGGAGCAGCTGCTGCTGGTGGTTGGGGGGTCCGCGGCCCCAGCCGACCCCCGATAGGGCACCTCCCACACTTGACGGAACTCATCCCGCGAGTGAGGAGAGCAATCCAAGCTGACATAAGGCAGCCATGTCACTCTGGGATGCAAGTCATTTATCCTGGCACCGCTGTCCCAATCGCCGACGGGCATGCTGGCACCGGGTTCGAAAGAAACAGCCTGCAAACCGTGCGCTGCGACACAAAAAAGAAAAGGGGCCACGAGCCAGGAATTCATCGGAGGAAAGAGCGCTTTGTGATGCAAAAGACCATGGGAACAAAGGAGTTCATATCTGAAGTGGGAATGTGTTTTAGTAAACAGTAGGCCATTCAGTGTAGGTAAGATTCAGAAAAAAATGTAAACACGTATTATCCTTTTTCCTGTCCACTGTTACCACTGAACTTTATGAAAAAGTGAAAAAGTAACATAAACCAATACTCAACTATCCTGGTCTTTCATAAAGGTGGTTCTAGTCATATGAGTGGAAATATTTTTAGTTTTGTTTCATTATAGCTGGACAGCTTCTGTTGATATTTCTTAAAATCAAGTGTATCTGAATACCTCCTGTCCCCAAAAAGGGGACTGACAGGTGATTTTGTTACAGGTATCAGATGTGTCAATCCCCTTTCCAGATGGCACATTTGCAGAAAAACAGCCAGAGCTCTGAGAAAAGAGGTTTGCAAGAGGAAGAACCGATCTTGTCATTACATACTGTGTTACTCTGCCCGTGACCCCAGGTTCCACGCAAGTTCTAAACAGGTGCACCTTGGGATATCAGACACCAGAGCAAAAAAAAAAGGGCTTTCATCACAAACTCCTGCTCCAGCACATTATCGTCCAGGCAAGCACAATTAAGCCCCTGTCACACAGCAGCAATTATTAACAATCGAAATTCCAACAATTCAGCAGAAACAAACCGCTCGCCGGCTCTGACCTGATTCCACAGACCGACAAGCCATGCGAACGCGATGCGTGGTTAAATAAACAAATAAATAAGCGTTTGAAAAATAACGCATGATTACAAATTCTGAAAATTCCATCATTAGGCGCGGTCCTTTTACAATGATGGATGAGTCACCTCAGGCACAGCACTTAATTTCACCCAGAGAAAATAAATAAATAAAGCAAAACGTCCAAGAGGGGCACCAAGATGTAAAAATAACCGAGGCTGAGAAGAATTAAGGCTCATTTGAAACTATTAAAGGAGGTCTACGTGGATTCATAGCCTACCAAGTTTTGAAACACGTGCAGCACTTTCTTTGAAAATGCCGCACATGTTTCTGACAGGTAATCAATTCTTAATGTTGCAGAGCAAAGCCTAGAGCATATGCCATTGCAGTTACTGAGAACTTGCCTTATATTGTATTAGCATAATTTTTATTAGCATTCATGGTTTCATCCTCATTACATGTTCAAATTCAAAGTGTTCATTATTATCATTGTTATAATAACAACTACAATAATAATATTAATAATATTAGTGATGCATTTGATTTTCACTGTTAACTGTTACAAATTAACTAATTGCAGATTCCCATCTCTTTTATTAGATTTAGATATATCATCACAGGCTGGAAAATATATGGGAGCAAAATCACAAAAATATTTCATTCAGTATTTGATTACCCTGTACAGAGAAACAGGTGCCAAAAGAAGGTCCACCTGGTGCATGTAATCACTGCAGTGACGGCACAACTTGAACGATGTTCATTTCATAAACAAAGCTAGATTTTATATTATTTTACTGAAGTTAAAGTCCAGTAAAAGTAATCCAAACACCGCCCTAACAAAGAGAGGTACTATATCGTCTCTAAATACTATATATTAAAATTTCCCTTTGAATAATTAAAAAAAAGCAGGCACTGGAATTTCAAGGCTTCGATATATGCACTCAATGGCTAGTAAGCAGACACTATCTATAATCTATGTCGTGTTTGTAAATACTGTGGAGTTCCCTATTAAACGGTATGCAAATGAATGTGCGAGCGTCCATGTTGGGGCGGGGTATGGGCAGGCCTCACTTCATCAGTAACACTCCCTGCATAATATTCCCATACATCAATGTTTCAAGGTGCATTATGTACGCAGTGTATTTTGGGCACTTGATAAATTTTGCCCTTATGAAGCTGCTGCTCCCCCAAATATGCTGAAGGTAATAAATTGCTATAATCAAATCTAATTTCTGAAAAATACCTGTGGGAGCAACAAACAAAAAAGGCGAGTATTGTGTAGGAAAAAAATGCATGAAAAATAATGGGGACGGGGTAGTTTATTATAATCAACTTGGCATTGAATTACAAAATTGAAATGAGTTGGCCCTTGATAACCAGTTGTAGCAATGTTCTGTAACGTCGCTGTTATGTTTCTTGAGTGACATTTGCTTGCCTTTAATAAGAAATGGTTCAAAGGCACACATTCAAAAATGGAAGAGATTTATCACAAAGCCCTGGGAAGCACAGAAAAGCCCTGAGACAAGTCCCTTTGGATACAGCTGGTAATAAAGTGAATTTTAAAAATACAGATTCAACAAAATGTTCTGCGGCAAACAATTTAATCATGTCATTGACTTTCTCCAAAACACTGCCACCACAATGTAGCTATGGAGCTTATTAAGTATTTGTATTTGAGGTTGTCCTTCAAGTGAGCCATTTTGCAGAACATGTGACTTAGGAAAGCGTTAAAAGAAAAAAAGTGACTAAAAATTACTGCCATGTATTATTTGTAATACAAGTCAGTCTGAACAACTGAATCTAACAGATTCAACATTTCCGTTTAAGGGAGCAAATATATTTAAAGAGTAAGCTTAATTAAGCAAAATATGCACTAGTAAATAAGAAAGCAAAGCAAAGATACCAGCATTTATACTATCATATCACGTGAGGACAATAAAAAGCATCTCTTCAGTGGTCTTTAAGTGTTCTTGAGTGCCACACTTTCCCAATGTTTGTGAACGGTTCTCTTCAGAGAATATTTTGAGACTTTCAGCACTGGATTATAGTTTAATGTCAAACATTTTAAAGGAGTAGTCTGTTTGAGGATTAAAATAGGTGTGAAATGGCCTATTTTAAAAAAAGCCTAGATTTCATACAGTAGAAATCCTTTTGGAGAATTCTGATATATGTTTAATTTAGTAAAATTCAGAAAGAAATCCAAGAGCAAGTCTGTAACAGCCGAATAACAGAAAGTAAGCTTCCATCTCAAACACTCTGTGCCAATAAAGTTGTGTTATACTCAGGACTCGGTCCAAGGCTTAAGCAGACTCAATGGTAGCACTGGACCCCACCCCTGGGGAGGGGCCTATGTGACATCATTTACATAGAGAACATTTGGCATCTTCATGTCCTCGTAATAACAACTGGTTACACTGAGAATCAGAGTTTCATGGGCTCCTTTGGGATGTCCTTGTCTGCATAATTTAACACTATTGTTATGCAGTCAGTGTTATTCACAAGTCCTGATTGGTTTCAGAGTGAAGCTGAATGAACACTCAACGTAAGTATCGCTTCCACTTGATTTAAATTGTTTTGGACTGGTAGACTTGAATTAAAAAAAAAAAAACAAAAATGTTTGTTTTTGCACAGCATGTACTATACATATTTTTTTAGTTAAATACAACCCCCTCCTGCCCTGGTTAAAAGGTCAGAGGGTCCCACAACCAAAATTTCACTCAGGGCCCACAAAAAGCTGAAGACTCTGCATAGACTCTAAAGATCACTTCTTTAAAATCAGCCACATATAATAATAATCTAATATAATATAATATAATATAATATAATATAATATATAATATAATATAATATAATATAATATAATATAATATAATATAATATAATAATAATTCTGTTATGCTGCTTTTTATTTTGCTCCAGTCCAAGTGCTTGTGCCTTTGTCCCCTCTCCTAAGAGCCATGAGAGAGATAAGGACAGAGGCAGTGATGTGGCTTGATACCTGCTGATTGTCTAGCGTGTTTGCCTATCGCTGGCACTGACCTGAGTCCTGGTGACAGGTAGTGTCTGCCTGCATGTTCCCGGCGGCATTCCGGTCACGGGCGCTCTCTCTCGCGCTGACGTGTGCCGTGGCTTGTGGAATCCGCGCTGGCACTGATTGCGCTGTCTGGCAGACGCACGTCACATTCGCTTACCCTGCCCTCCAATCAGCGAGGGAGGCCGGGATCACGTGACCACGCCCCGATCAGTCACTTTGTGCACCGTTCTGTGAGAGCTTGTCAGGGGATGGGGGATCATGCTCCCGTGGGGGCTCTAATGGGCACATGTTGTCTCAATGAGCGCAACATACATAGGAATGCTCAGAACACTGGCCGCTGGAACTGACCAGTGTTGGTTCAAGTGAAAGGAGTTACTCTAGTTAATAATAATGCATGCAAGAGAGAAAATAGTAATTAGCATATCAGCTGTGGCACATTGGATAAATATGAGTTCATGAGGATGTCCTAGAGGAAGTAAAAAGGTGTGCCCGTGGAAGTTCAGTTCAGAAATTGCCTCGGGGCTAACAGCGTTGGGTTTCAGGAATTAGCCAGTGCTAATAACAAAGTTGTACGTAACATAAAAAGTCAGAATATACTATCTCAAATGGAATGTAGTCCATGACTCATCCTTTCCTATGGCTACAGTGAATATGTATAATATATAAATGTAATTCAAACTGTACATTGATATGGTGCAAGGTCTCCCTAAAGTGAATGAATAAATGATTATCAAGAGCAGGAGGAGAAGCTCATAGGTCAGAACATGTGGAGTTCTATCCTTTCTTGATGCTCCAGCTCAAGCATCCATTAAACCCCAAAGAAATAAAAAACTAAAAGTAAGTGAACAAGGTTGGAAAAAGAAGATTCAAAAGATCTCAAAATGAGGTAAGTCCTACACTAACCTACTGCATAGCACATATCCATATTTATGACCTCTTCATTTCTTTTAATAATTTTAAGGCCCATCCCATTTGTAAAATTCTCACTGATTTTACCCCACCCCCCTTCTTAACAGAGTATAACTTCAGTAATTATGATGTGCATATACATGATTCTAATATCAAATGAAATGACACTAAATTGAGACAGAATTCAAATGCTTAGTAAAGATCTATAGTCTCCTATTTCCTTCTCCTGTTCTATCTCCTATCCTATCTTGCGGAATCCAAATTTTATCCTAAAATTCATCCATTTGGTAGATTTGTAGCAGGCAGTGGAGGTGTGACCAGATTCACAGTGCATTCTGGGATCTTGAGGCACACAGGAACAAAATCAGATTGCACTCATTTTCATCTAAAGTTTACAGAAATGTCAACATTTCAATGGAAACGACTGAAGCATTTTATGACAGCCATCTGCCCTGCTTTAAAGATTGATATGGAGTAGAGAGAGGGAATGCCATGTGCTAACATTGAAAATTGATACAAAATGTTAAAAGAAATGTACATTTGTCCACCATCATGCTGGTTACTTGCTTCTCCATCTGACAATACCCTTCAGGTTATTTATACACAGAAATATTATGTTATTTTCAGAGTTTGTACAATAAACTGCTTGCAAACATTTTATATAAAAGAAATAAAGATTCAAGAAAATTGCTCACAGGAGGAATAATGACACTCTTTATGATCACCTCTGAATCTTTATGAGCATCTGGGTTATGTTTCTTCAGACATCAGAAGGCTGTCCACATTGGCAAACAATGTGTTATAACCTGCTACTGCAGACTGAAGGCAAAATTAAGCCATCAGTGGGAGAAGGAAATAATCATTCAGAGAATTTAAATAAGGTTCACACGCTGACCTGGAGATTGATTTCAAATTTGTCATCCGGCATATCTATTGGCACGAGTCGGTCTCCCTGAAATGGGTTTCATGATCTTCAGATAAAGGGGATGCAGAATCTCTCCAGAGTGCACGTCTTTAATGACACTTTTACATACTGGCTGAAAATCCGTCATCGATCAAAACCTTGATTAATTGTATAGTGAATAACAAAGTCTCGTGTACACCGTTGCTGTAGGCCCCTCTCTCTGGGTCTGGGAAAGTGATTTGTGAGGCCTGAATGTACAATCAGATTTATTAGGATCTCAGCACTAGGCCTCGCTCTTATTTTCCAATTGCAAAATACAGAATTGGGAAACTAGGCCTGTGACAGGTGTGACAGGTATGCTGTCCATCACCTTCATTTTCCTGTAGTAAATATAAATGCTCCTGACTGATGAATGCATTTGAATACATGATGAATACAAAATTTTTAAAGTTTTGTGTAAGACTGAGACATGACAATAGAGCAAGACAGCACTAATAATTTAAGTACAGGAGCTGTGATAGAGAGAGTAACTGACGTTAAGGTTCCATTTGCCACATTAATTATGAAGTTTACAGGGACGTACATAAAGTCTAACAAATATTTTTTGCACGGCGATATACATCGATACCAGACACGGACAATGAAAATTGCCTATTTGCTTACTGTGGATGGTGGGTCCCGGATCCAGTCAATCTTAGGCCTCATGGATATTCTCTGCTGGTCAGTTGGCAGAAAACAACTGTGACAGAATTCGCATATTCTTCGTTTACTTTGAAGGGGTAGAAGAAAGGAGGAATGGTAATGTTAATTTATCACAAGCATTCAATTATATCAGGACTATAATTTTAAGCTAAAAGTCCCTCCACAGAGGGGTCAAGGAAAAAAGGTTTTATCATCCATTTTATATGGCAGTAATTTGAAGCTGGTTAAATGAAACAATGAAAATGATACCAATTCAGCTTTACTAATTACACTTGCTTCTGGTATTCAAAAAATGTCCTATTTCGAAAAGGCCACATCCTCAAGGAACCAGTGCATGGTGCATTCTAAAGGAATGACTCAACCACTGCTCTGTCATTGTTTATCAGTAATATCAGCATTGCTTAAAAGCAAATCCATTTTCAGTAATTTAATGATGAATCCATGCTTATTTAGTAAACCAAGGCTATTAAATATTAGAACATATTTTTGATAAATCCATCACTGATTCTCAGTGCAAAGCCCAGAGCCACTTTACTGTCCTATTGAAAAGATATACATGATACAATTCACTTTTTACAAATTAAGGACAGAGGTGTAATGATGGAAAACCTTTTTATTAGTGTAAAAATTAAATTTGATCAGATTATGGGGGCCAGGATTGATGTGCAATAAAAAAATGTCTGGTTCCTGATGAGATGCAGATCAGGGAGCAAAATGAGTATCAGTTGCAATGCGGATTTGCTGGTTGACTGCAGTGGAATGCCCTTTTGGGCAAACATATCATACCTGCTGTGTTGTACCAACCTCTATCATAGGCTCCACCTCCACACAAGAGGTACTCTCAATGTCCATGTTTCTAAAAAGTAAAGAGCACATGCACATGAAGTCTAACCAGGATCTGACAGAACCCTGTTCCCATGGTTCCTATGATCTCATAGCACAAAGACACAGCCAAGGAAAAGGGTCCATGTTGTTGTCATTGTGGCAGGAAGAGGTGTGGCCAATGACTGTGGCAGACCTGCAACCAGTACTCCAGCCTGGAGCAGCACAGGACTGTACATTGTTCACACTGCAGACATAAATTTGGGCTTCAATTTAAAAATGTCTACAGTGTTACAGCTTGATACTCTCTTTTATGGAGAGAGCACTGGAGTCCTGTTGTACCTGCAGTTTGCCTCAGATGTGTGTGTGTGTGTGCATGTGTGTGCGTGTGTGTTTGCGTGTCTGTAAGTCTGGGCGCGTTGGCAGTGTGTGTGATGGTGTTCTGACTGGCTGCGCATTACCGAGGTGGAAAGTTTGCCTTGAGGGCAGAGACACACTAGATCCTGCAGAGCCAGCCTGCAGACACGGCACTGATCATCATGACATCTATCCGATGAATTTTGGTACCTTAATGTCACTGTGCAAAATTCAGTGGATTAGCATAGCATTCATCATTTCCAGTATGGTATTTAACGGAGCAGGGGAAATGAAATATTAATCGGCAATATCCCTTTGCTTTGTCCCGGAGTGTTACAGAGACAGACACACGCGCGGGCGGGCGAGAGCATGCACACTCACGCTCGCAAGCAATCACACACAGAGGCATATGGACCAGACTTAATATGAGTGTGGCCTGAACTCAAGCATATTAGATCACTGAAGCAGAAACGAAAAACTACAGTGCAGCAAGGAGACAGTGCTTAACACAGCACAGGACTTAATTAGTGTCTGCCGGCCGCTGAGGTACGGTGATGCTAACCGTCTGAGGTGACATGATTTTGAAGCATCAGGAAGTGTTGATGAGCTCCCGGAGTCAGGGGAAAAGGAGACACTGAGTGGGCATATTTTGCACCACTGTTCTGGGGTTTTATTTCAGGGGAGGGAACAGTCACGCAGGACGTCTCTGAGAGCAAGGTCCAGATTCAGTCCCTCTGCAGCATGCTCAGTCCTGTTGAATAAGGAAGGACTTGCAGTGCTAATGACTCCTTATGCTGGAATTATACAGCATTGTAAAATAGCAGTGAATAATAATCAAGATGATCAAGAATACTGAGTTCAGTAAAGACAAGAACATACAGTAAGCAGTTAGACCAAAACTGAGCCCTACACTTAGTCATTGTCAACAGAGCACTATGCTGTCTAATACTGTGTAAGAACATCAAGAAAAAGCCTGAGGTTCATTCTGTGAAGCAGAACAAAGCAGATCAGATGATATACAGGCTCCTTGACACAGTGTCCAGGAATCATGTAGCACTCAGGCAACCTTAACATTGGCAAAATGGCCTGACCTTACATTGGTGTCAGGGTTGTGATTCCACAACACACTGCATTCCCACCTGCACCACAAGTCTGTGTGTAGTCTTCACTGATTCTTCACGCACTACGGTACTCGCAGTTGTTCAACAGATGGCGAACAGCAGGGGCATGTACTCTGGAGGGAAGTTTCCATGTGACCAGTGGGACTTGCGAACCATTCTGTGAGACATGTCTTCACATGGAAATAAATGTCCCAAGAACGTCTCATTCAAGCTGGCGTGTGAAAAATTGTTTCATACTGGATTGACTCATAAAAATCACAAGTTAAGCTTCCACAAAACCTTTTGGAAATAATGTTCCAAGTTACCAAGCTGTCAAGGTAAACATAGAAAAAGTACTTGGTTGGATATGTTAGAGCACACACATGTTAGAGCACAAGGGTACACAAAGACTATCCCTAGGCTTGAAATTATAGAGGACCAAATTTCTGAGGCTTCACCCTAAATTCAATTAAAAATTTCCCATACTTTGACTCACAACTTGTGTTTTTTCACATTTATATATCAAGTGTATCTACTTTTTCCTTACAAAAATGTGAATTAATATTTATTTTAAAAATTCTGTTGGCATTGCAAAAGAGCAGCTTTTGCATTCACTTGCAAGTCAATGCTGAGGAAAAAAATGTTGACTGAATGATCATTTAATAGCATTAAAAAAATTAATGTGCACAATTTAACTCAAAGACAGCTTATGCACAGATTTCATATTTTGCCTTCTGTCTCAAATAGTGCCTCGTAAGGCCAGGACTGGTGTCCTCCTCACAGGACTCCAGTGATCACATTCCTCCCTGAGATATAATTACCCCTGCCGGATTAATCAGGATGGCACCTTGGGGCTGATGGGGTAGAAAGATAAGCGTGCCACGAAGTGGCCCACAAAACCACTTCCTCTTTTCCTTTCTCACTCTGCCTTTCTGCTGCCAGCCTTCAGCAGACTGAAGGGCAAAGTGGTGGGGCCGTTACTTAAATTTCACTCAGGCCTATTTTTAGCCTGGCGTTCATTAAAGGAACTTTTACACGTCATTAAAGGAGTGTGGTTAATTAATAATGGAGACCCCCTCGGGGTTTGATATTGTGTGTGTGTGTGTGTGTGTGTGTGTGTGTGTGTGTGTGAAGGGCTGTGGGAATGCAGAAACACAGTAGTAAGGGGCTGAGATTCACGTCACAGTGGTACGCCGTGCCGCGACTTTGACGCCAGAAAACTCAGGATCACCGCTGAGGACGACATCACCCCACAGTCCCCCCGTTTCTGCGCCCGACACCAGAGCCAAGAGGCCCGGGGCCTCTCTCCCCCTCCCTGCTCACCTGGGTAATGGGACATTCCATTCAACATTTATAAATGCCACTGGAAATATCCACTCTGTGTTGTGGTGGGCGGCAGCCGACGTGACAGGTCTCCATCAGACAGAGCGCGCCGTTGTAGGTCACTCTTTTAATAATTCATCTCAACATTCGAAGGCTCTCTGCTCACCCTTTCTCAGATGCATGTAATCTCCTTGCAAGTGAAAGTAAGCAAAGTTTAAACGGTTTACTCCAATATTTTTGGCTCGTCATTAAGCCAAAGTAGCCTTGTAAGCAAACAGCATAATGAATCGAAGGAGATCAGAGAGAGAGGCCTGTCATTACTGCCGCTGGTTATTACACTGTAAGCATAACACTTACACTGACAGTCCCAAACGGTGTACAACAAACTGACAGAAAAACCTCAAAAGCAAAGTCTGTACATGTTTTTGCCCTGTAAACACAGTCCGATTCACAGCAGCACAATGCTTTCATCGTCAGTGTCCTGGCAGAGGAAACCAGAGATGATTCCTTTGTCTTAAGACTGTTGCTCTTTGTGTACCACAGACACGAAGGAGCTGGTGGCTGAGTGGTTGTCAGCGGGTGATGAGTTTTCACAGCCTCTGAAACTCCATTTCCCCCAAACAAACAGTACATCCAATGCTTATTTAAACCAGCTTTATTTCTCAACAACCAATGAAGAGAAAATGACATTACTTACTGGAGTAATAATATAATAGCCGCAGTCATACAAATATAGACTGGTTAATGAATGGATATATAGTGGTACAACAAGATGTTTCTGGCATCTAATTAAAAAAATCAACATTGCAGCTAAAGGGATGGAAATAAAATAATAGAAACAAATGAGGCCCCTGAAGCCTTTGGAAGATGAATACATTAACAGCGGGGTTATTTTTCTGTGCAGTAAAATATGCGGCCGTGTTTTCAGCTGCAGACACCAGCAGAACCGCAGGGATTATCACACAGCATTACCCATGGTAAATGTTGATTTATTCCCAGCCGCTAATAAGACGTGCCACAAGAGTGCTAATCCTGAAGCCGTGCTGTACAAGCAGACACTCTTTTATGAATATGCACCCGGTTAACCTCTCCGTGATACATGCGTCTGCCATTTTGTAATCTTCCTATCATAGGTTTGAACATCAGCAAAAGAGAGCGTCTTGTGCGGGCCTTGCCGCATCATTCTTGTGACTTGTTGCAGAATTAGTCAACGTGTGGCTTTGGATATGGCATCAAAGCTGATGTGTTCAGTCAAAGCTCGTTCCTGTTAGTGCTCACTTAAAGTGTGACCATCACTTCATCTGATGTGCTGACTTAGCGTTTGCAATAGCGTCACCTCTCAGACACGTCAGCATGCGCTCCGTGAACATTTGCGCACATGCAGAGTGGTCCCAGCTCAGCTTGGTCGATTGGTTCGTCAGAAGGCGTGCACGAGCAGCCTACTTCTGCAAAACATACCACGTCTCCGCTAAGACAGGGCAGATGCTGTCCCTCCTGCATTATTCAGTTGCAGGTCCCACAGACATATCACCGGTTGTAAACGCTTCCTCTCACGCTAAGTGTCCACTGGGCTTTTCAGATCATGCCGGGGGGAAGATTTTATGCAACTGCCGGTGTTAACTACTGTTTTCTGAGTTAAAATATTTAAACACCCGGTGCCAGACATCTGGCCTGCATAAAATTGCTCTGAATATTGTCCCCATGTAAACACAATATTGCAGTGCGCTGATTCAGCTGTGGAATGAGGGACTGCAAATAACTAGAAAACCTGTGAAGAGAGGAAATTGACATGAGGCTTATTCTTATTTCTAATACGAAACAGCAATGGGCAGAATACAAAGCAGGCTATTGTAGGTAAGGTAAGGTGTCTGTATTAAGACATTCTCTTGAGCTACAGGCTTAGCTGTCACAGGAAAATAAGTCAGATTTCATCACTTCATTAGACCTACCACTGTAGCTCAGCCCCGTCACAGTAAAAGGTTCCCTACCATTACCAGTCTTGTACCTGCTACGAAAAATCCACCAAGTATGGCCTTTTTTCTGTTGTTGGGTCAAACCTGAAGCTAAAGGATGCCCTAATATGGGCATCCTAAGCATGGCAACAGTTAGCCCTGCTTTTTCACAAATTCTCTGGACCTAATCATAGGAAGTATTGTAAAAGTGGTCAGAAATAAGTGGCTTAGACTTACCAAACCTTAGAAAAGTGCAGGATCTGCATTTGAGCGGGTAAAATGACAGCCCTGAGAAGAGGACCAATGAGCAGACAGGATCCACAGCTTTTACAGCTGGGTTCTGCTTTTGGCTTGAGCTTTTCAGGTGAATTTTAGGACATGCAGGCAACTGTGCAAAGATGATTCATTCACATGATTCATTTGTGTAGTGTCACACATTTATCTCTATGGATAGGTTCTACAAAGATGACCTGGGAACAAAGCCCAAGACCAAAACTGTCACCGTTCACTCCGTCAAAGGCAAAACTAGTACCATTTCAGTGCAAATACCATACATTTTTATGGTTCATGTATACATGTAACTGTACTTGTCTTGCATTGTGTTGAATGAAGATAAGCCCCAATTTGAATTCATTGACCTTTTCCTCTGGGCAACAAGAGAAAATGTATGCAGTCTTGCAATGCAAAAGGCAGCCACAGAATTACTGTTTCTTGTGCACAGCTTTCCACAGAATGACATGATATGCAATATAAATAAAATGAAAAATACAAAGACATGCAATATAAACCAAATGTATCCAGGCAACAAGAAAAATGTATGCAGTCATGCAATGCAGTGCTACAGAATTACTGTCATTAATGTTACAGAATTAGCGTTGTGCACAGTTCACTACAGAAAGAACATGAGCTAGCTAGTTAGCTAACAAGTCACGTAGCTTTTAGCAGAGAAAAGGTAACAAGCTATGATTAGCTAGTTCATAGTATAGTACTTGCTTGTTGTCTGACAATATATCTCAAAAACAGCCCTTTCTGACATGTAAAATTCCATTTAAATGGTACATAGATGAATACAGACGTATACTGACACACATGAGCAACTCATTCTGGTCATCAATTTTATAATAATAAATCAACATTGCTTAAGAGTGCTTTGAAACTTTTAACCTTTTAATCTCGCATGGCTTCCTACAGAATGACACAGTACATCTGTGAGATGTGTGTGTGCCAGTGAATAGCAGTGTGCAGGTAGACAGTAGATAACAGAGGATGACAAAAACAAAAGAACCCATAGGCTAATGCAAAAATGGCAGTTATTAACTCTGTTACATAACATTATGCACAAGGCTAAGACTTCTTGGAAGCACATTAATGACTTAATATATAAACAGACCCCATACATGCTTTACTGTGTTTCTAATCTTTCATATTATATAATGAACAAATTGTATTTTTGTAAAACTACACATTAAAATTCATTCATTTACCTGAACATTATAGCCACCCAATAAAATCTTGCACTCTTCCAATTAATTGAATCGATTCTGAAAAGGAACGTCAAACGTCAATGGCGTCTATTGAAAACAGCCTCCACGATCCATAACAGCCACTGGATTACGTTATCAGTGTCATCAGCTTGGCCTAAGAGAGAGGGCCTGTAAGGATATTACAGTCTCAGATCACACAAGAAAGCCATTTCACTCAGTGCTTAAGTGTCTGGAGTTGCTGAGTTAAAATCTGCAGCCCCTGCAAAGTGGCAGACAAGATCAACTTCATGCTGTAGAAACTGTTTTCATGCAGCAGTGAAACTGAAGAATCTATACCGTTCGCTGCACACGAGCTTCTTGTCTTGTGCCGATCTTAAGTAACACTGTGTTAGATATTTCAGCCCGGCAATGACCTGGGACGTGATAAAGCCTTGAATGGCTTTATCACAGGCAGCTAATGGGTGGAATCTGATCTTTTTTCCCCCTTTGCAAGCAAGAGACTTGGGCTCTTAACAGGGCCAAGGAGACTTTCAGCTCTGGATGCAGGCGAGACAACACTGGAGCAAATGTGACTGGTGATATGTGAGGTAATTCCAATCTTTTTCACAGGTGACTGCAGTAGATAGTCTTTAATATTAAAGTACAGAGCTTTACTGTTGTCCAGACTCTGTCCGAAACTGCCCGTCTTGATTAATCACTACCCCTTGCTGGGTTTATTGCTGTTGTTTAATTATTATGTGCATCCAGCGGGTTACAGTAATCAATCAGATAGCTCTTCCACATTCCTGGCACATCACAGTGAGATCAAACAGCTGATCAGTATTATTAATCTGGCACCAGAAGAAATCTGATTGGTACTAAGGTTTTTATCATTTGTGTGCTGTATGACCATGCACTAAATTATGCAGTTCCCATGATAATGAGAGTGGCTTTCATTGTACTGTTGAGGCCAATGCAACCTATCCGATGAGATGTTATTGTTCTGAAGAAGCCTATCTGTCTATCTGTAACTATTACTAGAAATAATGTAAAGTAAAATAAAGTAATGAGAACTGTATTAGCCCCAAACTATGAAAATGGTCTGTAGGAAAACAACACAACATTAGATAAAAAACCTATCCACTTGACAATGTTTTATGTTATATGAAGGTCAATGAACTTTTTAGAATTATGTCAACCACCAGCATTTTTACAGATCACCATACCTCACAAAAGATTTTTTTCTGATGTTGAAATGCCCAAGAATGTAATAAACGACTTTGAATGTATCAAAAGTCTTGCATTCGAAATCCATCATTTTCACTGAAAAAAACAAGCAACAAAAAACAATTTCTCCCTATATTATCAGCATTCAAAAAATGATGATAATATGTAAGTGAAAAAATGAAAGATACATGTTTTTTAAAGAAGGTACTATCCAGCTGTAACTGAAGATACATATCTTAGAGTGCAAGCCAACACAGGGGAATCCATATTGGAGACCAAAATCTTAGAAAACAGATGGACACACTCTAATAGTTGTGCAGGACAATTCAAACAATCAATCCATGAATCCTAGAATACTTTGCAGGCCAAATGTTGAAACTCCCGTGTTGATGCTATCTAGATGTGCAAAACAATAAAAAAATGTCCTTGGACACTTTTTTGATGTCTGACGCTAACTATTAACGTGGTAGATGTGTTTTTTCAGACTGAAATGTCTTTAAATGAGCAAATCACCCTAATGAGCTCATTTTTTTTGTTTTTTAAGGAGAGAAGCACACCTACCCTCACCTTGTTGTAGATTAATTAGTCAAGGAATAACCTTGCGACTGGGTCTTATACAATTAATGAGTATCAAAAAGTCCCTTTTGGAGCGTGGCGTGTGTCGTGACGGCTGATTGGCCACCAGGTGGACCCATCTTGGAATGTCCTGATCAGCCAATGACATTGACTTGCCTGAGTTATGAGGTCACTTTAGGACAGTGCAAATTAATTCTGAAGTGCTTATTTCCATTCAGATGCCATTCAGGCCTTTGGTGAAACAGATTCAACACTTCTTTGTCAGTTTTGGGAAATGTGTTTTTTGCCCCTCCTGAAGGGTTTTTTTTATTCAAATTATTTTCTGGATCCTACCCAGATCTCTTCTTTGCCAGATTCTGCTTGGGACAGATGACAGCTATAAAGAGCTTTATTGCACCTCAGTGAAACACACAAATCAAATCTGGAGGCCACGTCACCTCCCATGGTGGAAATCAAAGATCAGGACAGGCATTTTTTATTCTATTTCATGCCAAAGAACTCATCGGCTATAATTGATGCTTTTCAGCGAAAACAAATGAATGCACACAGTGCTTTCCAGCAGCATGTCAGCTGGAGAGAGCCAGAAACCATGGGCTCAGGTTTAGCAACAGATATCAATGCTTATCAGTTTCCTTATCAATTTTGTCAGCAGACTGGGATATGGGATATGGTGCACATTCTGCTCCCAAATATTAAAAGAAGACAAAAATTTTTCACTTAAGTCATCGCAAAGAAAAGAAAAAGAAATCAGTTCTACTCCAGGGGGCAGCAAACTCTTCAAACATGAAGAAGCGTGGAGATCACATTTGAACTGACCCCACAAAATGCGCTAAATACACATCAAACAGACACTTAATGCTGTGTCTCAGATCTGAAAGACTGATCAGACAGCTATTGTGAGGTGGAGATGGCCTATCTTGCACGTAGCCCTTTGAAACCAGGCAGGAAAACGTTTGCTTTCAGGCCTGAGAGAGACCCGAATACAACCCGCCTGCCAGCTCTGGAAGGGAGGGCTTTTAGTGACTGGCGGATCGACAACTTTGACATTCTGAAAGCCCTGCTCTGCTTTTCCAGTGGTAAAACCTGTGCAATTTATCTGAAGGGGAATCACTTGAACAGTGCTTAAAATGGCCAGTGTTTGAGAATTGTACAATTATTTACATACGTGCGTATGTAAGAGGAATCACTAGAGGGTACATGTATCTCCCTGAACTGGATCACCTTTGCCACACCCCTGAGACACATACCTGTTTCTTCCTCCAATACATAAATTGTCTACAAACCGGCTTTTACATTAAAAAAAAACAACCTATAAACTGCCATCTGCAATGAAGACCTGATGGACAGGATAATGAGGTCTTGACAAGCGCAGACATACCTGCTGATGTTGGAGTGTGGTGTCTGCAGTAAGTGTGCTCTATGCTGCGTATGAATTATGGTCACGGATGACAACTCCTATGCTGTGACTCTTCAGCAAGGACATGCAGCAGAGGTGTACCTCTTCAACTTTGGCACCTAAAAATGACAATTAAAATGTTTGCTATATCATAAAAGTGAAGCCTGCCCAGAGAAACATCCAGATTGACCACACACAATGAAATTCTTTCTACAAAGTATCCTCCCCATCTTCTATAATCCAGTGTGGCAAAGATAAATTGCACAGACAGCTTTCCAATGACCAATATCCTAATACTTAGATGATATTCTGATCATCAGAGACATCAGGGAAAACTGGACTGGTGAGTTTGTAACACTTGCACCCAGCCATTTCTGAGTTCCACATTTACACTTCAGTGCCTCAGATAGCTCAGTTGCATAATTCCCACTATTTGCTTTGCCATGGAGGAAATTATTTTTATATATTTGGTCATCAATTGCCATATAAATAATGTCTGATTACAATTTATTTTAATTGTAACTTCATAAAGCATGTCATACAGCAGCTATAGCTCCTTTGCAACCATGGCATTACTACTCTATGAAGCATATACTGAACAAACATGTTCAGAGCATTATGACAGCTGACATCTAGTTATAAAGCAGGTATTGAAAATATTAAACCAAACTCACTTTTTAAAACAGTTTTCTTTCCTGCCTGGAAGCATAGCACTCAATAAAAGCACACAATCAATTCATGGTTTCTGTTGGGCTGATGCAGGAAAACAATACCACCCTCCCTCTTTTGACCGGGCCCATGGAGACAACCTTATTTGTCCCACGGCTCCAGGGACACCTTTGACTTAGGCGTGTTCTCCAGCTTGAATGACAAGCCATTCCCTGATAAAAACACTTTCCATTTCAGCGGGAGGGAGAAGCTGTCGGGAGCCCTAGAAATATTCCCGCAAAGGACAGGGGTATCAGTGGCAGCAATCCCTTTTTAACCGCGCGCCTGAAAACCTGCGAAAGCCTGGCCCTCTATCTACACAGACTCGAAACTGCGTGTATTATTTATAGCGCTTCTGAAGCCTCTCTCTCTCTGACTGACTCTTATCATTGAAATGAAGGAAAATGTTTTCCTATTTGTAATTTGCAACAACATCGCATGTTTTACAATACCCCGGGCCAGTCCCGGTGACATATAAAATATAACTGGCTGCAAGATGCTCGGCGTTACCGCATATCCGAGCATGCTGCTCGCTCTTGTTGTTGGCCCTCTCTGGCACAGAGCTGATCTACGGCCAATTTCCCTTTATCACATTAACACAGCCATGCGAGGGGCACATTTGTTCTACTCAAGTCCACTAAAGATACTATGACCAATTTAACACATACATGTTTTATGCCAGCTGCCCTCCTCACAGTATGAGCGTGACAATAATACGTCAACACCAGCACGGCAGGTTTTTGAGTGGAAAAATCATCTCTGGGGAGAGGGAGAAGTAGGAGGTGCAGGGCTAGAGCTATGCGCTTGCGATTAATTTAAGATTGCTCAAAATGGACCGGTCTTTGGGTGAGGCAACGCATCTGTGTTTTTTTTTTTTTTTTTGATACGACCGCCGCTAAATGAATTCACACCTGCTAACAAGCAGCAATGCTCTACCTTCTGCATAGGTCCCCCAGCCAGGGTCTTCATACATCTTTATGGGGATAGTGAGAAAAAAAATGAACCCTAATTAAAACAGTAGCCTCGCCCATAGCAATTTCGAGGTCCGACACAAGAGCTCTGGAAAGATGATTAAAACATCGGATGAAAATTTAAGTGCAAAACATCCTAATGGATTTAATGGCCTTCGCTGCCATTAATCAAGAGTGCACGGTTGTATGGAGGTTATAAAAAGCACCCTTCTGCTTGACTGTCGAAATGAGAGGGCTGCGACTCCATTTTAAATGCTCGTCTCGCTGTCCCCCCAGCCTGAATATCCCCTCGATAAAGGCAGAGCACTCTGTGAGAGGAAGCCGTTGGTGATTCATGAACACTGGGGCCAGTAACTCCATCGGAGGCTGCCTGCAGTGTAAAACCAAAGTTAAAATTGCGCTGCATTCTGAAGTCTGCTCTGCAACAAGTGGCACATGATATGAGGCCAAGCAATGGTTGACAAAGGTCAGAAACCTTATTTAAGGTTTAATAGTAAGTGCAATTGTTGAAAAGGCAATACTTGTTTAGTGAATTTTAGTCTATAAATGCACTTCCCTTGTAATGAACAATGCCTCAATTCTAGCAAGTGATTAAATGGTGTTTCACTTTCACTGTACCATTATGCTCATTCTCAAAGCCCAACCTCCTTAATAACAATACTATTATGGATGGGAAGATTATGAAAATCCAGAAAAGATTTCCAAAATAAGGTATACTCATTTTCTTATTTCCAGCAAAATTCAGATATTGGATTGGAAACTCAACACAAATGTATCAAACAGGTTTTTTGATGTAATCAATCAGTGGACAAATGAGTAACAGAAGACTCAAATCAGCATCAAAAACAATTTGAACAAAAGTTGCCAAAAGCAAGCACGAATGGGCATGGCCACCAGTGGAGATTGGCTGAAAAGGGAGATGCATGTACCTAAAGTAATACCAATGAGCGAACTCTAAAGATGGTGGGGGGGGTTGACAGGATTGATCCATTCCAAAGACACAATGAAGCATCTGCACCTCAAGGAGGGAAGACTGAGGCTGGGAGATGCATGAGGGGCTTCATTTCATTGGTCAATTTCCAAGCATCACCAATAAAAACACAGTAACTGGGGGGAAATGGGGGGAATGGGGGGGGGGGCATCCAAGAAAGAGAGGCATCAGCTCAGACCGCTTCTGCGAGCCACGAGCGGATGACAGATTGGGGATTTGCTTTGGCTTCGCCCTGCATCTGATCTGTCTGATCAGCACTTGCGACTCCGGGATACCTTGCTCTGAGCAACACTCCTGTCGGCCGCCGTTACTCACGCTCAGCCTGAGAGACGTAATTCACAGTGAAATTCCTCATATCAATTTATGGCCATTACCAGTCTATGACGCGTCGCTCAGTGTTGCCGGCCCCGTGATGTATGTGCAGGCAGGCTGATTTCCTTTTGACTTTAATCTGCGGAAACAGGTTGGCATAACTTGGTGAGACAGCCGATGGCTCGGTGAGTAAATAATGCCCTGTGACATTGATGTGCTGAAACACGCCATCGAGAGTCTCAACCATCCAGAGTAAAACTGCGCACACACACACACACACACACACACACACACACACACACACACACACACACGCACACACACAAGCAAAACATCATTATTCCATATGCTCACAGTAGAGGCAGTATTTACTGTACAATTTCTCCCTCGCGGCATTGACAGTGTGTTGTGTGTTCACATAATGTAGTGTATATATGATATACCTATGAAATATACAGCATGCACATTGCTTTGTACTGTATGCATGTAGAGGCTGCTTGTTTCCAGTTAGAATGAACTCATTGGTTTCTCTGATGTAAAAAAAAATGGAGGAATAGCCTTCAAACCTCAGAGTACAGATGCCAGTTTTGCTATACCTTCCTCAAGAGTTGGATGTAAAATTTGCCTGATGTGCCTTGTTATTTCCAGTGATCATACAAGTCATCTGGAAGTCCCAAAATGTAGTGTGCAAAGCCTCACATCTGAATGACAGTAATTGGACATCTTTTCTCTGGTGATGTCTGAGAGGGCCCACGCCAATATTTCTGAGGGATTGATCACTGATATAAACAATCCTGATTCTGATGAGCACAGGAAGTCCCTGGAGGCTGATTCAATCATTGTTACCTCTCTGCATTCACATTCTCGAGATTCCCCTCCATCGGTCTTTGAATGTGCTGGGATCTGCTAAAAAAAAACCTGTCAGCCATGCTGTGATACAATGGCATGCTTAATAGACATGAATGCTTGTGACTGATACACCAAGGAAAACATCTCCCTCTCATCTCCTCTGCAGCTCATGGCTTACTTGATCTGAATTGCAGCACACACACCAGAGAGAGAGAGAGAGAGAGAGAGAGAGAGAGAGAGAGAGGGGGAGAGAAATTACCAACAGTACTCAACATCACAGAAGAAACAATCTGAGGCCGCCTACTGTCACTTCCTATTGGCATCCAGGTTGGCTGCTGGGAAGGGAACCAGAGAACTAATCCTGCTCTTTCTGCTTCCCCTTTGTTGCTTCTCATAGTGCTTTCTGTTTGTCATGACAACAGAAAACACTTTCTGAACGCGTGCTGCTAAGTCCTTTTTGCTTTTATTTTCCTTTGAGGCAATTCGGAATGGGAAGTGATGAGTTGCTGGTAGCAAGGCAATTGCTTTGAAGGCCGATCAATCATCCTCTTCGTTTCAATTTGTAACATCTGTGGAAGCAAAGACACAAATGTATGTAGCTTGCAGTAACCACTACTCCACATAGTTTATACTTCAAATAATGGGTTGATAGATTTTTATTTTGTTTGATTTTCATTTATTGATTGATTTTTGTCTATAATTTTCTGTGTGCTCAAAACCAAGAGCTCATTATTAACCTTGAACAAACCATTATTCTTTTCAGTTGAGTGCCTTGAAAACATTTGTTTTAATATGATTTCATATTTAAATATCTTAAAGAATTTACTGTCAGCATTTTAGGCTTTTTTGATCCTGTGACCCAAATTAAGGGCTACTTTATTTTGGATAGGATTTACTTTTAACTTTGAATTCAACATATGACTGTACATCTTCAACAAAAATAAAGACAATAATCATCATCAAGTTTTCTGACATTCATTCATTTTACAGGCAGAACCTTGGTAATTTGGTATAATATACAAAATAAACAATTCATAGATCTATTTTTATGCATATGGTGTACATTTGAAATAAGGCATGTAGGACTAAGCACACTCCCCTGTGCCTACTCAGCTACTAGGCAATGCCTTCTCAATAAACCCCTTATATTCAATTGTCTGGGTCTGAAAATGCTGTGGAAAGAGCTCAATGTGAGCCTGCTGCTGGGTTTTAGTTACAGTATTGATGTCAATTATTTTTCATTGGCAGATGAAATACGGTCGCATATGTAATGGGATACAGACAGATTTCCGGGTTTTATTACTCCTCTCTACTGACTCAGGGATCCCCTCATTTCCTCTCTGATTGGATTAGCCTCTGTTTGTTTTCCTAAATGTATGAAAACGAATCAATGAGTGAATCACTTATGACACAGATGAAATCAAATAATGCATCTAAATACATTTTTATGTTAGGTATTCCCAATGGGGTAAAAACAGCAATAGGAAATCACAGCGGTGAAGAACCAGCTGAAGGCTTTCCTACAGATCATCATGGGTCCATTTGCAGCTGCAACAATGATAACCTGCCTGTGTGCAATCAACATTGACGCAACACTTGCAGCCCTGCCGCACCATAAACTAGATTAACTAATGCCGGGATAGGGTGCACAATAAGGTAAGAGTGGAATGAAAATCAATATTTTTCTAATAATCCCTGACACAAATTCAATGTCGGACAATGAATATGCCCTTGGTACACCTTCAATAAGCATAATTGGGATTTTACTGGATGTTCAGAAAGACGGCATTAGCCATTATAACCGTTAAGAACAGTACACTTTTATGTGTGCCAATCAATATTGACATTTGTTTCCTTCTGGCCTATTGGAAAATCAGTGTCACCAATACCACCATTACTGTTCACTGCCCCCCGCCCCTCTCAAATGGGGCTCATACCTAAAAGATTGGGTTTTTTTTCTGTATTTTCTGTATTTTCATACTAGACCTAAATTCTAGGGTCAGCTGCTGGAATATGACAGGATTTATGCAAAGATAACAGGAAAACAGGCTGGCTGACACTTCTCTCCAAAAAATGGACAGAGGAGCAAAATTAACAAAAACAAATAACTTTAAAATGCAACAACAAAAAAAGAAGCTTTGGAGTGTGCACAGCGCACAGCACAAACTAATCAAACAGTGAGCCCTCCTCCACCTACACACCTGTATTTAACTTGCGCTTAATTTGGCAGATGAGGCTCATTAACCAATAGCTGGTCAACGACAATTAAACAAACAGACAATGACTTACAACTACAAACAGACAGTTATAATTAAACAATTAAAGCTTTGAATGCAGTTGATTGAAAGAAGCTCGGTTGCACTAAAGCTGAAAATGGAACATTACACATTTAAACAATTAACCAATTAATTTAAAAAAAACTGTTCTGGGGGACAGGTGAAGGCTTTCCTTCAAAATAATCAATCAAGATGCCACGATATTCCACAGCAGTTTTTCACAATTATAGTTGGCTAGACAGTTATTCAATTGCCAGTTTTTAAATATGGGTATGAAAGCTATTTGAGCTTTTCGACATCCATTGGGTCTCATCACAAAGTGCTTTGTCTCTAACTTGAGGTAAAACCTTGTGATGTTATATTCTGTTGTGAAGTACACAATATTAGGTTTGGCAGTCACAGTTGATATGTGCAAGAAATTAAAAAAAAACATAAGCCTTTGTCATCACATATAAACAACAATGCATTACATTTAGATTGTAGACCAATCATGTGTACTTAAAATGTAATATAACTCCACCTATGGTCAGCTCTATCATTTCAGGCACTCAAGGTACACTTTAACTTGATGCTGTTACCATTGCCATAATTACATTGGTAGTAACTTTTACTGTATCACACAAAGAGGTGCTTTAAGATTAGCTCATTGCAGTTTTCTAGAAGCTCTTAAAGAAATGGTTCTAGATATCTGGCAATGGTCATTAACCTTTAAAAAGGAATACCATACAGTCTTCATTATCTCAGAATCTCCAGAGGTAACAGAGTTAAATATATACATACACCGCAATGCACTGCCATTTTGACCCACACAACATTGTGCACAATATTGCGCAAGCTTCTTTCTGGTATGCCACACATGGACTGCAATGGCGCTATGCCGTTGGCTTTACAAGCTCTCCAGCCAGGGAAGTGACCCTCAGGGCTGACCAGTGGAGATGTTACAGTCCACACTAATAGCATATCACCTTCCTGAAATAGAAGCTAATTCATTCTTGATAGCCTCCTGATGTAGTAATCTTAAATAAGTAATGATGGTCATACCTGAGGTGACTTTTTTAATGTCCAGAGCTCCTGGTAAGGCCACACAGCTTAATTGTGCGGGGGTCCAAAAGGAGGCCAAAGCTTTCTAGTGATAGCTGGAATTTCTGCTGGATGATATCCTGGGAAAATCTTCAAAAAGAAAAAAAGGACAAACCTTCAACACAGATTTATTTTTTACCGGGCAAATAGCTTTCTCTCCTGGAGCAAGGCTGATCCTGGAGCAAGGCAACTCATTTGATGGAAGGAAATCTCTGGCTACCGCCATTATCTATCAATAGGTTCAGATGTGTGGCTATTGCACCAGCCTGGGGAAAGGTAAGTGGCACTAATTTGACAAACAAACAAACACAATAAAATTCAGAGGGTACATTAATGAACACATAAATTATGATACCACTCAAACACATACAGCACATCAGTCAAAGAGGGTGGGGCCGACAGTTCCTGCTGTAGACACAATATAAATGAAGGACGATGGAACATAGGTAGCATAGACCACACCTTTAGAAGGAGTCAAAATGAAACACAGGTAAGGCATACAACCTTCCAACTGCAGCAGTCACTAAGAGGAAGAGTATCTGCAGATGTGTGGACCAGCATTTTGACTCAAGCTTCCAGATGGATAAGGGTGGAGCCCTTCACGGGTGGTGTCCTCTTGCATTTTACTAGGAGAAAAGTCAATTTTGGCAGGGCTTCCTACCAGGGACTATCCTGTGTAAAACTATTCAAGTATGAAACTGCAGGTCACTAACACAGAACATAAGAAGGAGGAAGGAACATGCTAATGCTCCATTAGGACTTAACGGCACAGGACTCTGATTTCCCTGCTGTTGCAGACCAGCTGGTCAGGGGTGTATCCAATGACACAGGTTTGTGTCGTTTGACTAAAACAATAGCTCTACTACCCACAGGGTAGCCACGAAGGGGCGACAAGGTCCTTTCGCAACAGCGGGACTCCACCATTCTACAGCAGAAGATTGATCTCTATGTCCTGACTTTCCTTCAGTTCTAAACTGCATATAAGGTGGTGCCAGAATATACTATATATAGAGCCAAGCGAAAGCTCTGATGCTACAACACGGGCGCTCCGTTCCTTTGTGGAAAAGCTGCGGCGCTGGTTACTCAAGCAAAAAATGGAAGTCGCCGCTGAACCGTTTAACAACAGAATCAATCAGACCAGCAGCTTAGTGGCACACGAGGACTGTAGGTGAGATCTGAACATATGCACTGATGTGGCACATTTGCCTATCAAGCATCACGTTTACTAAAATATGAGAGCCAGCATATGGCCCAGAGTAGGCCATATGCAGTCTGACGAAAACTATTGTGTGCTGATTTATTAATGGCTAACCCAAAAATGTCTCCAACTACCCAGGCACATTTTGCTTTGAAAGGGAGTTCTGTTAGTATATTCAGGAAAATAATAGTAATACAAAACAATGACATCCCAGAATGCAATGCAAATGTCTCAGAACGCACACATGGCAAATATACATTAAAAAAGTATAATTTTCTCTGTGGTTAATTGATACACATGCATTGATTACACCAGGGATCGTCGTTTATGGTAGTCAATGTGAAAATCTGCAATTCTGCATGGCTATGCAGGGTCAAATTGATTTATGAGAGCAATCAGCATTTTGTTCATGTAAGCAAATGTGCGTTTTCCAAAATAAACATAATTTCAAGGAAAGTTTTGGACACACACATAATTTTAAAATGGACGATTGATTTAAAGAGCATTTTGTTCAGGATCTTGACAGCCCTTTCCTAATGAACAGGGCGTATGAATTGGGACAGAAACAACAACTCTTCCTTATAAAACAGAGGCTACTATCCCAGGGGAAAAGTGAATTACACACAGTTACAAGCAAATAAAAACTTAGAATGCTGGAGATCTCTCATGTCATATATATGACATTGTTAGAAGACACTAAGGCTGGTGAGAACATGAAATAATGTAAACTCTCTGGTTGGAAGTACTAAGAATTTACAAATATTTGTAAAAATTTGTAAAGCTTGGGAAAGGTAAGCAAAATGCTGTCTTTAACAGATTATCCTGCCTCTGATCTAACTTGTCAGGATCAATTCCATTTCAGTTCACCCAATTCAGGAAATTAGCTAAATTTCAATTCATTCATTGAAAAATGTTCACAGAAAATTTTCAGCCAATTTTTCACTCATCCCCTGAATTGGCTGAATTAAATTTGATGGACCCAGCTCTAGTCAGAGGATAACCCAGTGTGTAATTTTGAATAACCAATCAAAACTGTTTGCAAAAAGGGCAAGATTTCTGGGAGCAGAGCTACTGTTGTAAATGGCATATTAGTGTGTATCAGACAAAAGGCAGGGTATGCTAACAGTGAGATTTGAGCTCTGAACTGTTCGCTCTTGCATGCAGGCAAGCACGTGCCGGGTATGTGCGGATGACAGTGATGTAGTGCTGTGCATTCAAACTTTGTAAACAAATTAAATCTCTATGCACAAATATGTTTTCAGAGAGGTTCGCCCTCTGCTAATTTAATTTTACCGGCTGTGATTGCTTTGGTGAACAAAAGGCACTCTCCCTTTTAATTAAGTGCTCTTAATGACCTTAGGAAGATTAGTGCACTTGCCTAATAATCAATAAACTAGAGTAGAGCTCGTTCTTGCCCAGTTGAAAGGGAAGCATTCACTGCAATAATGTGTTACTGCATGGGAGTTCGAAGTTTTCTTCCTGTTTTTCAAATGCAGTTGCTTACAGCTTTGAGATGATCAGAGCCCTAACACATTACATTATGGGCATTTATCAAACGTTCCTATCCAGTGTGACTTACATTGGTTACAATATTTACAATCTTACCCTTTTATACAACTGGATATTTACTGAGACAATTGTGGGTTAAGTACCTGGACCAAGGGTACGGCAGCAGCGCCACAGCGAGGAATCGAACTGGCAACCCTTTGGTTACCCTTCCTGCTCCTTACCACCATGCTATACTGCCACCCTGATAGTTATAAAATGGGAATAAGACACTACATAGGACATAAGACATAGAAATCTGCTACTCACAAACTCCTTCAACCTCTGACCCATTTAACAGTTAGCGTTTTTTTAAAGGTGATACAACTTTGCATTGTTGTGTAAAGCAGCTGAAAACATTATAAAGACAATGTTCCCAACCAGGACCACACATCCTGTCTTAGCATTCAGTGAAGTTACAAACCAATCAAGTCTTGGTAACTTTAAATGGGCAGGGATGTGTACTGAGGCATGATGAACGGGATGCAATCAATGCAATCACTACATTAAAAAATACAATAATTGGCTGAGAAGTAAGCTTTCAGGGATGTAGATCTCCATGGTTTAGGGAAAAATGCTTTGTTCTTGGACTATATTTGATGAAAATGAATATTTTTTTGGCCTGAATAGCTTGATCCCTTAAAATGACTTCACCGTTTTGATTAAATTGATGGATACGTCAGTTTTTATCTTGATTAACAGTCCTTAAAAGCAGTAAGACAAAATAATTTTAAGGATGTTGTTACTGGCTAAGTGTGAGTGGTCGACTTACATTCCATGTCACCTATACAGGAGTAAATATGGAAATTTTATTATTAATTGCCTGGTGTAATTGCCCTGGATTAGGCGACTCATTTTTATTTTCAGGTATTGATTTTCTGAGCCTCAGTCTCACGGCATGCCGTGTGCGCAAAGATGAGAGTGCTGACTTTAAGGCCGCCATTAGCATTATCTTTCTCTTTGTCTTCAGACACAGCATGCAAATGAGCCTCCTTCCCTTGTCCTTTGATGGGCTTCTCCAGAGTCAAACCCCCACATCCCACCTCAGTCACATGCTGTAACCGATTCGCCAGTTACTGAAGCTAACAGTTAGCCATTAGCAAGAATTAGTTTTTCGATTCTCTTTCACAGAGACCTAAACCAGATCTTTTTTATTTAGTTTACAAATAACTATACTTATTGCATAAATTCCATGACATGCAGACTTCACAACTGAGGTTCCAACCAAAGAGGGGGAGGAGAATTCAGGGGGAGAATTTGTCGACCATCTCTGAGAAATCAACAAACTGGTCCTATCCTCAAATATGAAAAACTCACTCGAGCCTTCCATTCTTTGTAAGCTGATCATGGCATCCCTCCTGCACCCCATCTCCTCCTTATTTCTATTTTTATGTATGATGTCCAAAAAAGGGGTTAACAACCTCAGCTCACAGCAAGGTGTGACCAACTTACTCGGACTCCAAGCCAAAGAACTGTACCCCTGTACTCTCATTGGCAGCAACACCTCTTATTGTAGTACAATTCATACCTACTGAACTACACAAAATATGTTGTGTCTTACTATAATACATCAAAAAAAAAACTGTGAAATATGGTGTGTGACAAAATAAATAGATATATTTTCCAGTTTAATTGTACAGCGGGACTGTACCTCTTTGATCTCTTTGTGGTTAACTTGTGTTGCGTGTTTGATGTGATGGTAACACTTTTCAGACTTGGAAAAAGAATGAGGTGAAAGCCACCCTTCTATTTGCAGTGAGCATTCATTGTGGATTCAGGAGGCAGAGAGGTTCCTCTCACTCAAATAGCACTCATAAGATCAGTGACAGATGGATTACCACGGAGAGTTGAGCCTGCACAAACGCTGACAATAAAATAAACCCTTTCAATATTAAATTTTGGATCGTATTCATTGGTCGGAAATTAACTTTCTGCCATTCGACAGACCACTGTCATTTCTATTACCAAAAATTGTATTATGCCTGATATTTCCCCTTCGCCTAAGGTGTAATGCATTTTACAGAGGTAAAAATGTTGTTGAAATATGTTATATACAGTATTTAAATCTTTTAGGTGTGCATGTTGGTTTGAAAACAACCCAGTGAGACTGTCTCTGACTGACTCATTACAGGTAACACCATTGTCATACTACAACATTGCCTCACCCTTATGGGCACTCAGTTTTCCATTGTCCCATAGTCATATTGTAACATTTCCACAATGAAAAAGCAACACTGTGACAGATTACGTACTTCCACTAACACTACCACAACTAATGACAATAATAAGAATCATAATGGATGAGTCGCACACCTACTACAGCATATGTGAAATCTTATAGTGTATTCTTATTTTACTGTACTTTTACTAATCCATTTTTAAATAGACAACTGCTTTAAAATGTAAAAACTCCAAGAACATATTTATTCTTGTAATAGCCAAAGCATGTAGACAATTACATGAAAGTTGAAAGCATTTGTTAAAGAATTTGTGTCATAGGGTTTCTGGCTTGTAAAGTTAAGTTTTCCTTATTTTTTGGAGTGAGGTAGCTTGATATAAAACCATGCCACTTGGACAAGACACCCGCTTATCTCTGATTTATTACCTCAATCCATCTCTGTAATGCTGAGTGTCATGGGCCTTACCTGAAAAGCTATCGCATGACTTGCTTTTTTGCAGAAACTTAACTGGCTTTAGAAAATGTCGTGTTTGCTTAAATTATTAGACGTGAAAGAAGAAGCATATTGATTACGTGTGTCTTTCAGCCAGTATTTGATTTTTAACTAGCTTGTAATACTCAGGCATTGCATCTGCTATACTCCAGAAAACCGTCACCAACATTGTCAACATAAAGAATCAATCAATCAAATTACATCAAATACTGCTTCAAACAATCAAAATTTCCAAGAGAACTTCACAGAAGAACAAAAACAAAAAAAGCTGAAATTAGCTTTTTCAGCCATTGCTTCAAGAAGTCATTCTTGTAGACACACCAAAATGAAGTGTCATTTCTTTGTATTTTCCTGTTTTTGTTTTTGAATTTCAGTGATATGACCAGCTCTTCAAAGATACCATTACCAATACCTATGAGCCATGCACTTATTAAATCATTATTATTATTTTTGCTTATGTGTGCACCTTTGTTGTCTGTATTGAGGATATGGTAGTTTTGAACACCTTGATGTCCCCCACTGCTACTCTGCTTTGGAGCTCAGCTGTAGGCAAGCCATGGACCATGTGGACCATACCAACTTCACCGGTCTTGGGCACATAGAACTGAATTATGCTGAGACGTAAAGGATTGAATATGGTTCTGGCCTTCCTTCTTGACAAAGTGCGTATGTGTACACACAGAATACCACAGTTGTTCTGGGTATGGGTTTCTCCTTTTCAAATGGGAAACACAATGTGAAGTATGTTTGCATCTTCAACTCAAATGCATTTAGATAGAAAGTTAGAAGCTGTGTAATACATTGTGAGTATTACTTTGTGCCAGTGGTGGAATGCATAGGCCTGCTATTAAATTCAGATCTTAAACAGAGGGGATATATTTTAACAATTCACCCATGGCACAGTTACGCTGTAATATTTCAGATTTCCTCTTTCCTCCCCCCTGGCAATTTGACTGGGTTGACCAAAATATGACTTCTTTTTAACCTCTTTTAGACTTCAGTAAACTTCCTCTCATGTACCCCTTCCTGTCTGTCCATGTCCATTTGACAAATTGAACAAATATCACATTTAAAGTTTTTGCAATAATATGCTTTTCATGATTTGTTTGTGCATCAAATCTTTATATATTTCCACCCATAATGTCTGAGGGATGTTCAGCTTTCTGCTCAGTGTTGGTGTTCTTCATGCATGTGATCTGGACAGTTAACAAAGGCCTGGGAACATGGATCTGAACGAAACGGAATCCAGCCAGTGGGACTGAAACAGGACCATTGTACAGATCAGTCCCCCAGAGGAAATATCGCAAAGTTGGCTTCTTCACACATTGTCATGATTCTGATAGAAACACTCTCTATATATACATGTGTGTCACCAAAAGCTCCTTTTGTCAGTTGGAGCTGGTGCCAGGGGAGTGAGGAGTCGGAAAGGCCATTAACACCGTGCAACCAGTGTCAACAGCCCAGGAACCTTGGGAGAGAGACCAGCACTGATTCTGAGAAATAAACTGGGTTTATTCAGTAACAAGAAAAAAATGTGGGGCAATATATATTTTATATCAATCTGTGTTTAGATCAATTTGATATCCCCCATGATATCGCATTGGTTTGGCTTTAGTTTAATGAAAGATACGATTTGATGAGCACAACTTTGCAGGTCCCAACCAGGTCAATATACATTGAACATTTATCTCACGCTGTATAACATTTTAACAAGGATTTTAGTTTTGACACCCACACCCAAATGGTCATTTCTCACACTGGCATCCAGGTTAGAATTTGCACTTGCAGTTCTTACCTCTTCTGTGAGCCATATGTGAGCCAGAGAAGAGTTAAAAAGGCGATTATGCATGCCGTGGAGCACTTTTGGCGTTCCACAAGGTTAATGATAATGGCAGTCTGCAGCTTAAATGCTCAAGTAGCTTTTATTGCATCATAATAATGAATCAATGGCAGAAAGATAAAATAAAATAAATTAACCTCAGAGGATGGGTAAAATATATGTACAGCAGCACAAATAAAAAAGCTCTAATGCTGGCACGATTCAGTAATGTCTTATGATGTCTCTTTTGAAAAATATTTGCCTCCAGGTCACTGCTCTGTGTTAAAGCCTTAAATGCTTTTTGCTACAGAACATTAGTACCACACATTATTTCCTACATTGTAACGCTGGATAGATCTTCTTCGCTGAATCTGGGATATTTTTTTATACTCAATCCAGCTTTTTTGGATTGGTTGAAATTGTGCTGTCCTCGAAGTATGAAAGCAATGTTTCTAAATGCTGGTATTTTATCATGCCATTGATGCATCTGTCGTTGGACTCAGTTTGTTGTTCACGTGTGCACAGTCTACATTTGTGCCTTCAGGCCTGCTGTGGTTTATGAGTCTGCTGTAAAGTATACATGGAGCACTGCTAAATACCTCTTCCTAGTGTCAAGATGTTGGAAACTTTGCATCCCCATAGCTGGTCTTACACCTGCAAGACTGGCTGATCCCCTTCACAGTTGCTGAGGTGATGTAACGACCACAAAAGAACACGATTCTTGGTTCTGCCTCTGTGATTCTGCCCAGAGGTCTTAGGCTGTGGTTAGCCTTGTCATTCGTCAGTGACTAGCCCACTCATGAGCCAGCCTCTAAAAATGATGGTGGATGTTCCTGTGATCTCAGCAACAGCAGGCCAATGGCAACACTTTTTGTGTTCTTCCCATTTTGACAACCATTTGTGGACAATGGCACCACGTGCCATAACCATGTCCCCCTTGATTTACCTGAAGAGTGATGCGCAGTGTGATCTTAAAATCAGTGCGATCTTTTGCTGATTAAAATGCAACTGAAATGTATGAATCTTTTCATTCTGCAGTGGCGTGGTGTGGCGTAGCAGTAAATAGCAGGGCTTGCAACCAATCCTAATCGGTGCCTGTCTGATTCCCAGGAGGGGCACTGCTGTTGTATCCTTAAGGAAAGTATTTGATTGAAAACATCTGTTTTAAAATGGAAAGAAAGAGAAAAAGGCGGGACATATGTTGCAATTGAATGATGTATCTATTGTATGTACATTTGAGAATTTGCCAAAAGCAGCTGTTCCAGAGACAATTCACAGATGTCAGAGAAACAAACAAAAACAAAACAAAAAAACATGTTCCAGGGATTTATAAAATCACACATAACTGACAAAGAAACGTCAAAACCGGAAGCATGTTTAATATTGCTCTACCATTATCCTGAAAGGCATAATTGTAGTTACATATCTCAACTGATTGTTACAGAATCATAGGTCTCTCTTTTTGCATTGAACAATATATACAATGTAAAATAAATACATTTACACAATTGACATATTGTTGGAGCACACTGTATGATACACGTCACAAAAATATACAGTTAATTGTTTTACCGATGTAGAACATCTAGAGCTACAGACATGGTTCTCACTACAGGTTGTTTCAGCAACTCCTGGACTGAAATTATTTTCACTCTTATTTTAAACTTTTAAAACTTTTTTTTTTTTTACTTTTTTCCCCTCCTTTTTCTCAAGTTTTCCAGCTTTACATGTAAGACTGCCATGAATCACTTTAATTAGTTGGCAGATACACACTGATGCATAAATATTTAAATACAACCACCAGCACCCATAATCTCTTCTATAGTAAAAATAGCAGTTGTTTGTACATTTTATATTATTATTCCTATCATTTAATTGCAAAATAGTCCAATAAATACAGCATTTTGATCTAGTCAAACAAAAGGTACAACGTTTGTATGTTGCACAATCATATTGCTTTAAATAAGAAAAACTGTTGAAAAAAGTTGTCAGTGTCGGTATGGCTAAATAACATACCATTCCTATATTAAATACCCTTTTAAGGTGTTGAAAGACAGCAAAACATTTGCAGGATAATTTAAGCTGATTTCCAGCAATGTGGATGGTCAAAAAATTTGGGGTTGTTGCATAATTAAGTTATGTACGGTTTTGGGTAATCACTAAGTTTATATTTAAATACAGCTTTTATTTGTGATTAGTGGCATTTGTTGGGAGGGTTTACTTTACAAGCCTCCTCATTATTCACCGTCCACCATGCCTTTGAGATATATATTACATCAACTTCCCATAAGTCTCTTATTAGTGACAGTCATTTTATCTTCTGTTAAATTTCATGTCTTTTCATTTGTTTCATGTTCAGCAGACAGATCAGTTAATACAATGTGACAAAACAAGGACACAACTAAAAATCCTTCAAAAGAAAATAAACAGCACCCTTACTCCAGGAGTTGTGTTCATTTTTGATGGAAGTGCCAACATCATAACAACGGTGAGACATTTCAAATTATTGACCTCTCCATGTGTTGCTAGCGATGATTAAGCCTAGAATCACAGTACAGTTACCTCTCAGAACCACAATCTATATAGATTTTTATAGCTAATGAAGGACACACAGTTTAGAAAAGAAAAAAAAACTTGGGCAAAAGATTATCCCTTAATCCCCAAATGATTTCCTTAAAAATCCTTTTTTTATATTTTGTCAAGCACTCATAGTTTAAAAAGTTAGTTCTGAAAACTGGTTTTCACCAAAACAATGCAAAGCTTTTTTTTTTTTGTCCTTCGAAACCCCAAAGAGTAAAGTTATTATAACAATGTCAGAGTTTACCAGCATGGAAGGCAATATTTACAGCAAGTCTTTGAAATAAATATACAAGCAATTGTTCTGAAATAATTCTTGTTAATTTTAAAGGATATACGTCATTATTCTACAAGAAAAATGTTACACAAATGATCCCTTTCATATATGTTTTTTCCCTCTTTTAAATTGTTAGTCAGTTACATGCCAGCAGTGAGGTACTGGTTTGGATCTGTTGATCTAGCAGTTACTAGGAAGAGCCTTATTACCAGATATGGTGTTCATGAATAGACTGCTCAACTCTCCTGAGAGTCATTACATCCAGTATTGTCTCTAATTCTACCCTGTGTCTACAAACGCATACAGCACAGGGACTGGAGTATCCACAAAAAAGTACACAAAAAATGGTTTTGGATGCAGTTGGGAAAAAAGGAAAGAAAGAAATTAATTTTAGGAATAAGATCAGCAAACGTGAAACACAGAAAAGGTGAAATACACTTTTCTTCTTTTTACTTCTGTTCCGACAAAATCTTGTTCATTTTACGGTCCATTCATTTACAGGGTACAATGGATGAGAGAGATCAAAAAATATAGGACCCCCCTCACCTATATTGGTATATTCCTTATAAATGGATGTAGGTTACACTTAGCTTGATATTTAGTTTATTGACTGCAAAACCCCTAAGGCTGGGGCAACTTGCCATTGGTATTAGATTACACCATGTATTTTTTTTTTAGTTGACATCAGTTCTTAAGGTACAAAAAAAATCAGGACCAACATGGACCAGTACTTCTACATTCCATGACTGTTTACCAGCCATTTCTTAGAGAGTTAATCACATTATTGCTCTACAGTATGATTCACATATTTTGAAGGTCAATAATTAGATACACATATATTTTATTACTGGCCTTGGTTTGCTGTCATGAATTTCCTGTGTGGTCAGAAAGCTGTATCATCTCCATAGGTGCAATCTAATAACCAATGACAGTAGAGGAAAAACTGAAAGAGAAGTCAAAGCACATGTAAAGGACAATAACATCCTTGACTATAAACTGGTAGAAACACAAATTGCATATGTGCTACTTTGCACCTTCCTAATATTGACTATTGCTTGAAGTTCTCATGATGAATAGAGCGGAGAGTGGTAAAGCTGGTACAAAACAGATCTCAATTAATTATCAACAAAATTTCAATAAAAATCTTCAGTGTCTGTTTTAATTATATTATGCATACTGTCCGTCATTATTGTTCCTCAGTGCTAAAGCAACACCAATAAAAACAAACTAAGGAAATCCATAAATAAAGGTAACTCCCCACCCCACCCCTCCCTCCCCAATGCAGTACCTCTTGTTTTCATATTGCATGAGTGACCAGAGCTTGAACTACTCCCTGAAAAGATCACGATAAAATCATAAAACCATTTGGAAGACTTGAAAGGAAACGATTAAGAAATCAAATGGCTGTAATGTATCTAGGTGGGAGAGTGTGGAGTGGTGTGGAGCGGACGCTGTGAGTGTGTGCCCGTTCACACTGTCAGACTGCCCCTGTGTAATCTAATACTGCATTCAGTCATTCAGTCGATGCGCTGTACCAGACTATACTTCGAGGAGTGTAACGGTTCACTTTGATTCCTTTGTTATAGGCCAGGTAAGGGGGCAGGGGCGTTACGCTTAACGATTAATGTTCACTGGCATCCACTGAATGGACCTCCATTCTTTGGCAGGGTGGCTTCCTCCTCTCCGTCGCTCCAGAATTCTCAGTAAAAACGAAACCGTTTTGACGCCGCTGAAAGGAACAAAAAGCATCGGAAACCTAGAAGTGAGGAGTCGAAAAGCTGGTTCGCAGTCTCGCTGCTAAATGATCAGTGCAGTCTCAACGTTCTTCGATAATGATGGCGATTTATCATCGTTATACATATAATTGTCATGGGTGGTTATGAATGCCGTTACTGTTATCGGTATAATTTCTCTTTATGATTTCGAATAGCTTAAAGACAAAGTTCCCTCTGGTGGCGGGAGAGTGTCAGTGGCTTCCCCCCCCGACTGGAAGGGGAGGCAGGGTGTGGGGGTGGGGGTGGGGGGGCGGAGCGAGGGGGCCAGATCCTCCCGCTCTCGCAGTCGAGGAGGAGGAGGAGGTCCGGCGCGGGGAGGAGGGACGGGGGCAGGTGGAGTCAGACCTTGGCCTCCAGCAGCTCCAGAAAGAGTTTGTGCATGGGCACCTTGCCGTCCTGCTTGATGCTGTAGAAGTGCTGCACGGCCTTGGTGGAGGTCTGCCGGAGCAGGGGCAGGGTCATGATCAGCTTGCCCGCCCGGCGCGGGTCCTCCGCGTGCTGCCCTGCCTCGTAGTCCTGCAGGGCCTCGTGCAGCACGTCCTGCAGCTTCTGCACCGCCTCCACGTCCTCTATGTGCATGGAGTCTGCAAAGGGGCAGGAGAAGAGAGACTAAGGCTTTTTACTTGTTCTTCATACCCCTGAAGAAATAAATGATTTACTCTGTCTATAGCCACTGAGCAGTTTACACAGCCGTTACATAACTCTAAATTACCGTGATGCTGAGTGAGGGGGGAGTGGAAACAATGAATATGGAAATGACTGAGTTTTGTGTGTGTGTGTGTGTGTGTGTGTGTGTGTGTGTGTGTGTGTGTGTGTGTGTGTGTGTGAAATTAACAGTGCTTCTAAAGACCTGCCACACCTGACACCGTCCTTTGTTACGTTTTCCTCAGGTTCATGTAGCAGGTGAGACTCTCTACAGTAAAAATGAATCGGTGAATAACTCCACTTGTCAAAACACCATCTGCTTCAGCGATGGCCCAAGGGCAGGGGACTATAATTTGTAGAGCGCAGAGCTTTCATAATTGACATGATGAGCATTCTGCTAGCAGCGAGGGTCCACTTTGGAAGAGACCAGTGCAGAAGGTCTTTTGAGACATAAAGTGAAAGACTGAGGGATTGGAATAAATTAGAAATAAAGTGTACAAAGATGTTCATTTTTTTGTATCCCGAGTTAATCTTTTAGAGTGGATACTGAAAACAAATAATGTGCACCAGTGCGCAGATATGCTCAAAGTGACATGTAAACAATACTAACTTGAACAAACAAGCTCAATATGTTTCAACATTAAATTGATGAAATCTGCAATAATTAATTCTTACACCATTGGCCAAAAATGTTACTAAAACAAACCTAGAAAGCATGGCAGGAATTTGCATTAATTTTCTCATTCTTGAGTAACAAAAATTGCTTATGCACTGCATAAATAGCAAAGCTCTCCTGTGTCTGCTTACACATGTTTCAGTTCCAGGCCAAGAAGATCATCCAAATATAGCCAATGTATGTTTAAATGTATGACACAAAATGTACTGCAGCAGTCATTCAGCAGTCATTAAGATGACCTGACATCGGAGAATCTCAGAGGAACAAGAGCTTCCCTGCTCCTTCATGTGCGGATCGCACTGCCAGCACTCCTCTCAGTCAGTCTCACCACTGGAAATGGAACCAAAGCACCCTGGGAAGCCATCTCAACGTCTGCACGTGAACACACCATTTCTATCAAAGCGAATGTACTGTAACACGTAATGTTTTTCCATGGAAATGAGTCAGGGTGACTACTGGTGTGTTCACTTTCTGAATGGGAGTGAATCACACAGGGGGTGACTTCGCCGAAGCAGAGCCGAGACAAAGACGTGGAAAAAAAAAAGGGGAAAATATCTGCCTGCTTGCAGTCCTGGTGGCTGATTGACTTTGACAGTGCGTTATCTGCTAATTACAGCTACATGTAGCAATGGCCTCGAGGAGGATATGCCTCTGAATGTGCACACAAAATAATTAACAAGGGAAGGAAAAGGCTCTGTACTTCCAGAGCGGTGTATGACAGCGCACCTGGTAATGACATCAAATATGGAAACCAATAAAGACGCTCCATGTATGATAAAAAACACAGTACCATATAACTTCAGTTCATTCCCCATGCTACAAATAAATCTCAGTATACAAAAATAAGACAGATCAAACGTACCAGGGGAATCTAGATGTTTTGGAAAATTTAGATTTTGTCAATATGTAGTTATATTTTATACAGATTGAAAATGGAACAAAAACCACCCCAAGATGATTGTTTTCTCCAGTCTACCCAGTGATATCCAAATTCACCATCATCTGGCTAACCAATGGGACAGCATTGTAAAATGTGGCTTTAAAAGCATCATCACCAATTCCACACATAAATAATAATAAAATACCTAGAATGTTTTAGATCCCTATCTTTTTTACATCTCACAGGTACAGATTGCTCGTATTAATTACTTATAGAGCATGTTCCTGTAACCCACAACATATCTGGGGTTATTGTCATCAGTGCCAAGGATTAGCACTCTGAGTATTAATTAATGACACTGCCCTTCAAAGAGCAGTCTTATATTGTTTTACTTTTTGTTTTCTCCTGCTCCTGTTGAGTCCAGCCTATGTCTTCTTTATCCTCTTATTCACAACTGGAACAAAACAGATTCTTTTTGCACGCAACCCATTTCTTTCTTGCTTTTTTCTGTTAACCTAAGTCTCTCCACATCTCCACCTCTCCGGGCTGTGGCGGGTTCTCGGTGGAAGCCTTTGAGCTTTCGCGATGTGTGTTTGTGGAGTGCGTTACGCGGAGGGAGCTGCTGAAACACACCCTGGAGAAACGCAATCTGTGACACGACGTGGAGGAGACAGAGCCCAGAGGGGGGGAAAAGAATTAGGAAATCGCATGGGGGGTGGGAGGGGGCTTTGCTGCTTTAGCGGTGCATTCTCATGAGAGTGTTTATTCTAAAGCGGTTCCTCCTCCTTAGGCTAGTTGGGTTTCCACAATCTTCACTCTTTCTCACACAGCGCATTCAAGGAATATCTCTGTTCAAAAGTGAGCGCTTTTCTTTTAATCATCTTTAGAAAACACACAACCGCGGAGCCGCCGTAATCCCACAAGACATTAAGTAACTTCTTCAGTATGCAAATGACATGTTTATATTGGTGTAGCTCTTTGATGAAATGTTGTAACTTGGGTTTTTAGCAATGTACTGCAGGAACGTTGTGAGTGGTAATAATTTTAAACACCGCTGATTGCCTCCTTCTGTTTAAACGTGCTGAGGGAAACAGAAGAATAATACTCCAAGGTGCCCTTTGAGAAAATGTTTTAGAAATAGGAATTAAGAGCCAAACTTAAACTCATGTGAGAAAGATTAAGAGGAGGAAGAGATGGCAGAGACACAACGGCCTGCTGTGCAGTGAACGTGCTGCCTAAAACCATCGCTTCATGTGCCTTAAAGGCAGAGCGGGGAGAAATAAATACAAGCATCCATACATGGACATCATAACGCTTATTCCAAATCCTTGTCCCATCCCTTGGTCTGGGAGGAGTTGGATTGATGGGGGGAGATAAACCGTTAATTACAAAATCAATTAAAAACGGCACTTTTCAGGAGTCACATGCTCCGGCTCTCAGGGGTGCAGTCTGGGCGCGGGGGCCCGCCTCGGCCGGGCTTGCCAAATAGAGAGCCGTGATCCACAAGCAAGCAAAAGCAATCTGGTTTTTCATTTTTCAGCGTGGCTGAGCCCAGCCTGAGATTGATCGCCACATATGGCCCCAGAAAACAAACTGTCAATACCTTCAGCGCTGTAGAATTTGAACAAATAGCCGCCCGTCCGTTCAAGCCACTCGTTGCGTCCCATTTAGCAGATTTTATTGACAGCTTCCTTCTTGTAATTAAAGGGAAAACTACTGGCCGGCAACCAAGATAAAGTTCAAAGATGCGGTCAACACAAAAGGGCCAGTGGGTGAATGGTAATGGCGGACAGCATCAGAGCCTGTTATTGATGTGCAGGCGCCTAAAGATTGGCACCTCTCTGAAAAAGGGAGCTTTATGCAAATTCTGAGGAGAAGCTTTTGGGAAGAGCAGCAGGAGGGGGATATGATGATGAAGGCTTTGGTGGAATGTTGAGAAGGAGGCGTGAGTGTAGAGGTGTTGTTTTGTTTGAATTGCACTGGTAAATATGCCCTTAGTGGCATCTGCACTTACTGTTGACATAAGAAAAAAGAGATCAATCTTTGCTCTGACTCCTTTGTTGGCACACTAGCTAAGTGCTGATATATATGTACGTGCATGCGTGAGGGAAATATTTTCACAATCTGTTCAGGGCTTTTCTAATATTTTGGGCAGGTACGTAATTGTTTGAAAATTCAGTTGTGAGAAGAAGTGACTCAGAGAAAGCTTTGTCCTGATCTGCAAATAAATAAAGAGAAACCTCTTCTGGATAACTTGTCAGAATACTCATATACATCATGTTCCTTTAAAAGGTCAGAAACTCTCAGGAGTGAGCAACACAGGAGAAGTGTGAAAAGAAAGACAAAATGGCAAGATGGCAAAGATGAGAGACAAGGTGCTGACAGGTCACACAAGTTTGCTAACCTGAATTAGCGAGCGCTATTGCTTTGAGGGTGACGAACTCCTCTTTCTCCAGCTTCATGCTCTTGTATTTCTTTACCAGCTGCAGGATGGCATTGTTGAGGTCCAGCAGGCCGGCCAGTTTGGACTGGTCCTCGTCCATGATGTAGTCTTCGGCGTAGACCAGCTTGTCTTCGAAGGACAGCGAGCGGTACACCACGCGGAGGATTAGGATCTCCATCCATGCGCTCTGCAGTAGACTCATCTGGTCTGCCAGCGAGAGCGTGGAGAATCCTGGTAAGACACGTGCAGACAAAAGGGGCGGGGCAGAACATGGAAATAAGAGTCATTACACTCACATCGCTGGGAAAATAATGTGTCAATGTATGAACCAAATTACACAACTTTGAACTCACACTGTTACAGACAGTAGTATATGATGCTAGATATACTAGTGACTGTGCAGGAAAGCATTGAAATTCTGAAGGCATCGGCTGGTTCGAGTCTCACATCCACAGCCGCCTCAGAAGTGTTAGTGGGGTCTCCCATCCTCTGTGTAAGGTGAGGCCACAGGGCATCCCCATGGAGAGAGCTCCTTATCTCCCACAACACACTGCCTAGATCAATTCTCCCCTCCACTCCAGCTGAAAGACTAATTGCAAACCTTACCACGCTTTCCTTCTCCAAGTCAAACTTCTTTCAGACATATTTCATTAGTCTGTTTGCATCTCTTTATTTGTCCAGATATTGACTCAGAGGACCATGAGACTTTCAAAATGTTCCAAAAGCCCTGTGATTGTAACAATGCCTGGAGACAGAGGCTGGTGGAGACAGTCGTCTGTCCAACCCACCGAAGTGACCAAAGTGACTGGAGTACAGCTGAAGTCTGGGAGTGCTCCCACAGCGTCTCCACCGCCTGCTCCATATTACTTGTTAGCATATGGCACTTCTACCTGCAGACACGGAATTTCCCAGGATGACAGCTAGTGCCATAATCCGGTCAGAGGGGGGAACCGGGAGATATCTCACAACATCTGGTGCGGCGGAGCCCCTTCTGAGAGATTCTCCTGCGCCGACTCACTTCATCTTTCTCTCCCTCTCTCTCTCCTTGACATGATCACTAATGGCAAGGAGCTCATTATGTATAGGTTTCAGGCTATTGTTTATAACAACTGCTAATTTATTATCCCAAACTGTTAACATCTCTGATCTCATTAGGAGCAGTCGAACAGCGCCGAGCAGTTGGTGCTTTTCCTGGCCTGCTGGTGAAGCTCTGTAGAGTGCCAGCTGGCAAGGACATCCACTACTACTTAATAAAATCATCAAAAGGGATTAGCGGGGAATTTCTTAAGGGGGTCTTTAATGTGAGACTGCTCCATTCTCATAAGGAGAGGTGGGGGTGGGCAGTATATGACATGAGCTGGCACCGCCGAGAAAATGGCCGTCGCGCCCCATTGCCATGGAGAGCCCTGTCCCGAAGCGGCGAGAGAGGTGGATTATGGGAGGGATCAGAACGGCTGAACAGACCGGGAGTGATGCAAAATTAATGACAGGAAATTTAATGACGGGATTTTCCACACGCGTAATTCTTTATTGTTTTGGTCCTGCCTACTGGCTGGAGAAGTGCACTGAGACGGTCTAGAGGTGCAATTTCTGAGGTTATCGAGAAAAAAGAGCACAATCTTAACACATATCCAAAACACAAAATGTGAGATTTCATAATCCAATATATGTTCGCAAAAACAAGCAATCAAACAAGGAAGAACAGAACTGGGAACACAGGAAATAGGTTCCCACAGGGAAGTTTAGGTCTGGTTTGGAGGATTAAATGGCAAAAATGAAAGAGACAGATGAAAGAAGGGATGAGGAAGGAGAGAGAACTGATGGAAGGGGGGTCGTCAGGATTGGGAGGGGGCTGGGTGGGGGGGCATTGTGGGGGTGGGGGCTGAGGCTGTGGAGCAGACAGATGGATGTAACCCATTGCCTGAAGCACCTTCCTGTGACAGACCACCCCCCATCCCCCCCATCCACAAGACACCGCTGTTAGTAAATAATTAGATTTACACATTCCGCAATCTCCACACATCTCTCCGCCGAATAATTAAAAGGGGGATGATTAGTTTATTGAGTGGAAGGGGGAACTTTTTTTCTTTTTTTTATTGAGGTCCATCGATGATTGTATCAGGAGCCCCATGCATTTACGGTTGTCATGCGAGCGTGGGCATCCAATTTTTCTTATCTACCTGATTAAATACAAATGCTTTCTCAGGACGCATTAATTAACAGATACAAATCTACATTCTCACGGAGGGATCGATACAGGGAAGAAAGGAGGCGTCACTGTGAGTTTACTACTGATGATGGAGAAGCCGCTTCATTGACATTTAGGTTTGGGGCAGACTGCAAGTAGCATTGCACAGCCTTTAATCTCTGTTATTTTGGAGAGGGAAAATCCAGACTATTTTAACTGTAATTGTGTTCTTGCCTCACCTGTGCACAGTTAAAATGATAAAATTAAATTACACCAGGTAATCACAACAGAAATAAAATTGCTATTTAATATTATCTGCAGAAATAATGCCTGCATTTTGGCAACAACTCATAAACTTTATAAGAAATTAAACTGTAAATATCCGTACCTGTATCATATGTTTAAGCTTGGAATGCTTTTAAAATTTAATTTTGATTATTTTGTATATAAAATTGCATTAATAATCTGGGGGAATGTATCCTTTGACTAGGCAGACCAAGTGATGGGTCATTCTATATATAGATTTTTTCTCCCCTATATAAAAGTAATAGAGTTTGAGGCCAATGCAAACAAAAAATGGTTAACTTTATACTTGTCATTACTGATTTATCCAATGAGGAGTTAGGTCCACATTCACTCAACTATCATACACTTCCCTGTCCCTGCCTTTTAGTGAAAATTTCAATTTTAGCAATCTCTATAGTCATTCAGTTGAGTGAAAAAAACCCCTTAGGAATTGTTGAAATGCATCTTAGACTGAATTTGAGCCAGAGTTGTTGTGTACAATGTCATTACCTGGCCGTGCATGTCTTACAGGCCGCTGTTTATCTGTTTAACAGCATACTGAGATGCGTAGCGGTCCTTGTCTTTACCAGTGCATTGCAGGCCAGTGCCACAGGCTCTGGTTCCCTCACATCTTCCAGTCAACTGATGTGCTTTGCAGTCAACTTACAGAAAAGGCTAAGCAGTCAGAAGTGTGAAGGGTGCCATCCAAAAACATATCTGACGGCTCGGTTTTAAAAACTACTCTGGGCTTTCAGGAGGAATAAGCGTTCGCCTCCTGCGTGGTGCGTTGACAGAGGGAGACCGCGGTGCAGCCATGCGGAGTTAACCCCTACAGGGCAGGACTGCTCACCGCCAAGGCCTTCCAGCATCGGCCGATCACTCCCCTGGCCGCGGCCGGTGCGTCTCGCAAATCCGGACTGACTGCGCATTTACAGGGCCCCGAGTGGCGCAGGTCGGGCCTCCGCGGAGTCCTCCACGCCCCCAGGGGGCGCTCTTCACCTCAGACCCTGTCTCGGTCTCAGATTCAGTTCACAGGCCTTCACACTCTTCGGCGGACCCCTCCTGCGTTCCGAGGCAGTGCGGCGGAAAGCCGCAAATAGCGTGCGGACTTGACCGCGAGCGCCGGGTGCGTGTCTGACACGTTTCCCGCGACTTCTGAAACCCTTCCAAACACCTCACGGGTATTTTCACACACTGGCTGAAGCAGAGGTGACACCGTTTACTGCAACCCGTACCCACACCGCCTTTTAGCTTCAAACTTGGATTCAAGACGAAGGAGAAAAGTCGTGTAATGTGTAACACCACGTGGCACTTTGAAATCAACGGCCTGGTGATGCAGAAAGGAGAAACAGCGCTACAAACATGGCGTGAGGTTTGAGGTCCATGACATGGCGGTGGGGCGACATGCCTGCAACTTCAGCACACCGTCACAGAGCTACTTCCTGCTACACCACATTACCTGACACTGATGAAGAAGGGAGACAAACTCCTAGGGAACAGAGTGTACTTTGTGAGTCTACAGATACCTGCAGCTCCACACTGATACATTATGTGGTGACCTAATTACAAGAGTCTGGCTCTGGAGAGTCTGCTTTACAATGAGAATACCACTCCGCCAGTGATGCACATAAACTACTGCGCACATTAAATGATAAAAACCAGCCAAATAGATACTCAAGTTCTTCCTTGAGTTCCTCATATTGAAGAAAAAGTTACTAAGCATGTCTTGTGTTTGGCAAATAAGTCTGAGTTTCAGCTCATAAATGGAAAAAGCATTTTTTATTTCTAATAGAAATAAACTGTAATTGTTGTTTTACACAAACAATCTTGTTTTTTGTTTATAATATAATAAAATGATACATGTCATTGTGTGTCTAAAAATTGTTTTTCACAACAACAACTTGCTTCACAAAAGTATTTACATTAAAACATACAAAGATCACATATCAGCGAATCACACAGATTCATCCAGAGGAAGGCAGGCTGGGATGAAGGGGCCAGCCAAATCTTAGTTTCATCACGATCTCTATTCATTTCCAATTTCAGCTCAACAAGATCTCTCCATCTCATCTCGCTGTTCAAATCAACTTTAATCAGCACCATAATGCATATTTCCCCCGAGGTAATAAAACACAACAAATATGAACAGCTACTTTACATTACATAACAAGGAAAAACAGTAACCCCTACTATCCACCCCTTCTTCGTGGAAAGGGTCATGTGATGTAGAAACAGGGAAAGTGATGACACCTAACACCAAACAGATGGAGTGCACCTCTGCTTTTATCACCAGCCGCCTTTTATCTCCGCCAAACAAGGGTGGAAAAATCGCAGTCATGGATCGCGCCTGTGAGAGTGTAGGGGGAGGGGCGTTTTCTCTGAAAGCACTGCGGCCGTCTGTACTCATTTAGGACACCGGTTATCAGCTAAGCAAATATTCACCTGTCAGACCGGAGCACCCCCGGTGTAGGGGAGCCACTCTGATTCTGTACAACAAAGCGTAACAGTGTTAAAGAGAGGCTATGGCCTACTGCACTCGATAAAAGGGACTACATGTTACAGACAGCAGATCTTAGGAGGATTGGATAAGTTCTCTCTATGACGCTTTCTCTATCACTCTCTCTCTCTGTCTCTCTCTTGCATTTCATTCATACTATTCTTATTCTCTTATTCCTGGTTTACTTTTCTGTCTGAGTTCCAGCAAAAAACTAGCCTCTGGTTACATTATATTATTGTCATTTAGCAGACGGTCTTATCCAGAGCGACTTACATAGGTTACAGTTTTTACATGTTATCCATTTATACAGCTGGATATTTACTGAGGCAATTGTGGGTTAAGTACCTTGCCCAGGGGTACAGCAGTAGTGCCCCTGCAGGGAATCGAACAAGCAACCTTTCGGTTATGAGCCCTGGTCCTTACCACAATGCTACACTGGTTGTAGAGTGAACTAAGGTGGTCATTGCTGATGTAGAAAGACTGGTTTCGTAAGGCCATCGCCCACCGCCTCACGTGTTGAGAGAGAGAGATGCAGAGGGATCAGGCTGGCTCTCGCCGTGCAAGTTTGTTTTTGTAAACTGCGATTTTTTTTCTTCCTTAGCGGATCTTCCAAGGTGCTCCTGGGAAACGCCGCGCGGCATCGTCAATTAATCACAATGTCTGTGGGAGCCGTTTGATTCTGATGCACCTAATTAACAATCGGCAGACTCTTAATTGCATACATTAGCGGCGATTCGTAGTGGAGATTAATTCTAAATATACCCCGGCAGCTGGTTAAGATGCCAGAGATTACTGTACGGGACTGTACTTTTCCACTTAATTAGGTACCAAAATTAAGCCTCAACATGCATTCCGCTGTAGCACGGGACGGGGCAGGGCTAGGTGCAGCACAAACGCCACGAAAGCCATTTGTGCACAAAAGTACGAATATCTTTACCAGTTCCCTTCGGCAGAGTCCCTCTGTCATTTTCGCCACTTCCATCTTGCTCAGGGGCGTGCGTGACTGACGCTGGACCCCGCGATAAAGAAGGATTTGCTTGTCCTCTCTCGCGGCGGCGCGCAGAAGTGAGCCTTTTTTTAGATGTTTTTCTGCTGATGTTTGCAGGAATGACACGGGTTTCGCGAAATTCCTATTAGGGGAATTAGTGTTGTGTACACAGGGAGCGGGGAGCTTCCAGGCGCGGGGCGACAGCCTCCTTTGATGCGCCGCCGCCTCCTCGGGGGGCTCTTTCTCTCCGAGCGGAGAGAAGTCGCCGGCAATTCCTCAGAGGACCACCAAACAGACTTGGTAAAAGAGGCTGTAATTCTTCCGCCAGACAGATGGGTTTTGGGTTATACTTACGCGCGGGCGTTAATTTATTATGCTGCAGTTTAAGCAGACAGCATTCCCTCTGATCTTTTTATCTAAAAATAAAAACTGCACTTATATGAGGTCTTATTAGCACACAACAGAACATTTTAAAGGAAATCCTATATGAACTCAATTACGGTTCATACAAACACACATCTACATGCTATGCATAAACTGTGTGTGTGTGTGTGTGTGTGTGTGTGTGTCTGTGTGTGTGTGTGTCTGTGTGTGTGCGTGTATATACAATAAACACACACACAAATATATATGACAAGAAGTGTGACATATTACACACAAGGACACACACACACACAAATGTGTGTGTGTGTGTGTGTGTAATGCTTGTGATATATATGTCACACTATCACTTGTAGTAATGACAATACTTTTGAAGCGTGAGGACAGACATTGTTATTTTCTCCCTCCACCTACACCCTGAGTCTCTCTTTTTTTGCTCTATTCTGGTTGTCCAACATTTAAACAATTTCAGTCAGAGCGAGAACAATACATATGTCTTGTCCTGCCTGTCTATTGGCTGAGCAGGGATCCTTTAAATCATTGATAGGCACAGATAAACAATAGTGTCCTGAATATCCTGTGTTAATCCTGTTAATCAAGCTCATTAGCTGTTTGCCGCTGAAGTCAAAATAAGTAATTCCTAGGCTTCCCACATTATCTATCCTTGATGTAATGTTAAAGCTTTGAATATGTATCTTCAGACTTTTGATATGATCAATGTGCTGAAATTAAATGATACTATTTCATGAAAATTAAATGATAAAAAAGACTATATGAAATTACTGAGAGGTTGGTGACCTCTTTTATTTTAAAGTCAATCTTTCATTAAAGGTTTATTGGTAGGAATATGCAGCTAGCTGCGAGTTAGCAGTTAACCATAAAAATTCATATTTAAATTTGGATTAGGGACAGATTAGTGACATTTCTACCCATACACATCTTAAATTCAATTTACAATGAGATAATACCTGTAATGGAAATATTTAATTCTGATGATAACATCTATGATTTCTAACATGATAACAGATCATGTGCATTTCACTGTATGTACTGGCTCTGGTAAATACGTGCAGGGAAATGCAAAGTATGAGAAAAGGAAGGTTATTTTACGGAAGGTTCATTTTCTAAAATGAACAAAAATCCTCAAATTCTGAAAAGCAATTATGGTAATTTGGTAATGGAAAGGGAGAAAGAGATGTAGGGAGGGAGGGAGAGAGAGAGAGAGAGAGAGAGAGGGGAGGGAGGGAGAGGGAGAGAGATGCACGCCTGAAGACAGGACATTACCTCCATTCCACAGCAATGAGTACCTTTTAATTTCTGAAAAAGCCATGGCTGAAAGTCTTAATTAATTGTTCCGTACCGCTTCAGGGTCATTATGCAATGTAATAAAGGCCGTGTAATTATGAAATTTTACAGCCATTACTGGGGCTGATAGCTCGTATTTCATCATCAGGCGGGCTGGGCCCAGCGGCTCTCCAGCCACAGTCTCCTTTGATGGACTACACTCAGATCCATCAGGAGCCAAACAATAACCCAGCCAGCCACCCACAGATGAAGATAAACTACAAATCCCATCCACCAATGGGGCCACGATGCCTGTGAGTGTCAGTGGAGAGCTGAATGGAGGGTACCAAGCTCAATAACAACAACCAATAGGTGAAGCCCACCCTCATCAAGAATAAATAAAGAAAAATACATAAATACATTAATTAAATAAGAGGATTGAATGGAGGAGGTAAACAACTGCTGTGGAACCTATGGTAGAATATACATTTTACATTATATTACATTTTAACACATACTGTAAGAATGAAGATAAATATTATTATTGTTAGTGGTAGACTTCTTTCTAATGCACCACAATACTGTGACAAATAGAATATGCTGAAGCCAAGTGTTTGAAAGCCATTAGATACACCTGGTTTGGGGGGTTGCATGCACCTGGTTTGCCGCAATGACACACCTAGTTTGTTTTGTAAGCATAACTAGACAAACATCAACAAAAAACCCAGGTGTTTCCTGGGATAGGTACAGATATGAAACACAGATAAAGATATGAGTAAAAATGAAAGAGGCTGATCCTTTGTGGTTTTGATTACACTTAGAACAATTAGATTTAAAAAAGCTACTTTTTTGGAGTCTTGTGTGTAAGTGAATAAAAGGGACACTTATTTAGCCTGATTCGTGAAAGCACATCAATGTTTGCTTGAACAAGGTTCAGGATGTGAACATATTCTGAAGAATACTTCAATCTGAATCTGAATCTGCATTCGAATTTGAAAGGGGACAAAAAGACAGGAAGAAAGAGTACAAGGGTGAGAGAGGCTGATATCTGACCCTTGTAAAGAGTTACTTAGCTCAAAGCCACATCTTAACTTCCGTAATTAAAAGAGGATTAGCTTCATTGAGTTTGTCCTCTTTAATAGTTAAAGGCCTCAAACCACTTGGCTAAGTGGCCCCAGTCTTTGAAACTAAGTACATGTGGAAAACAGAGTGGGCGGCCATGGATTTAGAATGAACTTCAGGCATAATTATTATATATAAATATATATTTAAAAAATTGTTAGGATTTAAATACATGTATCCCATACCACATTTGCCTCAAATGTCTCCAGGTACTTTGTCCAACAGAGTTCTGTGAAATCTCTTCAATAATTACTCATTTCTGCACAGCGTTTAAAATATCGAAAACCTGCCTTTGCAGTGAAATCTGGGCTCTGACACAAATCAGATTTAATCTAACTACCATCCGCGTGCAGCTGTGGTAGTCACAACAACGCCTCAAGTGCAAGTGCAAGGAGGCACCCAGTTAAAATATGTTAGCCTATCATTTTATCCGTGCTCAGCAAGAGTGCTGGGATCCATCCGAGGCCCGGCAATGTCGTCCCCTCCGCGTCAATAATAATTTGCATTGCGATTAGGGCCGGTTTCAGGGCCGCACCAATCCGGCGCAGCCTCCCCCCACCTTGTACCTGCCTGGGATCCCTGTTTAACCTGCAGCCCTGCCTCTCTCCTGGATCGCACGCAAGCTGTAATTCCTCTGAACAATCTGACAGCTCAAATCTAATCCCATTTCCCTGCCTGCTTGTCCCCTGATGGAAAGATGCTCCTTCTGAACTGTTATTTTGGGGCCTGCAGTAAGGGGGTTGATGGCCATTTCATGCTTGGCTGTGAACTTTGCATGAACCAGCAGACATAATGTAGTGTGATGACAGGCTGGTTATACCGTCCACTAAATTTGCTGTCTGGAATGAGCTGGAATGGAGTTTGGTTTGTGTAATTACGTCCATCCATCTTTATATTCCGCCGGCGTATCGCAAATTGAAAATACCGAAAACTGACTGTTCGTTCTGATATTCGATGATTACCGAAGACGCGGCCCGGTGATTCATTGGCTGCTTACCGACGCCATGCATTTGCATCTTATTAGACGGAGATTACCGGGGGCCTTCAGACTGCGGGATGTGGCCGCGCTTCCATCTGATGGATTGATTTGATCTGCAAATGTAATCAAACTAATAAGGGGGGGGGGGGAATTAGTAATGGTGCCCTTTTTTTTTTTTTTAAGCGTCTGTCCACAGACACCACCCCTCTCCCGTCCTGGCTAACGCGGACTGACATTCCAGGCGACGCGTGCCAAGGGCCGCGTTTGTTTCCGCAAACGAGGCAGGCGTCGGCTCGAGAACGTGAGGCCTGACACGGTGCGCATGAACCAGAGCCGCGGCTCCTGAGCTTTACAAAACAACACTGTCCTTTGATTAAGACACGCTAATGACGACACGCCGGCGGCCGCGGACGCCGTTGGCTGTGTGAAGTGAAAACAAGCGGGACAACAAACACAGAGAGAGCGCAAACGCACCTTCTGTCACCCCTGCTTCCCGCAGGGGGGCTGCGCTCGATGAGAGGGGGGAGGGGCTTTTCCTCTATGACATCACCACACTAATTTAACAGGAGCTCTGCTGCTAATTAAAACACCCCCCCCCATCCCAGTGGGCGTGGCACTTCTGTCCACGTTCTTAACGCTGCTGCAAACAGTGGCATGACGTTCTAATTGTTCAAAGGGCTGCAAGGGAATCCACCAGGAGACACTGACAGATGCACCTTCTGAGTATTGTAGAAAAACCAGGATATTGTGCATTGCATGCCCTTATACCTCTCTGCAGGGCATTAATCCTAAGCATAATGTAATGATGACGTTTGGCCATTGCAGTTTTGAGAAAGGTTTCCCCCTTTCATTTCAGACTCCTATGTTGCAACAATCGATAGTGCTGGACGATTTGCAATTTGCATTACTCAATATTTGGAATCCTGCTAGAAACACACAAACCATAATCCCTTTTGTTTACCCAGCTATATAAACATAACTAATATTCATCAAGGCACCTCCCCTCTCCAGTGTGCAAATGCAGTGTGTTTCACGGTTTGAAGGTGATTACCGTGCTAAAGCTTTACAAAGCTGCATGATAATAACTGACTTTGAACACAAATCAAGGTGTATTTTGTGAGGTACTGTGATTGCATAAGCATGGATTTAGGCAATAAGCACATTTATATAACTTCAGACTTAAAGAATAATTGGAAAAACAGGCAAATTATGTAGAAACTAAATCTAACTGTAACAAGATAGATGGCTGTGCTATTTAAATGCACAGGTTAGAATGCACGCCTGTTAACAACCTTATATTGATCTGCAACTTAATGTGTTTATCAAAGAAAAATATCAACACAAAATTCTCATGGCTCACAAACAAATGCTATTTTGTGAAAGGGAAAATTTCCAATTTTTACATTATCCATCTCAAAATAAGGAGGAGTGAGATTATTGGCTTTAATGGTTTTACTTTAATCGTTTTGAAATACGACACATATTTTTGAGCTCTGTCTTTGAGACTGCGTGTACATGACTGTGTGCACTGAGTCCCTCTGACACTGTGCATGTGGCGGGTGTCACACCACCACACTCAGCCTGTTCATTCGGCCAGGGGAGGGACAGGTCCGCAGGAGTGCGTGCCCTCTCCCACACACGCTGTGACGGGCTCTGTCAGGACCTGGCGGGACGGTAACGTGAAGCGTGGCACGCGGGGGGTCGCCGCGGTGAACGCCGGGCAGACCTAAGCCGCAAGCTTGCGGGGGTGGTCTCCCCCTGTCAGTTTGCATCTCCACCTGGCTGCCTTTGAGTCGAGGGGACGGGCCGCTTTACCGCATCAGATGCTGGTAATCCCGGCCGGCGTTAAGGCACCTTTGCAAACAGCGGCATTAGGCTGCAGGGCTCCGGGTTTTCTCAGAGCAAACAGGAGGAGACAGAGTGCGTGCGTGCAACGGCTCAGCCTGTCCCAGGCTGTGCAGGAGGAGAGGCGGGGATTAAGGCCTGCTGAAAAGTGCTGACTGGATCTGTCACAGTGACGCCCAGCATTTGCACGGTCACCTGGTGGTGTTCCTTTCTAAAGCCCTCGGTCGTGACTCAGGGTTCTGCGCACAGGTCAGGGTGTGTGTGTACGCGTGTGTGTGTGTGTGTGTGTGTGTGTGTGTGTGCACGCACATGTGAGTGTGCTTGTTGCGTAAATTTTTTCTATGTGTATTTGTTTGTGTGTGTGTGCATGTATGCGTGTGAAAACTTTTGTCTATGTGTATTCATTTGTGTGTGTGTGTGTGTGTGTGTGTGTGTGTGTGTGTGTGTGTGTGTGTGTGTGTGCAAATATGCTGCTTCTCTGGAAAGTGAATTAATATATAATTTTTAAGGTTAATTTGTTTAAATGTAATTAAAGCCCTGATGTAGATTAAGCAGCTGGGAAGCTTTCGGTACCTAAGCTGGGAGAAAGTTGCATCAGAGAAGAGAGCGAGCCTTCTCAGATTAGGTTCAGAGCTCCTCTACATGAGTGAGTGAGAAATAAAGAGAGGGGAGGGAATGAGGGAAGGCAGAAGAACATGACACAAACAGCTCACTGCACTGATTGCAAAATAGCCACCACACAGGTATACACTTTATCAAATTAAATTAACATGTACCCACATGTCACTGCCTTCCATAAATCTGTAAGAGAGCTTCTGGGAATCTACACACACTGTGTCTGAATAGAGTGAATTTCCCCCTAGGAGTAAAGTGGACTCCATCAAATGTAATGTCAAATATCCTTCTATATTACATTAATCTACTACCATCTGCATTTTAATGAGCATTTGTGACACTGACGACATCACCATACCACAATGAAGTGAAGCATTCAGCGATACAGAGCATATGCAGCAGTGCTTCAGATTATTTAGAGCTAATTCAGAGCATTTCACTTTGCCGAACACATCAGAACCCAAAACCTCACTGAAGGTGTATAATTTATTTGCTAGAAGGATCATTTTGCATCTGTGCAGTTTAGCCCTTAAGGCCATTGACCAGCAGAGACAGGCAGCTGCTCATTTGGAAGAGGTGTGCATGGGGTGTGGGGGAGTGGGGGTAAAGAGGCATAAAGAGGGTGTGGTAATGTAGCCCTGGACAAAATTTACAAGGATGCAAGTGATAATTTAACAACAGACTGTAACCGTATCAATACATAGTGTATTAATTTAGGGCAGTGGTCTTTATATTGTAAACTACCTGCTGGCAAATACTGAGCATCATTGCTGGACCAGCAGCGTGGTTCCACACAAGGCTATCCAAGGCCCAGACAAAGTCTCCTCTTCAAAAGGCCCTGGCTCTCTCAGACTGCCTCGCTGGAACAGAGCGGCTTTCGCAAGGGAAACCTTCCTTCAGGCGTGCTTCTTTGCCGGGATAAGAGAGCTCATCAGCACAACAGACCTCTGCTTTAGATAAATCCACCGCCTTTCCTTGGCCGAGGCTCTGATTGAGTTGTAACCCCTTCTGGGGGCAAAAACAAAAAAAGATAGAATAAGTAAGGAGGGGAAACCCTGCCACAGCTGTGTATCTGTAGCCTGGAGGAAGAGGCCTCTGATTCGGTGCCCCAATTATCTTCTGCATTCCAATCGTCCCCGTCGAGCTCAGCTAAGCTGCTGTGCATGGGTCAGCCAATAAGGGTGACACCTCTATCAAACTGGGGGTTGGGGGGGTGGTGGGAGGGGTGTTTGAGGTGGCCAGGGATCCTGCAACCTGACTAAGCACCTCCAGCTTCTTGTTAACGAGGTTCTGCGCGAATATTCTAATCCGACACGCAGCGCAACAATACCCCTGACCACTGAGCCGGTAATCGCCTTAGCGCGGCCCCTGAGAAAGCTGGCAGGAGTATTTGACCAGGGGGCTCACCCGCCGCCTCTCTCCCCTCCCCGGCACCGAGGTCTGGTCCACCGGTGGGGGCCCGGCGAGGCGGGGCAGCACGTGAGCACCTCGGTATCTACATAAAAGAGATTAGCAGACGCAGGGTTCCGTTTAACGACTCAATCGCTGCGTGTGCGGCTCATGCCGCTTATCCAGGGTGCCGAGGAAAATTGAGAGAGAAACACAGAGGAGAAAAGTCCTTCAGATATGAGCAAGAATAGCAGAAACCCCAGCAATTTCTCCCCCGGTGAAAGGCAATGCTAATAGCAGGGACCCCCATCGTGCTAAAACAGCCACGTATGGGCTCTCTGGCCCATCCGTGTCCCCCGCTTGTTCCATAAATGAAAAGTCAAGTGGCAACGCTTTGCCTTTGTGCCTCTCTTCATTCTGATAAGAAATGTCACACTTATGCCAGAGCGGCGCTTCATTTATCTTTATCTGGCTAAGTAAAACGCTCGTCTTTCGAATATCGATATATTAAGACTTGAAAATGAATGAAAGCAGATTAATTGATTGATAGTTACTGCAAACCGTATTGTTCTCCTTTTTTCTCTTTTTAAAATACTTTTTTCTCCCCTCCTAGAGCCCATCTCATCCCTACACACTGAGACACGCAGCTTATTATTAAAATAAAATTACCCACTGAATGCCTTCAATCTTGCAAATGAAATTCTTCAGTGTAATTCATATTATGTAGGATGGAGGCAAATCACGTTTTCACATTCAGTTAATATCATATTTCAGCCTTCTGAATACTGTAAGATGATATTATGCGTCGGGGTAAGCAGGATCGCTCCTCCTTGTTTTGCAAAATATAAATGCAATATCATATCTGATGTTTGCAGGGAACGTATTAAAACATGAATTATCACTAATAGACTCTCACGTTTTGGAAAAAAAAAACTCCAGCATCCTAATCAAAGGCTAATTTCTCCAAGTGGTTCTTGTAATCCAGGAGAGAGCTGCAGGAATGGGGAATGGCATGGCTCCATTCACAGTAGCCTGCTTGATTATCCTGAGGTCCCTGACAAGGCAAACCCCCAGTAACACTGAGTGATGTTTAAATTAGTTTACAATTTGCCTGCTCCTCGACTTGGGCCGATCTTAAGTGAGCGCGCTCAGAAATGTCAGCCACGCTCCTAACCACCGTGACAAATTGTTGCCCGTACGCTGAACACCTGATGACTTCAAATTAGCTCCTGTGCGGGCGCCTGACAGTTTGTTACGACTGTTAACAACATAGCTGCCGTATCATGGACGATAAATTGCTTTTGGCTCTCCGGGAGAAGTGAGCCTCATCAATTTCATTAAGAAATTACTGTACCATAGGAAGAAGGAGACACTGGTTTAAGGGGAGACAAATACGTTAGGCTAACTGAGAGAGTGGCTGCTGCTGAGTGGTAAGTGGGGGGTTAGAATGGGTTGCCTGTTCCAATATATAACAATACTGAATATCTTTTTTTCTGAGTGGGGTGGGGTGGGGTGATGTCAAGCACCATGTCAATGTGCATAACATGCCACCTACCTCGATTCAGTCTCAACGGTAATTAAAGGCAGTGGTGTGTATTTCACTTGGAGAGAAACCACAGTCCTTCAGCACGAGAAGATTATGATAGGAGATAACTGTGCACAGCAGAGGCAGTTTCTTTATGATACCATACTAATTTCAGCAGCAGGACCCAGACATCTTCTCAAACAGAACAAAATGTTTTTTTCCCCAATATTATCTGTCTCCTGCAGGGCAATCATTACTAGCCAATAACAGCTGTGAAAAATAAAGTACTTTAGATGAGAGAGGATGACAACTTCCAAGTTGCCTCATAAGAAGGATATTTTCCATTTTAATGAATTAGAATTCCACATATACCATACTATTTCAGATGCAGATTGAGATATCATTTAACCCCAGATTTTTGGTAAACAAAACTACTATATATTTCTATCATACAAAAAAAAACAAGCTAAAGAGTCTTCTCTTTTATAACAAAACGACAAATATGTGCTGGGCTTTCCTTGAGGGCACAGTGATGTATTGCAACTAAATTATTAATTTAGAAACTTTGTTTCTGTATAATATTGTACATTTAATGGCAGGAAATTAAGAATACAGAATAATGTGCCATAAAGGAGAGCACAACATTATTTTTGCATGTCTTTTTTCATCTTTTTATATTTTAGCATTTATTTCATGGGATTGTTTTTGCATGCTCATGAAGTGTAAAAAAAGGGATATCGAATCTGCTGAATGATGACTGAATTGTTCCGAATCCTCAGCTGACACTTGTTTTTGCAAAGCGATGCTTTTCTCACAGACATTTTTGGCTTACGGGCGGAGGGATCCGCTTCCTCCCTGGGTTACAGCCCAGGCTGTAGGAATCAAAATCAAATTACAGGCGGATCAAACCCACGCGTCGCCCAATCCGAGCGGAAACACACAAAGCGGTGAGGCGCACTTCACGTGTACCCCCCACCCCCACCTCTCTGTCACAGTCACCTGTAATCCGCAGGGCAATCTGGCACAGGGGGATCAGAGGCAGCCCTCCCCCTACCGAGGCTTGTGCCTGAGAGGGGATTGGCACTGCCGATGGGTATAAGCCCATTACAGGCCCAGCGTGCCACGCACTCCCTCCTGGCGCGCCCCCAAGACCACACAACAGCAAAGGATCGTGGGAAAACAACTCAAAACTGCTATTTTTTATCTTATTTTCTGATATTTATCCAATGTGAAGTAATTAATGAGCTCATAGTAATTAAAATTATCCATTCAAACTGGGCAGACCTTTACTGAAGCACGTCTGGTTTAATAGGTTATATGACCGGGAATACCTCACCATGCATTTCACTGTGCAGCACTGTGGATGGTACTGCATTACTACCCAACACAGTTCATCTAAGGATGGTTAGTTCTGTTTACCATAATGCAAAATCTAGGAAAAAGGGATACATAAAGTAAAATGCACTAAATTCATATTCAAAGCACTGCATTGAGCATACTCCCACCAGCTCTCTCCGTGTCCCCCAAGTTGTCAAATATGAAACCACTTTGGGTTGTAAGCTTCACTATTTTAACCACAATCTACCTCCAATTTGCAGGCATCCTCTTTGTCCCTTTCATTATAAAATAATCAGCTCTGCTCATGTAAAGATTTTTGGGTTAGAACCAATTGCACCGGTCAGTGAATATGGCATCCTGAAATTAAATATCCAAATGGCTTTGCTGGACAGAGTAATGACTGATTTTGGTCTGCTGATACTGCAGAGTGGCAGTAAGCAGCTTCACTGCAGTTCACTCTCATTCTCCCCCATTGTCCTCATTTGTGCATGCCATCACTTGTAGCCTTACAGTTTAAAAGTTCACTTTCTACATTATTTATATGAGCACAATGTTCTGTATCAAGTGACATTCAAGAAGTATACAAAATTAGTTAAATTCTCCCTCTACAGTAACAGAACAAAAAAGGTCACTTTTAAAAAAGGCCACTATCTGTTTGTGTGGGTGCAATTGTGTGTGTGTGTGTGTGTGTGTGTGTGTGTGTGTGTGTGTGTGTGTGTGTGTGCGTGCATGTGCATATCTTAAAGTATGAGACTCTCTACCATGTCTTTAACACAGTTTAACACGTATATTTTTCCATTGCTAATTCACATGGCAGTTCTCCGGATGTCTGCTCTTGTAGATGGAAATTAGATGTATTGCAATTATGCACACGAGTTTACTTCTGAAACCAATCTAGTTCAGAAGCAGAAGGGTTAACGACTCAGCGAAAACAGCAGAGATGTGCAGACGTCTCTGGTCTGAAATGGGTGGTTCAGACGCTGGTCCTTCCAATCCATTACTAAGGCCAAGCATTTGCACATGGCTGGGGTAAAGAGGAATGTCTGTTTTGAGCAACCGCAAAGAGCACGATGGTCAGGTGACTGACCCTGGATTGGCCAGCCCTGCGGAGCGGTCGTACCTGGGATGTGTTTGGCCCAGCCGATGTTGACCACCAGCTCGCGGTCGGCGAGGTCGCAGAGCGTGGTGAGGGCTTTGATGTCACTGTCGGGGACAGTGGGGTCGGGCATGGCGTAGATCTTCTCTGGTTCTGCCACCAGCAAGTGGGACACGACCTTGTTATCTGCAAAGCAGCCAGAGGGGACTGTATTTGACCACCAAGGAGAAAACAGAAAGAAATTCAAGTCATACAGCTGGGATGAATTATTACCTTGTCTTATTATTATTAAGACAACATTGACAGTGGTACAGGGCAACTGACCTGAAAAGGTTGTGTTTCAATTCTGCGGATAAAAAATCCCAGCTGGAAACACTTTTAAGTGTATGTAACTTCAGGTGTTTCTGCTTTTGGATTCTTATAGTACATGTGGAGTCCATATACATTCCTTGGTAAGCAGTCACTTGACTGACAATCCATACAGTGACTACAGTAAGTACATTTACACAGTGCAAAAGAGATCTGTTTTTACAGGTTTAAGATTAGGGATTGTAATTATCAGGGATACACTGGATATTAAATATGGTACTAAAAAACCTTGGAAAAAATAATAATCACAGCTGCAAATATGATAATTATTTTTTCCAAGGTTTTTTAGTACCATATTTGCAGTTGTGGAATGCCAAATGCTGGAAACCTAGTCAAACATTTAGCCCTTTAAGGAGGAAAAGAGACATTATCAAGATAAAACAAAAACCAAGGCAACACTCTGTGCTCTGTATGTAGTGTGTAGAGTGTGTTTTCTTTTCCCGGGAGAGTGCTGCAGTTTTGCTGCAGGACCAGATGAAACGCAGTCGGCCCCAAAGGGTGCGTGGTACCTTGTCAGCAACAGGCGTATGCAGCTGGATGATTAGTACATTAGAAAGCATTAACTCCCACCTGTTTCTTTAGCATTCAGGACCATGCGGGAGAGAAAAGGCAGGGGCGCAGTGGATCAATTGGAGCAGACCTTCCCACTCCGGGGACGGGAGACCCGCGAGCGCTATCTCTGGGTAAATCTTATTTAATGTTTCCCTAATTAGAATCAATGCAACCCAATTTCCAATCCTCCGGCCTTTGTTATGTGCAAATGATCAATCAGAAAAACAAGGCTGCGCTTCCTCTGAGCTTCTGCTCTATGAGTCTTGAGCCGGGCTGCGACTCAAAGCTGCTTCTGCAGATAGCCTTTATTCTGTGCAAATAATAAGCACATTAAAAAAAAACAGCCAAATCAAAATAATGAATGGGCACTTTGGACAGAGTGAATAAGCCTTTGAAATATTATTCAGGGTAAATCAAATAATCTAAATAAAATCCACACCTTAGCATGGAATAAAACGGATAAAACAATGGTTTATCACTTATTATCTTGATTACTCGTACTTTTATCTTTTATTATTTCTATTATCTTTATTATGATTACAGTGTTCATAGTAGTGGTAGTAATAGTAGAAGTTACAGTAGTATTTCATTACTTGTTTTTTTCAGTGCCATATTCATTATATTTTTCATGCTGCTTTCATAGATGAAAGCATACGGTGTTCAATGAGAGTATTTGACCATTAAGTAAAAAGGGTTTAGGGAAAAATCTGTTCAGTGCTGCACTTCTGTGTGTTTGCAGAGCAGTCAGACAGATTGGAAGCTACATATTGTTCATTCAATGATGTCTTTACCAGATTGGATTTAATCCGGATTAAGTCTCTCTCCCCTCCCCAACTCCCTCCAACACTCCCACCCCCCCTGCCCCATCCGTGAAGCACAAGGGGATTCTTGGAATTCTGCTGAAATAATTTCTATTATGTATTATAATAATCACGAAATACATCGATTGTTCAGTGTATGGAAGCGCAGACTGAGATTACTCCTAATGTCATACAGGTTTGATTTAGAGAGCTAGGTGTACAGAGGAGTGTTGTAAAGTGCGTTGTTGAGTGTGCTGTGTGCTGGCGGCCCCGGGAGTGTGCTCTTACATGGCTTTTTTGGAGGCAGGGCCAGCTGTGGGTTCAAGTACGGGCTGTTCTCTGCGTCTATCCGGCGCTTGTACTTCTGTCTGCCTCCACGCACTCTGTCAAGGCGCACCCCTGTAAAGAACATGAATAACACAGCAACATCAGGCACCAGATCGCTTTTCAATGCGTTTCAGCACAGAGTCACGGTCATAGACCTGGGTAACAGGACAAGACTGCGCACGGAGAATGTTTCGTCCAGCCTTTGATAAACACAGCTGCTGACCCTGAGGCTTAGGCATCCATGTGTTACCCAGAGTTCCACCTGACCCGTCTTAGCCAGTGCCAGCATGGTTGAATGGGAGGCAATTAAAGATGTTATAAAGTGTTTGGGGTTTGCTGTACTTTTGTATCTGTGTAATTACATTGTAAATACTGTGTATCTGCACTGCTAAATCTTTGTTATGAAGTACACCATGGGGAGAAAAAGTCTGTGGTTTCTGCAATGAAACAGGCTATGATAAAATCTGAACTATATCCCTCACAATAACAATTTAACAACCATACTTCGAATGTTGATCTTAATTGTGAGCCTGCTTTGAATTCAAAAGTAACCCTCTATTCAATTACACAAGTATGCCATTATATAGCAGTTAAGGAGTACTTATGTAATTACAATGTATTTACAGTGTTCTTAGTGTGACTAAATGAATTAATCAATATGATTCAGAGGGACTCGGGTCTCACCTCTCCTCAGAGCAGAAAGCTAGGCCAGCTAGCCTGTCATATTGTATGTAGGTGGCTACAGTACAACACAGTTTTTCTTCTTTGCCTCTCTTTGTTTCCACCATCAATTACATATGTCAGTTCCTTCCATTCTGGCCATCACAGGTTCAGGACATAGGCAGGTTATTTATTTCGGTGCTGTGGTCATAAAAGCACATTCAGTTCTCTCAGTCTCGGGAAAAGCATTACTTTAAATACCCATCTATCCGTTTTAATTAATTGACATATAAAAACACCCAATTTAATTAATCAGACCAGTATCCGGACAGGTGGTCTCCTAGGAAACCACTTAAAGGCGGCCTAAGACATTTTCCATTGAGCGGCATGGCAAATACTGGAGCACATTATGCACCAGATGGACAGCACACACACACACACACACACACACACACACACACACACACACACACACACACACACACACACACACACACACGCACACCATCAGAGTATACCTTTCCTCTTTTTACTCAGTGTTATTTCACCAGTTTCACCATCTCTTAATTATTGCTTGATTTCTGTTCGATGAAAAAACCTTAGTTTGTATGATGGAAATTTTACAGCAGCACATATTACTACACTGATATTACAGAGCAAAGATATATTTTTAAGTTTTGGCTACATAGACCAATGTTACAATCACAGAACACCGAAGCTTTTTATCTCGGTATTGGAAGGCACGTATGAGTCATTGACAGAGGTACATTGGTTCAGAAGTTTTAACCTTCTGTAGAATCCCCGCCAGGCCACACACACACACACACACATACAATAACAGATGGAGCCTTAAAAAGATGTCACATTACTCACATAGCGCATTAATTCTAGCAACACAATATGCAATATATACTGTCACATGTTGACAACTGCTCATCTTAACAAGCTCCAGTAGTAACCCAATCTACTCGGAGGTCCGTTGCTAACTACCGAAGGGGGGCGGGTGGTGGGATTTACTGTGTAAAGCGGTGCCTTTGCCCTCTCCTGCAATACCATCAACTGTACCCTCGGCGACACCTTATCCCTCAGCACAAAGTGCGCATCTGTTCACAGGCTAATACCAGTGAGATTTATGGGCCTTTTATTAGACCGCTCAGGTTACTAATACTGATGCCTGGGTTTGACTGGTAACTTCCTAGTATCTGACCACTTAACTCTAGAAACTGTGCGAGCTGATGGCCAATGTGTGCCTCTCTGGCTATACAACGAGTACCGCTTGTAACAAAGTAGTCAACGTGGACACACAGTGGACCGCAGAGACCTATCTACAGTAATATGCAGAAGAACTACACAGGCTGTGTTGTAAGCGTGCAGATATTTTCAGGACATGCAGATTGAGACTTTGACCGTGTTGCATGAATATTTTGACTTCAGAAGGCTGCCACTTGCACAAAGCTAAATCGATATTTACTGCGGCCTGAGCCGAAGAATAGCTCTCAAGGCAGTTGAATTACACTCTTCCTACCAGTTCTTTGTCAATATCATTAGAGCGCAGTAACATTCTGTTCGACTTCACTTGGATTTATGTATCTATTTAGCACCGCTGAAGTTCAAAGACTCAGTCAGCTGTTCTGATGCCCTGGAATACGTGCGGGTATTCAGCCACAAATAACTTGAGTGCTAGGACCCCTTAGCGCCCGCGTCCCTCTGAAATTACACCTAGGCATTAAGTGGAAAAGAGGTGAAAAGTTACGCGGGTGTTTTTCTAAACAATGCCAACGGGTCGCGTTGCTGGAGATGGATCGCCATTCCTCGGAACGCTGGTAAAGTCGCCCCCTTTTTTTGCCACGGAGCAAAAGCAAACAGGATTAGCGGAGCCGTTAACAGGTGCTCCGAAAGGGTTACGGGCGGTTGACGTGTACTGGTTGGCCTCGGTACAGTTGGGGGGTGGAGTTGGGGGTGGGGGTGGCGAGGAGGGTTTGGTGCTTCTGGGGAAGCTACAGCACAGGCCGGAATGTGCTGACACTGGGCTGGGAATAGCGCAGGAGACGAAAGCCGAGCGCACATGCGCCTCGATCAGCTGCCGCGGCCTGAGGGCCTCCCCCCTCCCCACCCGATAGGCGAGGGGGGCGCAGCTTCGTTGTAACCCCGCCGCGGGGTGATGCTTTTCTTGTTTGAAGTCCATCTAAAGTTCTCGGGCTGAGGATTTACACGCTCCCGACAAATACGCCCTGGATCAGGCCGGTGTATTTCCAGAGCGCCCGTGCGAACTGCAGCCGCTAATAACACCGCATGACATCATTTCACCTGTCAGTGAACCACCACGGGGCCCCGCTTCACACGGCCGCGCGGTCCAGAGCAGAGGTTGGCGGAGCTACGGACGCAGCGACACACAACTGCTTGTTTGCCTGACTCTGTTTATGGCTGAGTGCCTGGCAACAAGTCTTCCACTCCGAGAGTGCGAAGCAGACAATATAATCATTCATATTTTGAGCAAATGTGATGTCGAGTATCATCGGCTGATTTCGGCGGACAGCTCTGACAATTTGCCTTTGAGAAAGGTGCTAAATCACTTGCCTTGCCTTCGAAGATCACTCAAGTGAAAACTGAAGAGTCTATTCCTGCCGGAGTGATTTGTCAGTCAGTTTTTTACAGCAAATGTATAGCTGGTGGATGACACAAGACATGACTTTAATCTCAACTATCTCTGCTGTAGAAATCTGCCACCACAGTAAAGGACAGGCTCGATCTAAAATATGTGTGTGTGTGTGTGTGTGTGTGTGTGTGTGTGTGTGTGGTTGGGGGGGGCTTTTCCTCAGCCATGAGTGAGACCATACCAAGAGAGAAGATTGCTTTCTTTTGAGATAATAAATAACACTGTGGTTATTGCCTGAAATGTATCTTTTTATTGCTTTCACATGTGACCAGTAACATGACCACTGGTTGGAGGGGGGATGGGGGTAGGTGGTTACGAAGGGAGGCAGGACTGGAGGTTATAGATGTCCTCTCTCTACCGAGACGAACCGCGGGGAAACATGGGGACTCCTGTTCCAGACCTCTAAGGGCAGCGGTGAAGGCAGGGAGGAAAAAAAAAGAAATTAATTTCATCCGGTTATGAATCCCTGGTAGAATACAACCCCATTTTAATTAAGCCTGCAGACAGGCCTATTGTTAGCTGGTGTTCATTCAAGTTTTTTTTTCTCTTTTGCTCCATCTGAAACCATCCCCTTTACTCTGTTGTTTTTTTTTTTAGCAGAATCCCACAGATGACCATAAAAATGTTATGAGGCTTGTTTTGAATTTCATAGGCGTTGTGGAATCCCGCATCAAGGCGTCTGTAAGAATTTACAAGGAGCATGGCGCGGCGATCAGCCCCCGGGATCTTCTGCCACTTAAAAGCGGCTAATTAAACGAACCCGGGCTGGGGGACCCCTCCTGCAGAGGCCACACGCACCTCCGAGAGGGCAGAGGAAGTAACAGAGGGGTGTGAGGCGGAGAGAGGGAGGGGTCCAAGCACAGCCCGAATTTCAGCCTTTCATTTAAACCAGGAACAACACCACTTTTAAGCACTACATCATACTCCCGTAGATATTGGTAAAAATCTCAATTTTAATTGTCAAGACCCTTAAAAATTCTGAATAACAAAAATAACAAAAGGAGACCTAGATAATATACCTATATCTGTAGCAGGGCTACACACACACACACACACACACACACACACACACACAGGAAAACATTTTACCACACAATTGAAAGGGTGGTAGCGTAAAAGCACTGGCAGACTTTTACAGGGTCATTCACGCTGTTAACAAATAAACACGTTCCCATTCCCACCTCTGAGAGGGAGCACAGTGCTTTCAGGGGCACCTCACACACTGTACTCAGACAGTCTGACTGCTGTTGTGCTGCTCTTCCACTGTTCAATACACCAAACCTCTCTCTTTCTCTCACTCCACACGCGTGTTTTAAAGACACAGCTGTGTCTGCCTGGAGAACCTTTACATGTCTTCAGACAGTTCAGAGGGGGGCGGGCGGCAGGTGAGCAGAAATGCCCTCCTTGGAAGTGGGAAAATAAGGCAAAGAAAGGGGACTCTTGTTAAACATCTGTTCATGTTTACTGCTCCAGCCTGCCTCAAGCGCTATGGAGGACGGTGTCACTGTGCGCCTGCATCCCTGTGTCCCCCTCACCGCCTGGCCTAATAAAGACTCCTGTCACCGCGCCGGCTTTTCATCGTCTCCCCGTCTCCTTGCTGCCCCCCCCCCCCGCCCCGACCCCTCCTCCTCCTGATAAGGCCGCCAGCGACTCCAGCCCTTAAATGAGCTTCGGCTCGGACTTGATTTTCAGCTCCCTCGAAAACAAAGCAGGCCTCCCCCACACTCCCTCCAGACCACCCCCACCAACCCCTCCCCTCTCTCCCCCAAAGCCCGGCCGCTGCCTTCAAAGCCGAACCTGGCCATTCGGAAGGGATTTTAATCAAGCCGAGCGCTAAGCCCCGGGATTACCAGCTAGGTGTAAAAGGAAATGCGCGCGGCGTCTTCCTCTGAAGACAGCGAGAGCCGCGGACAGGCCGCTGCATGAGAGACCTCTCACGCCCGCCGGTGCGTCTCTGCTGCCTTTCCTCTCCGTCCATTCCACAGCCTGCATGGAGGCGGACTGCTACAGTAACGTGCATTATTAACACTGCTGTCGCACTGAAAAAAGAAACGCCTCAGCTGTAAATACCTGTGTTCCACCTCTGTTTTCACAGCACCTTTAGGAAAAATGAACTCACACCCAGTGTCAAGCATCCATTAACAGAAATGTGGAGTCTTTGCTATGCAGGTAATGACATTTCAATCTGAACAGATCCATGACTACTGTACTTGAATCAAAATTACTCTTAGACATAATAATAATAATAATAATAATAATAATAATAATAATAATGATAAAAAGAAGAAGAAGAAGAAAATAATTAAAAAACCATTTTCCAAAGCTTAACCTCATTTCCAATGCTTATTAGCTGTGGTTTGCCAGACAGCTGTCTTTATTTGTATTCCGCTGGTTGCGTTTGCAGCGTTTCGCTCGCGAGCGCGCGTTGCCCTTGTAACACTCTGACAAAGGCACATGCAGGGCCTCTGCGGCACGGGCCAGAAACAGGCTGCATTTCTGCAACGTTTTTTAATTAAATCGGCAGCGGCGCGACGCCGGGGGTGCACGGGCGGGAGCACACGCGCCGCTCCCCGCCGGTTCCGGCCCGGAAAACCGCGGGCCGCGCAGGGGGCGGCCGCTCATGCGAAACTGCCCCGCCACCTCCCTCTCTCTCCCCCCGGCACATGCGCGCGAGGGGGGCTCCTGCCCTTAAGAGGAAGGCATTTGTTTTCCGTGTGCGGCGCACGCCTGCCCGACAAAAAGCCGGCCTCCGAGGCTGCTGGGAGATTAGCCGCGCGCGCTCGCTCACGCCATCTTCTTTATTAGCGGCACGCCCAGGCTTCGGCAGCGTCCGGCATAAACAAACAAAGCGCAACGTGCCGGGGGCCTCGGGGTTGGCGCCGCGAGGAGGCCGACACGCTGAGAGCTGGAGTGGGACCCGAGGGGTAAATTCTGCGATTCCACAGGGAAAGCAATCAACAAGGACAACAGGGCTGCTGGTCTCCAGTCTGCCTGAGCCTGAAGAATAACTAATGCTGTTAGAGCTACAGTGAGTGTCCTTATAAGTATTCAGAGGCAATGTTTCAGTAGTCCTGAATAAACCGTGCATAATTCTGTCCTGCCTAGAGTTTAGGATTAAACATTGGATAAGAACCTAACTTGGAACTCATTTGTTTTGTGTTGCTTTTGTGTTATAACTACATACTTCCCCATTTCTTTTGCCCCTTGGACCGACTAGTGATTTTAGCCTCGTTTACCTCATTTGACTTCCTGTTGGCCTGCCGTGACTGCACAGCTCAATATATGAGAGGGTACTTTGAATTTCTGATCGAGTGATTAAAGATATCTGCTCCGGATCAGCGTCACCTTAAACGGGATCTAGATGCTGCGATAATGTTCAGACCACCAGGCGGCCAACAAACGTGATCATTGTGAAAAGCAATTCAGGGCTTAGCTTCTGAAGAGGGGAGAAACCCTCTCTGACGACACACTAAACGTCTTAGGGAGTTCGCCCATATGTCCTGTCAAGGACCGCCCTGCCTTGGTAAAGGCGGTCCTCACAAGTGGAGTATTTGTATGTCATTATAATTTATGTCACAGAAAGTATTACCACTGCTAACCAGTTATATAGTTAATAAGGTCTAACTAACTAACTTGCAATTTCTGAATCAGCCTCTAAATGCCTGTGCTACAGATGGCTGATGCACCACCCATAAAAACAGCAGAAGGAGAAAAAATAAACAAAAAAACACTATACTTTATGTGGAAAACTCAGGCACAAATCATGAATCTGTCAGCACTCCAACACCAAAAACAACTGGCACTCTCACACCTGTATTTAAAAAGGTTGAACAGACAGGTTTGACTATGGCTGGCTTCCTTTTCACACACTTTCCTCACACACACAATGACAATTAGTCATTAACAAATGAGGTCAATGGAACAGAGGTCTGCTATTGGTAGGTTTGTTAGTGGAAACTTCTGATCTTCAAACATTCCATTCCACTTATTCTCATACATTCATTTATTTCCACTCTCACTTATTTTAAGGAAAAAAAATGTTATTGACTATACTTCTGAAGTCATTTACATCCAATTTAGTTTTTCCTATGATAAGTGAAGGCTTAGCTTTAATAGTACTGTCAAGCTGTGTTCCATTTGCATGGTGACATCATCAGTTGCCGCCATCATGATTCAATGTGGGCAATGTGCTGTTGTCTAATTTGAATCAAAATGTTTTTTTTTACCATCTTAGAAAGTTTTGTTTTGTAGACATGAACCTCAAATAAAAGGCTGACACATGGATGGGGAAGAAGATATGGGCTTCGAGAAATTACTTCTGATCTTCTGATGTGTCACATGTTTCTCAGTAGACACATTTTTGCTTTTGAAATTGCAGAAAACACATGTGATACAGTGTCTCTGTATGTCCAGCAAAACATTGCAAAACTTCAAATTAATATCATGATCCATATTGGATAACCATGATGATATTACATGATGAATGTCAGCCATGATGATAGTAAGGTCATGTATCTATAGTTTCAGAGGAGAATGCCGGGTGCTTTTTGAAACATGATCCATATGCTTAGAGGGGATCCCCGAGTTAGGCTCTGTTGAAACTATAGATATAGATAGATAAATATAGACAGACTTAGATGGTTAAATACAGACACATACAGATATAGATAGATACATGTAGTTATAGACAGACGAGCACTTAGAATCTTCATTTAGTCAAAACAGCCAATGTTACATCACAAAACACTTTCACCACCCTACAGAGTTACTGGTTTGTTCCTCACATTAATGGGCAGTGAAACAAACATTTGTTCCTCCATTTGAAAACCCTTGAAGCTGTGCATGCTTTTTATGAATGAGGGAGAAAGAGAAAATGATCAGAGGCCTTTTAAGATCAGATGATCCCTAGCACACTTCAAATATGCTAATGTTTAAGTCAAATTGAAAATGTAGAGGTTCAGACACAGCCTAGCATTTTACCATCGGGGGAAGGCATGCAGGCTTAGAATGGCCTTGCAAATCAGTTCACCCCTATTTCCAAGATGAAAATAATCCAGTTTTTTTAGTGATTTTGAAAAACTGTCAGAAAAATATGTTCAATCAATTATTCATCAAAGTTTAACCATTTGGGAAATGTTTAAATTAAATGGATCTTTGGTAAAACATATATGTACATAACAGTCTTTTCAAACACTGTTTCTTTCTCATAAAAATGGTTTGGAAACAATAAAACACTGGACAGTACCCACTAGAGACAGGGCAATTCCTGGTGTCTTCCCCATTCTCCCAGAAAACTGCACTTAATAAAGCCTCGTATTTCACAACCTCATTTATTCTCAGAAAATTAACTCACTTTCATCCCTGATTAATGAGTGTAATCTAAATGAATCAAATTAGAAATTGAAAATCATATTTCCAAAGCCCACAAAAGAGAAAGAGGGGGAAAAAAGGTGGTCATGAACAAATGATCCTTCAAATATTAAAAGATGACCAGGAGAAGTGGATGACACTAATGAAATAGCCCTCGGGATCCACAGCTATTCAGAGGCTGAAAGGGGGGAGGGGGCAGGGTGAAAACCTACACATTGTTAAGACTCAGATCCAGTGGGACCTCATGCCTCATGCACTGTCCCTTAGTTTAATTACTCTGCCAAAGTGCATCCATGCACTGCTCCTGCTCTTCTTACTTCACATACCACTGTAGAATACAAGAGAACTGAAAGAAAGCAAAAGCACAAACACAAAGACAGCTGTGCTGTACAGCCTGCCCGCTGCACTGGGTTTCTGATTGGTGGACAGGCACTGAATGATGCTGACAAATTTCATACAAAATCCTGGCGCCCAAACCCACATCCTCTCCGTTTGTCTTGGGACATCGATGCTCAGCTGTCAGCTGCTTTCCTGGAATAATGGACGATGCAATGGATTAGGTACAACTTCCGCGGCAAAAACACCACTGAGTACCAATATTCTGACCTGTGCTTATTGGATCAGCATTGAATTTACGGGGTCAGGTGACCCTTGGATTCGAGCACCGATGGCTGAAGAATTGGCATGTAAATGTCACTAATTGTATTTTTATCGTGAAAAAGAGGGATTAAAAAGTTCAGTAGACCAGTTTGAAATGCTTCCAATTTTGGACTAGATTTAATGAAAACATTAATTTGCCTTTTTATATTCAATTAAAATTCCAATACTATCGCTGATTTCAGTTTGGTGTTGTCCCTGCTGTTGTCCTCTATGAAATAAACACACTAGTTGTGGAGCAGATTTCTATTATTTGATTAGCAGGGGGGACTTTGATATAATTACAGTCTGTATCAATGGGCCTTTATTTCATAATGAAAAACAGTTATTATCAATACAGCACTTGTCTGACTTCATCAGAGAAAAGCATTCAACCTTCCAAAGCACAATGTCAGTTCAAAGGCTCTAGAAACTTAACTCAGTGGCAAAAAAAACAATAAAGTACATTCTGCATTCAGTGCAGTGCTATTTGATTAGTGCTACGTAAAAGATATCAAGATAATTAACTGGCTGTCATTTCCAACAAACGGGGGCTTTGGAATGGACTAAAACTAACAGCCTTTTCTTTTTTTGTTTAACAAGTGAGATGTAAAACACAGTGAGTGGCGCGAAGGCCGAGCCTCTCTCTCCCTCTGTAGACACAGATAAAGAAGGCTCTCCAGAGCGCCGCGGCAAGGGAACAGGGGGCCTTCAGCCCTGGGTTTATGATAATTGAGCTGGTTTTACTGGGCGGATTTGGACAGCTCTTTTCTTCCGCCTTGACTCAAAGAGAAATAAGCAGGTGTTATCTCCCCACCGGCAGAGTCTCCCCCATTGTTTATTCAATAATGCGAGAGGTCTCTTATCGGAGCCGGGAGGTGACTGATTGACAGGCCGATATGCTTAGACAATGCATAGTCTTTAACTGAATTTACAGAGGGGGCCCCTGGACCAGGCCCGGACAGTAAATGCTGCAGACTAATAGGGAATTAAACTGGCACAATGGACTAAATGTGTTTGCGCTCACCTCCCAGGCTGTGTTTGGTTAACTTGCTCAAAAGTGACGGGGGAGCTCTTCAGACCGTGCTACATCTTCATGTTTCAGACAGAGCCCTCAGCACCACTGCAGTGCTTAACCTGTTGGCTCAATTTAAGGGCCTAGTACCCCACTGGTTTTCTTCTGGCTGTGAAACTGCTTGGATTTTTTAGGCTACATTTTAAAAAATAATTTGAAAATAAATGTAGAACTTTTTTCATTTTCTTATTTTCATTTGACGCATGTTTAGGGGATTTGTACAAATATGTCAGCCTTCCTTGCCTTTTATTCTTTAATCAGCACAAGTGGTTCATGTGGGTCTTAATGTTTCCTTCATTAGAATGTGAAGATCTGATGATTTGCCTTTGTTAGGCAAAGGATACACAAATTGAGCATTCATGCAATTAAGCTTATAAAAAACATTAGTAATCCACAATTATCTCCATCATCATCATCATCACTACTATTGCTGTGGTGATGTTATTATTATTATACTATTATTATCTGCATCCCGTCATAGGTAGAATGCTCAGTACAATGGAATGGAGGTGCTTTTGCATAAGGAATTTCACTCTTGTCTAACCTGCAGTCTATGGGGGTTAGGTTGAGGGAGTCCATGGACAGGCCATGCCTCACTGCAGCAAAAACAACTCTCTGTCATTACCCAAAATAGAGAGCGGAGCGGAGAGGGAGGAGAGAGGGAAAGGGAGACAAGGAGAGGGACCGCGCGGCCGGCGCTGCCGAATCAAAAGGAGACGCTTTATGCTTTCATCTCAACTGACGGGCGATTAAATTAAAACAGATCAGTGGTGCAGTCTGTGAGCAGGTGGCTGTCGGCTGGCGTCGGCCTCAGAGCTATTAAATTGCTGCTGAGATGGAGGGCCTTCCTTTCCTGTTGCCGCGCTTACAGATCAAACAGTGACAAATGAGATGTTACCGCTCTTGTAAAGCAGGGCTACAATCTGTCAAAGTACAACATCATTTGTGACCCAGCGCGGCACCCCTTCTCTCTTTTTTTGACGTCTGAACGCAGCCGGTCACAGGCACAGTGGAGTCTGCTACAAGACAGCTCTGGTGCATTGTACCCTGTCTCTCACTCTCTCTCTCTCTCTCTTTCTTACTTTAATCGGTAATTGTTAGTTGTACAAAGCTGTCTTTTCCAAGATACTTTTACATTGTCTTAAATCATTTTTTTCCTTCCCAAATTTAAAAACAAACAGGGTGTGATGGACTCATGCCCTGTTTTTACAGTAGGTTCTCTCCAGACCCCATTGAATTAGGGCTGCATTGTGCTCCGATATGCCAATATCAGCTAAGGCACTCAGGAGCTCTTAATCAGAAAGGAGAGGAAGCTACACTGCTATAATGGCTTTAAAATGTTCCATTTTGCAGGCCTTTTTCTCAATCCCTTCCTTTTATGAGGAATTTTTTTTATATTAATGTATCTGGTGAAGGTAAGTGGCAAGAGGTTTGCATTTAGAGAGGGGGAAATTAGTTATTACCTAAAGGAAATCCAGAACCTTCTACCAGGGGAGCATGACTTAAGTGAGCTGTATAACTGCATTAACAATGCTTCTCTCTGCCTCAATAACTCCCCTGCACTAAATGATCTAATTAAACTCTCATCGCTCTTTTGTGTTAGACCAGTCTCCACCACTGACACTTTCATAGTGAAACGATTTCAGGCTTATACCTAAATAGTTCATTATTTCTCAGTGTGATACCCCATGCAAAAGCCTGTGGGAGTTACAATGAAATCTTACAGTATGTAGATGTACATTATAACTCTTGAAAGACCTGGTGCATTTTAAACACCACGGTAATGGAAACTGCTGTAGACAATGGCTACTCTGTCATTACACGTCTGATACCTACATCAGACTGAATCAACTGAATACAACAAAGAAGCTTGTTGGAGCTGTAATTGTCAAATACACAAAGGAACCACAGCAAAGGAATACCCATTTTTGCCAGTACATCTCATATATGTTGTCTAATGTGCTACCGCCATATGAAAGTGAAAAGTATAGCTTGAGAAACTGTCTATTTAAAGCTGATGGTTACCCTCAGTATGTATGATAAAAGGGGTTTCATGGACAGTAAAATGGTGACAGACCTCCACAGTATGAAATGTGATTCTGAAAGCTGAGCTTCCTTTTACCTGGCACATCCTGGGGGAAGGTTACATTTGTATCACACCACTGCAAGCAGCAGTGAGGGCCAATGGCAGACAAGGCAGCTGCTGGGGGGTGGAGCTTCCTGGTCAGTGCCACACAAGCTTACCTGACAGGTGGGATGGGGTGGGAAGTGGCTCCAAAAGACACCAGACTCTGACACATGGAAACATGGACATCAAAAGGCCTCACAAACTGAGTAAAACTGCGACCTGGGGAGACTGACTGAACTCACTGACTGCCTCTTCCATTTCCACTGGTCACCATATTTGTGTTACTTTGACCTCTTTTAATTTGAATTTTCAGTTTATGTTCATATTCACCTTTGTTGTTCTTTGAAACCACACTAGGAGAAAGAAAGTGGAAAAAAAATCATTAATAGGAGACAGGGCCGTCTATGATTGTGTTTTTGGAAAAGCAGCAATGAGAAAAAAAATAAATGGCGATAAAGGTCCCAATCAGACTGAAACATGCATACGCGTCCCATAAAAACAGTAGCTTTTACAGTGTTAATCCCACTCCAGGCAAAGATACAGTGCAGTAAGCCTTTCCTCTGATGCCCTGGTCGGTATGGCAATGTCACTGGAGAATGTGCCAGTATCTCGTGAGATAAAACTCGGCTCGGCAGCAAACATCTCCCAGCTTCTTACCTTGGGCCACGGACCAAAAGAGAGTCCCTCCCACAATTAGCTCACTTTTAATTAGTTTTGTCAGTTTAGAGGGAGGAAATAAATAAAAAGAACTAAAATGGAATCGCATAAATCGTATCCCGAAGAAGGCCAAATTGAATTGGCAGAGGCAAGAAGAAGCACCATATATCTGCACACACAGAGGCATCTGCAATCAGCAGGATAGAAGTGCTCAGTGCTGCCTGCGCCCAAAATACTTCCACAATCAGCTGTGCTCTCGTTCTGGAGCCCGGAACACGTGACCACGAGCCAAAATACCCTCACAGATCTAGGCCTGCGTGCAAAGACGTTCACAATTCAACTCCTGAGAACGGGCCAGAGCCTTATAATTCACTCTCACCTGATAGCTGCACCTGGCAGTGAATTTGTAAAGGCTCTGTCACCAGAAATCCAAGGAAAAACAACCTTTTTAGCACTGTAAATGACGCAAATTGTGTCATCTGAGTACTGTGCAAAATTGATATCAGAAATACATATTTACTCTTTTTGCTCATCAAATCAAATCCTAAAATCCTCTAAATATATGTACAGTAGCCATAGGAACTATATATAGATGAGTGATGGGTTAACTGTCATTGACTGAAAACCCAGCATCTTTTATATCCCCTCACAATTGGCTCACAGAAGACTAAGTAAAATAAATGAGAAAATAAATAAATAAATCTCGATGTGCTGAACTCGGCTGAACTCCATCAGAACTGGACTCGCCCTGTAAATATGAACGTGTTTTTTTGTTTTTGTCATGCGTCGCCAGAGTCCCAGGGGTGTGCGGGCTGGCCATGTAGGTGAGCGACTGCACGCTTGACCTTTCCTGCGAGATCACAAAAGAGCATTTCCTCTCACTCCCGACATGACAGCCTGTCAGCGGGCTGCTCGGCATGTTGGGAAGTAGATTAGCTGGGTGGGGGGGGGGGGGAGGGGGATGGGGGAATTGGGTGATTGAGAAAACATGACCCTTTCCGCACCCCTTACTAAATACAGGGCTGGAGCTAAGCACAAAGCCTGTCACAGTGTCACAGATTGACTTTAAACAGCTGTGTTGACCAGGTCCACACAAAGACAAAAGGAGCCGGCAAGGGTCACTGATGGTGTTCGATGAGGAAACACCATAACTGTCAGCTGAGAGGAACAGTGACAGCAGAAAACACCAGCAGAAGGACAGACAGATAAAATGAAGGAGACCACAGTAATGATTTCCGAATTTCAAATGACATGATCTAAAGACATGGGCAATGCCACCCATCAAATATGATTCAGTGTGCAGGGCGGGAAGGTAAAACTGACTTCCTCACTCTGGAGCAAGAAACAGATGGGCAAAGCACAGGTTGCAACGCTGTTAAGGATTTCATAGGATGTTTTGAGGCAATAAATAAGTTTGAGAAAAATGAGAATCTCCCTCCAACTGATGCAATTTATTTGATAGGGGAATCTGACTCAAAACAAACATTGTTTTAGCTGTAATGACTACAGATATACAGACACAATTAACTGGAAAGGTTGTCTACCTAGCAAGCCGTAATTCCCTAGAAGGAAGGGAGAGGCTTGCTCAGCATTGCAAATAATATGACATTTTTAAGCCAATTTATGGAATAATATATTTACAGAGGATTAAAAAAGGAAAAGCAGGGTATTTTAACTTAAATGCACAAAAAGAGAGAACTGGTTGTTTTTTTCCTTTTCTGTATGTTATGTTAGAGTGCTCTCTGTGCTGTTTGAGCACTGTTTGTGCAAACCGAGTGTGGTCTTGTACCACAGAAGAATATTAATAATTTTTTGCAAGGTAAAGCTTGTTCCTTTCTCTGAATAAATACAACAAGAGCAATGGGGAATTTCCTTGAAACAATCACCGTTTATAATGCTAGAGAACAAACAGTCCATACGTGTAGCTATCTAGCAAGTTTTTTATATGCAAGATATGTGTATGCAGGGAATAGCATACAACATAATATATAAAAACACATTATGTTGCTCTGTTCTTTCAAACTCACCAAATGATGGCTGTGACTGTCCTAATGGTTAGCCATGACACATTCCTGCACATGTTTCTGTGATTCAAAGTCTCTGATGCATAATGCAGCCTTTCCTACTGACCAATGCTACCCCAGCATACTCTCACAGCTAGAGACCTGTGCTATCCATCTGGAAATCTGTTACAATGGCTGCTATGTGAACATCACTAGTATGTCAAAGTTTGGCATATTTCACTTCCAATCACAGTAAGGAATCACACTAGCATTGTGCTTCCCCTTTGTTTATTTCCTTTGAACAAAGGACCAGCGGGGAGCCCCGATTATACACCTGCATCGCCTCATGTACTGCAAAGCCATACCAGTTTCAGACCCTTCAGTATCCAGAGCGCAACATATGTGCCTGTAACATTTTGCGCTGAACATAAATTTGGAGAAAAATCTGTATTTGTGCAAGGTTTTTTTTGTAACAGCTTCTCCCCGGCCTTGCTCCTTTTAGGGCAGCTGGAAGCAGGGTGTGTGTGTGTGGGGGTGTTTGGCTGAGGCTCGAGCGATGACAGGGCGCCGTGGCCACTGCGCTGTGACAATGTCCCGACTGCAGGAATCCCAGGCCTCCTCACAAAGCCGGTGCCAGCCCACGCCAATCAGAGGTGCTGTTATCTTGGCCCTCAAAACTGCACCCTCAGGCTGCCAAATTTAGCCTTCAAAATTCCCCCCAGGGAGACTCGGAGGCCATTTGGACAGCTCTGGCCTGCTTAGCTCCGGTACCAAACAAAACGGCACTGCCATTATTGAAGTTAACACCTCATGGTGGCAGGAAGGATGCATCCGGTAGATGATAGTGTGAGGTGAGCTCTTCAGTGAGATTCCCTGTATCATCGTACAGCCTGGAGCAGTGCTGGGATGTGGAGCTTAACTCTTCTTTTGGCTTTGCAGGGGGAAGAGGATAAAGTGATCCGGATGCACTGCCGTCTGAATGACCCCACTTTGAATGGTTTCCTGACGTGGAAGAGTAGGGACAATCTCCAGGGGCCACCTGGGAGATTCAAGTGCTGCCAACTCCCACTCCTGCCCAGCAAACCAATCACAGTCAATGGGCGGAAAGCCACAGCCTGTGTCGTTTAAAGAGGAGAGCTTTAAACCTTGCATGTAAAAGTCTCTTTTTGTGCACTGTCTTCCGTGTAAGTCGAAATGGGACAGCAGGGGGGTCAGTCTGCCCATATTAGACATGGCGCTAAAGCAGATAGCATACCTCACTCTTACCTCCAAACAGGTGGTTTTGCCATGCTAAAGTCAAACTCAACAAGAAGGTGTTATACATCACCATAACGTTCCATCAGAAGGACAATAATTGGATGGACAACTAAGAAGCATATGGTACACACTCCTCTACGGATAGACAAGTTTGGGATGAGTTTGGGCACCGGCGGAAAAGAATGACCCTTTAGCTGAACTACCTCCCTGCATTCAGGCAGGAATTTCAACCAGGATCCTGTACAGTTGAGGAAACAGGAGTTTCTGGAGCGGTGAATTTCGCACCATCATCGCTCCAGTATCAGGCCAGCGAAATGTCATCTGGCTCTCAACGTGGCTTCCTAACCACTTAACCCCTTTCCACATGGGGCGCCCCGTGTGATTGTAGACTAATGCTACAACCCACTAGAGAGAGTGAGAACCAGCGCTGATGGACACACTCTCTCTGGAACTTAGCCAGGGGCTATTTCTGAAGCACTATGGAGAGCCGGGGGACCGCATGGATCCACCGGTGGAGGCTCAAAATATTTTCTCAACTTATTTATGCCGTAAGGAACTAAACTCCGCTCACAGAGAGGGATGGTTTCCGCCTGAGTTCGTTTGTGAAAATACAAAGATATCTCCAAATCTCTCTCTTCTGAGCTCCCTGCCGCTGCAAAGCACACTTGGCTGGTGCCATATTTTCTCTGTCTTGTCAGAGGCTGTGGATCTCTTCCACAATTTCCTGGCCACCAGAAACACCAACATAAAAACCCCTCCACTCTATCTAGATAGGATGATGTTTTCCAGATCTTATTTTCCAGAACCTTCTGTAAATTGAGGGATACTCAGTGTAGCATGAGTTGGGTCGAAGTCTCACTTGGCTACCTTTGGGGAAAACTGGCCTTAATTAACAGGTAAAGTGTCATTAATGGCGTCCCCACACCCTCAGCCTTGATGAGGGGTCTCAAAGGGGTGCCCTGGTGTGTGGGACGGGGCTGTCGCCACAGCTGCCCACCCCCCGCCTTCCTGATAAACGGTTCTGGGCGAAGAGGAACCCCCCAAAGTCAGCAGCACGTGTAATGTGCTGTTCCTGGCTGCCTTCCAAACACACAGGCCCGCTGATTCACTTTCAGCATGGGGACCCCAACAATCCCCATCGGGGTACTCAGATGCCTAAAGATGTCCTTTACTTCCAGGGAACGAGCACCATGTGGGCAAGAGAGGGGGTAGCAGAAGCCATTGCAGGGCGGGTATTTTGTGCATTGCACTAATGTTTTGAAGTAAGGTAACTGTGCAGCTACTGAATGCACTTTTGTAAGGTGCTAAATGGCTACATGTAAATGTGAATATGTGCATATTTATATATATATGTGTGTGTGTATATATATATGTGTGTGTGTGTGTGTGTGTGTGTGTGTGTGTGTGTGAAGGGGGTTGAATTAGCCATGCTGTCTTAAAAAGTGAGATGTTTCGGCAAACGTGGTCGCCTGACCTTTCCTTTCCTCGGCACCACCTCAGCAATTAGGAATTGTTAATGCCCCAATTATCTGTGTCGTCTAAGGCAATGCCTGAGGGAATATCCTAAATAGCAGGGAGAATTTTTCAATGCGATGAAAAATGTGCACCCCATGGCCATGTGCACCAAATAGGAGTGGGGGTAGGGATCAGAGAAGAGAAGGGTAGCCATCTGGGTAGAGATTAGTGAACAAGACCTGAGACCAGAGGACTATGGGTAAAATTTGAGGTGTGTCACTGCTGAATTATGGGAAATGGTGTTTCCCAAAGTACATTTTTCTGTGTTTTTTAAGCTACATTGCTTATAATAGTATGAGCTGTCACAGACTAGCATATATACTTTACTTTTCCTACATTTACATACAGTTTTTAAGTTAAGTATATGTAGAGGGAATATGTATTTTTGCAATTATTATGCATATTTCATCTTGCCATGTGTTTCTGCTCTCTAATAGCAGGAGAGATGAATGTTACTAGCAATAAAATTATCTCAGATTGGTAAGTGTAACAATGGAACTGGGCAAATTTACAACAAATAACTTAGTGCTTAATGCATAAAGGTCAAATGTTTTATTTTCAATTATGCCACTTAACGTACTGCCCTTGGACCACAATAATTACTGCATGATGTACAAAGAAAATAAGCTAATACTGCTTGTATATGCAGGAACACAGTGCACTGTTTTAAAGTGGTTTCATATCATGTATGGAAGAATAATCTCTTTAAATTGTGTGATGTCTCCATAAATATTAATCGATTGTCATTCCAGCATGTATGCTGGGATATGTCTAGACTACAGACTACAGACTACTGTTTTTCTAGACTACAGCAGGCAGTGTCAGAGGAAGACATCTGAGCTGCTATCTTTTTCTGAAAGAGCTGATTGGCAGTTTCATTTGAGGGGAACAGTCAGTGGGGGATGCCAGTCATTTTACGACATGATAATGGGGGCTGTCACTGTATTCAAATGTCCTGGCGACAACTGGCAACTGGCAACTGTGATGTCTGCCGTACAGACTCTGTCATGGAGGGGAAAAAAAGCCACTTTCCGAGGACAAACAGCCGAGCGTGCTCCATCACACTGTACACTGATACAGCAACAATCTTGTTAGCCTACAGAATCAGATGGAGAAACTCCTACAGAAGTGAGCCTGACAACAGCTCCGGCAGGCACTGTAGAGAGAGAGGGGCCTCCTCTGCCTCAGGGACTGAGCCAAGAGGCACTGCGCTGAGGCTGATAAGACACCCACAATGCATTGCAGTGTAATCCACTCCAGGTCTTTCCCAGGCTGCAGAACCTTGTGCAGTCCCATTCTGGGCATTGAACATTTGGAATGCAGGCTGGCATAATAGTTGGGATGCTGAACTCTGACAAAATTATTGTAGTTCAGATCCTGATGGGGCCGACCTGGATAGAGGCACCTGGCTGGCAGAAAAATACAGTACAGTAATAATGATTTTTTTCCATTCTGACACCCTGTTATAGATATATGTGCATCAGCATAAAGGGTGAACCAATAAAGCTTCTGACTGCTCTGTCCAAATCCACTGAGAGTCAAAGCACAACTAACATTGGATCTATTTGATTATGTGTTTGGAGTCATTCCTGCACCATAGGAATCTCTGATTTCTCTACCATGTTTCAATATACATAGAATTCTTCGTTCCACTGCTCTGGAACAATTCCAAAGAGCTTATGAACTACACTTACACTCCATTCATATTTTAAATAAATGACAGAATAAAGAAACACCACCACCACCATAAAAAAACTGGCTTTGATATAACTGTGTGCTGTTGTTGTATCCCGTCCATTTCCCTTCCTTTACTAACAATCCTAACATTATGCTGACCCCAACAACTGCATGTATTTGCACTGCTGTAGCTGCAATGCAAGTGTGTATTTGCATAGTAGCTAGCTATGCAGTTACTATGTGCTTACTGAGTACTCGCCTGCTTAATGAGAGGCACACCTTCCGGGGAATAAAGTAGGACACAAAGGGAAAAAAGAGGATTGTGGGTAACGACGACGCCCCCCCTGAGAGCGGGGAAAGACGGTGGCCCTCCGGCTCAGAGACGGAGGCAGGGTGGGGTGAGCAGCGGAGAGCCTGTCTGTCTGCTGGGCCACTGCACCGCTCACCGCTCGTGTCTGCCTTACGTGAGGAGCAGTGCGCTGCAGAGTCCAGCAGACCCTCAGCGCTGACAGCTGCATGATTTATGCTCTTCGTCAGAGAGAGTGGGGAAAGGGAGCCAGGGCTGTGGGCAGGGGAGAGAGAGCGCAGCGTGCCTGTCTGTGTGTGTGTGTGTGTGTGTGTGTGTGTGTGTGTGTGTGTGTGTGTGTGTGTATGCAGGTGCGAATATGCAAGTGTGTGTGCCTGTGTCAGTGTGTGTGTATCTATGTGCACCTGTGAATATGCATGTGTGCATGCATGTGTAAATGTGTGTTCTGTATATGTGTGTGTGCATGTGTACGCAAATGAGTGTGTGTGTGTGTGTATATGCACATAAGAGAGAGAGAAACAAAGACAGATGAAGACAGACAGACTTAAAGACAGAAAGAGAGAGGGAGAGAGAGAGAGAAACAGAGAGAAATCCTTGCATGCATCAGCCCAGTTAGACAGGGGGGAAGTCTCACTGCTGTGTTCCCCCAGAGAGGCAGTCCAAATTTGCGCACCTCTGCTGTCAGAATCTAAACTTCTGCTTCATTAGGACAGCCAGTTCTACACAGGCCTCAGTAATTGGGACACTTTAATTGCCTACTCCAGGAGTTAGGCTGTACATATTTGTAAGCGCATCCCACTGACATGAGGCTGACAGGGTCTACCTAGCCCCCTCCCCCCTCGCTAAATTTACTAGCATGAGTAGACTGTGTGAAAATCCACTGTTCACACAACATCACATTACTTCTTATGTTAGAACCTGGGAAGACTTCTGCACATTAAGCGATTGAGCAATTGAGAGGTTGAAAATCATAACGATAATAATAATAAAAAAAATGATGTGTTGACTTATACAGTGGAAATCACAACACAAAGAGGCGGAGGGGAGGAACAGAAAGAAAGACGTGGGAGTGTGAGCTCTGACATCACCATGAAAAGCCTGATCCTTGGAGCTGGGTCACCCGTTCATAACGCAGACAGGAGGGACCATGGACCCTCTGTCTCACAGTATCAGTGCTGATCCAGCGAACTCACCTGAGAGGTGTGCTAAGGTACAGCGCGTGGGCAGGTGGCCCCCGTACCGCTGGCTGCTCCCGTTCCTCGGCCGCAGGTCTCTGTGGCCCTGCCTCGTGCAGACGCCGGCCGAGACAGGCATCCCCAGCGAATGTGTGTCAGACGCGCGCTTCCCCAGCCAGGAGGTTCCAGCCCTCGGGCTAGCTCGCGCCCCGGCCCCTGTCGCCGAGTGCAATTTTACGCTCATGCGGCTCGAGGTACGGGGATGCGAAGCATCTCACCCCCGAGGTCAGGAAGCGGTGTGAGGATCGGAAAACGCGTTTTTTTTTCGAATGGCGTTTGCATCTGCGCGTGTGTGATAGTTTCACGGGGCAGGTATGCCTGCGTTTGTGTGAGAAAGCGAATAAACTTTACCATGTATGTGTGCTTCTGTGTGTGTGTGTGTGTGTGTGTGTGTGTGTTTACAGTACTTTTGGTGGGAGGGAGATCAAAAGATCACAGTTTTTTGGCCAGTGCGTGAACTGGAGAGGGTGCGTGACCTGTCCCCGTCCCTCCCCTGCAGATCATCAGTCTGAATGGCCCAGAGCCCGTGGCATTTTTGAGGGATAACCGGGCACAGAGTCTGGAGGGATTTGAGGCAGCCAGTTGGCAGGGGAGCTCAGGCTTTGCTGTAGGTGTGACAGAGAGGAGCTCTCTGTGGGGAGGGTGTGCTCACAGATATTCCAACATATTCACAGTGATGTCACACAACTTGGGGTGAACAGCATCCCATGGGTTACCCACCAAAAAATTTGTCAGTTCAGCAGTGGGGGCATGAAGCTGGGAATGGCTGGGCAGAGGCAGTGGGGTTTATCTACAGACCAAGAGTTCCCAACAACCCCTCTCCTTGAGGCGACAGGACAAAGAGATTGATTTAACCCTCCAACAGACCACCCCCACAAACGCACACACACACACACACACACAAAGTCCCTTAGCAGGCCTGCCACTGACTTCTCAGGTAAACCCTCACAATAACTGCAGCTACCAACTAACAACTCACTCAAATCATTTCTCTACAACATTTAACCATAACACTGAGTGCTAACACTGTCTTTTAATCATGAACTACGCATGAAATACAGCACATTGAAAGAGCAATCCAGAGAATGTGACCCCTGTGTATTGTAACCTCTTGCACTGCAACAACAAAGATGGATATAAATAATTCACATTTCCAGCCAAGAGGTGAAACTATTTTAGCATGAGCGTACCTTTTTTGAGAGATTGTGGGTGTTCAAAAAAGTAGGAAAATGGATGAATCAATTTACCAAATGACCCTTATTCAAATGTAGAGCAGGACCTCTGTATTAAATTCAAGCACTTTGCGACAAATGGCTGTGCCATTTTGATGTATGTGTGTATGGGTGGTTAGAAGCGAGAACAAAAGGCTGCTATTTGTCTGGGAGCTCAGGGGAAAAGATGCCATGGCAAACACCACGCAGCATCCCTCAGACCTTAACCAAACTCAGCGCTCTTTATCAATTACACATCTGTCATGCTGCAGGAGACCATGGGTAAATTTCACCACACAGGAGTCACAAACACCCTGCTTGTGTGTGCTGCACTGAACACACCCATTCATACACACACATGCACACACACACACACACACACACACACACACACACACACACACACACACACACACACACAGACTCACGCACACACCAGAGCCCTGAGCTGCAGGGTGGTTTGTTTGCTATTTGTATCCAGCTGTGTTGTTTTCATTTAATCTGACCTGACCGGAGAGGCCTGTATCCAGCTGCTTTGCTGGAGGGCCAGTTTTATGCGGATATTGCGCTCTGCTCTACCTGAAAGACCCTGGAAGAGAGGAAAGGGGAGAACAGGGTGCACACAGGGTGCTGGGCTGGTGTTCCACCCCTATCCTGCACTCAGAGATGCTGAGTGCTGTCATTTTCACTCTGAGCCAGCACCTTCTGAGGCACTTGCTGCCATCACCACCATACCCTTTCCAACAGGACACTATATTTCCACTAGACGTGTGCTGCTCAGAGTCATGAGGCAACCTGCCATGAAAGGAAATACACCAGTGCTTCCACAGCAATGGTGTGCTCTCATACAGACATGGTATCATGCAGAGTCACCACAAGCACAATACCGTAGTGGCGATACGGTGTGGTAAGGTGGACAGACAGGTTCCACTCTCTTAGAATACCATATGACTGCAAGATTAAATCTCTGTGTGACACCAGGACTTTGATAGTAACTCTACCGGTATACAAAAGAACTGAACACACGGTTTCCTACATCCCAGAGAACCCCAGGCCAGCCGTTTGCCCCCTCTGAACTCAGCTTTAACTGTGAGTCAGTCTTCTTTGTTTGATCGCAGCCACATACCCAGGAGGCTGTGGGAAACTGGCATCCGACTGACTCGGTGGATTGCGGCCACAGGAAGTCCTTGAACAGTAAGCCGCATTTCCACTGAGCTGCTGTGGGTCAGCCACAACTGAAAGAAGCTGTGTGTGTTTCCACAGCAAAATGATCCAGGCTGACAGCAGGCTAGCCAACCTGAGATAAGATAGTGTGTTTGCCTCAAGCCAAGGTGTTGTATGGGAAGTATAGATGTTTGTTCCATTGTTCATAATCCATTGTCCATAATCAGAACACTTACTTCTAGCTGGGTAACTGCATGCTGTCCACACAATATTAGTAGCTGACGTAGCTGACAATGCTGTATGCTAGATCCCCCCATAATCATCATGAGTGTTTTTTTCCTCCATCACAAACTAGTGAGGATACAGAGGATACAGACTAGCTAGGCAAATGGTCTTGTTAATTGATTTTACAAAAAGAAACCCTGTTGTAGGTGTATCTTAAAAGTTCAAACTTAAAGCTGTATTGGGGTCAGCGGTAGTAGTTGAGCCACTCAAATGCATCACTGAAAAGAATCACTGAAATGCAGACTGCCATACTGTGGTTGCATTAGAATGGCACAAACACGGCTAAGCTGGCCGGTGGAACCCATGGGTGTTGGGCACTTCCGACACAGACACTGTCCCAGCATTCTGCCTGTTCTTTTCTTCTGCTGTCTCCTTAGTGGGAGAACACAATGGGAAGAGAGGGGGAGCTGTGAGGCTTACCTTCTCGCATCATGCCCACGGTGAGACACTTCATGAAGCGGCAGGCCTGGCAGGACTTGCGCCGGCGCTTGGTGATCTCGCACTCGTTGGTGGCCGGGCAGCTGTACTCGATGTTCCCTGTTGCCAAGCATGTGAACAGAAGGAACAGAGAATGTCTAATCACCAGCTGCTGGGCACACGTAGACAGTTACTAGGAGAGAGAAGCAAGTAACAGCAAGAAGTGCACTTAGATGTAGTGACATGAAGCAAGCAAGTCAGGTAAGGAGGAATGTTCAGCAATAAAGCTAAGATTTGTGTGCTTGTTTGGAGTGCAGTTCTCTGGTTCTAACCCTAGAGTATCGCTGAGTGTTTGTTTCTAACAAGAACAGATGGAAGTGGGCTGGAAATGACCATTTTTATCTGAAATACCTGCTGGACTGGAACAAAAATGTTGAAAAAATTAGAACATCAAGACTCTTCACAAATTCTGGTTTGGAATATTGGATCCAGTATGTTCCCATTCTCATTTGGGGTGCCATACTGTGTTTGAGACCTTCCAAGTAAAAGCTCTTACAAATAATTGTATGAAGGGATCATTAAAAGACAACGTGAGTCATTGACATTACACACAACTATCAAGCATAGGTAGAGGACCAAAGAGGAACCAAGGAGTTTGTCAGCGGCTTGCCCCACAATTCCACAGTCCTACCTCAGTCCCTTCCACCCTCACACCACATTCTACACAGCAGAAGGTCATGCATGATGCGTGACACAATCATGTCAAGCTGGGCTGACCGGTCAGCTTACACTGCATACGTCTGGCCCTAAAGGTGACTTAACCCCGGTGTGATCCCTCTGCTTGCAGATTGACCGGGGCAAAGTGATCGCATTACGGCGGCATCACGCACTTTAGCTCCCCTGGCTTAGACACTGCCGGGGCTGTACCATGCAGAAAGAATCAAAGCAGACAAATCAATTCAAATTTAGGCTTAAGATTAACCCGTACCATGACTCCCCCTGTAAGTCACATATTTCAGGTCCGTTGCTAACAGCGGTATGGAGAGAAAGCTGATTATTATTTCTCTGTATAGAAAACATGCACATGCTTACATACATGTTTCAAATTTCCAGGAAAAGAGAAACATATTGTATATGTAGAGAGGGCAGGAGATTAGGGTATAGAGAGACATCTGTTGCAATATAGGGCATGACCTGTGGTTTCATTCCCCACCTCCCATACCAGCCTCCAACACATTGGTATCTGCCTTAGTTAGTATCTTTTCGTTTTCATGCAAAGAAAATGTGAATTTTGACCAGTTCAACAACTCCACGGCTGGGGTTCTGAGTACTAAAAAGTTATTGCAGGACAGGGGGTTGAGTTATCAGGACTCCAATCTACCACTTCCTGTTTAGACGTAAAAACCAAAAATTCTGCAGGCAGCTCCATTTCTAATATAAATTTGGTGGCCAGGAGCCTATCTAGAGGAGCCCTTACCACATGGACCCTAATCTATTCTCAATTCTTGCTTAGAGCATATGAGTCACTCACTAGCTCATGCCAGCTAGGTCTTACTGCATATAAGCTCAGCCCTAAAGGTGGCTTAACCCTACTGCAATCTCCTGGCATAGAGATTGGGCAAGGTGATCACATTAAACAGCTTCATGAAACGCTTCAGCTCTAAAGCTAGACAAGAGGAAGCTGGGCACACTCGGCAAGGCATGCAAGCACGCAAGCCGAAACTCTGAACCAAACTGAAACTCTGAATCAGCCTGAATCATGGCCTTCACAAATCTGTCATCATCACATCACAAGCCTGTGGCTGTAAGTTGTTAAAAAGAAAAGGTGATTATTTCTGCACTGATTCCATGTTGATATTTTTAGGAAATATGTAGCCCTGCTGCACTCTCATGCGTGTTTCTGGTTTCCTGGAAATACATATTGTATAAGTAGATAAGCAGAGAGATTAAGGGTCGAGGTCCTGATTTAGAAGGGAGGACGAAGTTCTTCGCACGCTGAAGCCTATCAGACTGAGGGGCATTAGTATTTCCATGTAAATGCATTTTCGGTTTACATGTCTCTGAGGAGAGGGGCGTGGAGGGGTAGCGGGGGGCATGGGGGAGGGGAGGGGGCCAGGGCCTCACTTCCGATGCATAAATTGTCTTTGGTGGTGCCAATATTTCTCCTTGGGCTTTCAAGACGCTCCGTGCAAAGCACTCAGACCCACGCAATTAACACACAGGCCCGCATGGGACCCGCGCTGCCAATGAAATATTTCAGACTTAATCAGACTTTGTAAACACTGATTTATATTGACTTCTGTTCTGCGAACTGATGTTTCCTCATTAAAAAGCAGATTAGCGCAAACGCGGGGAGACTAAATGCTCAGGGCCGCTAATTCAACAGGAAACAATATTTAAAGTAAGCCATGTCCGTTAAGCAGGGGTCCAATGTTCATTAGCGAGGTAATCTCCACGAGTCATTAGGGTCTCCACATTAGGATGGCCTGATGTCTTTGTGTGGCGCGGGGCGCATTTTGAAGTGATGGGCGATTAACATGGGGGAGGGGCTTGCCAGATTTAACCTGGGGGGATGTTCCATCGTATACTGCGCCAGATATTATGCTCTCCAAAACAGGGTACAAAATACAATCGCAGTTTCCTCAATTTGGGAAAAGTGACTGTAATAATATTGGCATAGTTTCCATTATTTACTCTGCCAATTTTTTAAAGAATTTACAGAATATGAAACGCTTCTCTCTCTTACAGTGGCATGCCTGTGTTCTCTGTTGCTCTACTGCGACAGGGGCATGTGCCTCATGGTTTGGGGGGGTGACAGATGCAGGATGTCAGGTGGCATTGGAGCGGGGCCACCGGACCACCAGCTGCCAGTGTCTGAGAGAGTACCCCCAGCCCCCGCCTGCTCCCCACTTCCCCTTACACCCATGCCCAGTTCCAAACACCATGGGTGACAGAGAGGGCAGAGCTGGGGACTGTCACCTGAACCTCCCTGTCTCCCACCAAACAAGCTCTCCCGAGCTGGACAAACAAACATCCAGCTTTTTCTTATTAACCGAAATCTTATTGGCTAATGGGGTGACACATAACAATATGTCGCCCTATAATTATCACAGGCTGGCTTGAGTCTCGACCAACTCTAATGTTTTGCCATCTTGTTTATCCATAAGCACATAGTGGCTTTCTCTTAAAAGCGTTTTGCTTATCATTTATGATGATCTAATATAATGATATGAAAGATATAAAAAGCTAGTTTTCAATGAGTGCAAGAATTCAACTCTCTAGTCTATGTACTGTATTTTCAAAATGCCAAATACTACTGTCATAACATTTTTGTTGAAAGTCAAAGTCACATCTGCACACTGCAATAAACTATGAGAATAATCATTATAACTTTTGAAATATTAAGCAACTAGCTGTCAGTAAGCTGGTTATAATATTAGTTGCTTTCACACTGGCAATTGAACCCTGGACATGTAAAGAAATCAAATCTAAGTATTCTCAAACATGGTCCATTTGGCAGTTTATTACCTCTTTACAACATGTTTAACATCTATTTAATAACCGATCCCAGAGATACGTCATGCTTCTGAGATCCTAGTTTGTACGAACTGATTTCTGACTGCAGAGACAGGGCACTGGAAAAGCATGCGTGATCCCGGGACGTAAGAGCAGGCCAACCTTGGATGGTCCTCTTGAAGAAGGCCTTGCAGGCCTCGCAGGACGCCACGCCGTAGTGGTAGCCGGAGGCGATGTCGCCGCAGACGAGGCACAGGCGCTTGGGCATGGAGTTGAGCATGTACTCGCACTTGATCTGCGAGTCCTCGCCGATGGTGCTGGAGCAGTCCTCGTAGCGCTTGGAGGCGGCGCCGTTGGGGCCCAGCCCCGCCGCGGGGCCGTAGAGCGTCGGGGAGTCCAGCCCGTTCTGGTGCCCGTTCATGGTGGAGCTGTAGCTGCCGCTGGCATCCGACGAGCCGCCGGGGCTGTGGTGGTTGATGCTGTCAGCGAGGGAGGCGGGGCTGGAGGGTTCCGTCTTGATGTAGGAGGGGCAGTTGGACTCAATGTGGCGGTCCTTGCTTGACATTCTGCAAAGGAGCCTGGGAAGACAAGAGAGGGTACGGGGCACGTTATGGTAAGAAAAACAGCACCTCAAAGGTATAATACAGACTGTGAGCATCTCAAAGCATCCCCACTGCTCGGTGTCTCCGACAACAATTTGTTACCTTATTCTAGTTCACAGTTCAAGTTCTTATTGGTGTAACCAAGCAATATAGTAGCATTAAAACTGCCTGTGAACCTTCCAACGTCTCCCGACATTATGAAAGCACTATGGTAAGTGAACAATGCTTCGAAGCACAATCCTGACCAATGTCATGATCTACAAGCCAATGCCCACCGCGCGATGTATCAGCTCATACACCTCTCCCTGTCTGCACATACATCAGGTCCTTCAGGCCTCTTCAATGACAACGAATGTGATCCAGCAAAGCTGCCGCTGCTGCAGAAGAGCCTTATCCAGGTCTGGATTGCTCACAGGGTCAGAGCTTATCCCCGTGGCACGGAGAAGCGTGACGCGCAAGTACGCTTCCTGGACGGGATGCCAGACCCTCGCTGCGCCATTAACCCCACGGACGCCGCTAATACTGAGTGCCAGTCACAGTGGCCCTGAAACCCACGGCCTTCCCTGTGTCCGGGCAGTCTGCTCTAAGCAGATTGGGAGTATGTGGCGACTGGCCGTCCCCTGCGCACACCTGCATCCAGGCCCCTCCATTGGGGGCTCGGGGAACGGACCAAAATACAGCCCTCCGTCAGAGACTCCCCTGCCATGCACAGTCTGTGGAAGCCCCCAAAAAAATAAAACAAAAAAACAGAAAAGTAACCCAGACACTTCCATGGATTCATGAGCAGATTGAGCGTTCCTAACTTCAAAGCATAAGAAAGACAGGGGCTAAAAAAAAAAGATAGAGATAGTTTTCCTGCATGCTGATGCCCTTTCTCTGTGAGGAAGAAGCATCCCAGCCAGCCATATACTTCTTGACAGATAAAAAGCCACTCTGCTTCTGTCCCTTGAGTCTCACTAAAGTGTCTGAGAGGCGGTATTTCTATGAGGGTGTGCAGCTACAAGATAGAGGATGACACAACCAGAGGAAAAACTCGATTTACAAATATCTGCACAAAGTGACTGACTTAACTTAAAATTATCCTTATTACTCTTGTGCTCCTATTATTCAATTTAATAGGACATTCCTCTTAATTGAAGCGAAGCAGCAATAAGGCATACCTCAAAAGAACAGAAGCGCTAGTGTAACTGCACAAAGCAATTACATGTTTGAAGAAACAAATTTACATGTTCACAGCTAATGACAAAGAAACACGTTTTGTTCTCCATGTAAATAACTCAAGTCAAACAATAACTGAATAAAGCGAACGGAACATGGCGCTTTGCTGTGTCCACAGAGGAAACACCAGGTATCTCAAAGGACTCTGAGAAAAATGGAGGCACGAGGCAGGGATTCCAGTCATCACTCATCCGCTTGTCAATATCGACTTGTTCTACATGAAAGCAATCAGCATAGGGGCCAAGGCTCAGCTTCATCATGGTACCAGACAGCCAGTCAACATTAGGCTCTCACAGACAAACATGGTGCGACACCTTCCACAGCCAAGCCCAGAAACCTGGAGCCTTTTACCCAAGGCTGTAGGTAAAAGATACAGTGTTTCTCGCTTGCCCTAGAAAACTCACTCCAACAAGAGCCGATTCAGCTTCTCCCCTGTCAACAGAGGTTTTTTTTCCCACACAGAGGTGGAACAGAAGAAAAACTGTTGTTTGTTCAGAGTTCAATCAGAACAACTCTTTCTGTCTGTTTCCCTGTGATTGTAATTACGTTGTGATGATAACGTGCCGTGCTTGGTTATAGTGATTACATGCCCCCAGCCCATCCCCCCAGAACAACACACAACAACACAATCAACGTCACTGTCATCGCAAAGCTCATGCTGCCTCCTAATATTACTCACTTTATTACAGCTGACTCAAGCTTCCAAACAGACACACACTACAGTGGGTGCAAGGGATTTAAAACCCAGATGAAAGAGAGAAAATTATCACAGCCCACATGACCACACAAAAGGCTCTCCAAAAAAGCAGCCATTTTCTCACCGGGACCACTAAAAAGGCAGTGATCTTATATGCGGTCCTGTAAACAGGGCAGGAGAGAGGCGGGTGAGAGGAGCTTTTCAAAGAGCTCTGCTGCCTCATAAGTTCAGATGAGGTCCAATGAAAACACCTTGTTAGGGGCATACCAGTATTATGTGACCCTGAAAGGTGTTTGAGGGGAGATGGGGACAGTCGCCTACATATTAATCAAACTTTTGTATTCTGCATATTTGCAATGTGTAAAAATTATTTTTGATGGTTAATTTGCAGGGTACATTTTACATTAATGGTCTAAAGGTTAGAGAAGCTGAACCAAAATAAGATATGCCACCAAAACACTGCATTAACTGGTGATTCCCTTGGTGGGTTGTGAGGGGGTTTGGGGGTTCAATTCATGTGGGAAAACAGTTTATATGCACTGTATATTCAGCAAACATTAAAAAAAAATGTTACAGATATGAGCATACATGAGGGTATGATTCATTAGGCCCTGCGCTTGTTTAGTTTGGGGAACACTACCTTCATGACACTGTATGAGACAGGGGACTGTGCTTCCTGGTTATACTTTTATGTCTACAACATTAAAGGAAAGTGAAATGACAATGCTCGGTGCGAGGGTTGCTTCAGGTGTAGAACTCTCTAAGCAGTCCCCTCTCTCTCCTCTGTCTCTTCCATGGGTCTTTTAAATTCTATGACTCTATTAATACCAGCTTGCAATGTTCACAACTATCTATAAATTCAATTGTCAGATGGTGGGTTTTTATTCTAAGACACACTTGAATCTAAAATTAGGGGCAGTAAAACTCACATTAACTGTAAGACGAATGGAATTCCAAGGGCCTATAATTCAATGAAAAGAAAGCCATTCCGACAGGAGAGAGACTTTTTTCTTGAGAGATAATGATTTTATCTGTTTTTGCCATGTGGGCAAGCTGCAATTCCTTGGTGCGCCATTAAAATAGAATCTGTTTGAAAAGCCTAAGTAATTTGGTTAAGGTTTATGTAAGAGACACTATTCAGCTGGGGGAAAAAGGAAAAAAAAATTCCAGTACAAAATGGGTCAGTTGCGTTACTTAAGGTAAAGACGGTGTCTGTCTTGGATGGAAAAAAGAATTCTGGGTAACGTTGCCGAATATTGTAATTCACCTTGCACGGTCTACACTCTGATGTCAGGATGCTGCATTCCTTCACTGCATCAATCAATATTATTATTTGCCGGTCACGGTGCTGATTAGCACTTGCTGACGATAGCTAAGGCATGCTGGTCATTTCAGAGCAGTAGTATCTGCACAGGCCTGCATGTCTTTACCATTTAAAAAAGCCCTGCTTATTTTATTTCCTCTTGTTGAACAGGAAGGGAAAATGGCTTCAATTAGTCTGTGAGAGTGAAGTGAGGTGCTTTGAAACCTACGTGCATGAATCACTCTTGTCTGAGACATATTAATGGGCAGCTATCCAGGGGGATGATACTTTGAAAGGCAGGAGAGAAGCAAGACTGAGGCAGAAGGAGGCATGAGCCTTAAAAAACAGTGAAAACCTTCACGTCTCTGTGACAAAAATGAGCTTTTTTCCTCTTCCTCCTTTGTAACTGTAAGTGTTTGTCTCCAGCTGAACAATGCCTGCTCCTGAGCTGTCTGAAAATCGGGCGCTTAGAGAATTGGGACACCCTCGTACAACAACAGACCACAGGTAGACATCCTGTCAGGGGTTATTCCGAATTTGACACACAGCCCTGTAATAGAGCGAAATATTACTGTCCTAGATACGACTCACTGTAAGCCAGCGCTGCTCTTCGCCGAGTAAAGCATGAAAGCAGACAAGCCTCTTTAAACAAGACAAAAGAGTGTCTTCGTCGCACATTGAATGTCCAGCACATTGATCAAATTGCCTTTTGATAAAGGTTTGCTCTCAAAGGACGGAGCAATCAAATTCGAACCGTGCCTTCTCCTTTTTGTCATCATGCTCCTCTCCGCCTATTGTTTTCTATTTGCTGGAGCGTGGCATCGCAAATCAAGAGGAAAACCGCTCCGGAAAAACAGAGCCACTTGGTGATGACAAGGTGCCATTAGCTTGTTTGACTGATTCAGTGCTCTGACAACAACATCGCCAAACACGCAATCATTGAATTAAGGAGCAGCCACCGTGGGGACGTGGGGAAATGTCTTTAGGAAGGATTTTCTCTCTTCTTTTTTTTCTTTGCACGACAGAGATGCTGTGGACAAACAGATCGACGGGCTTTAGAGATGTGCTAGCATGGTGCCAATTCTAAAAACGGGCCGGAGAGAAGACAGTAGCAGCAGACACACTGAAGAGGAGAAAATTACCTTCAGAAAATAAATTATACACTGTCAGTGACATACTGGAGAACTGCTGGCAGCTTATTAACAGTTGTTTGTATTATGTTATCCATCATACCAATGGAAATGATTAAACCCAGAATTTAAAAAATATGTCTTCATATAGTCTTAATATAGTCTGTTGTGTTTTTCATTTCATTACGAATTGATTCTTTTCATCTTTCATCTTTCTTCTTCTTTACATGACAGTTTTTTAAAATCATGAAGTCTGATGTCTGACTTTATGTAAAGAACATACTGTGCTGCTCTATTAAAAAAAAAAAAAAACTTTATATTGGTATACACCTGTAGTATATACATATAAAATACCAACATAAGGATCCTGGCAGGAAACTTTTTTTCAGCCAGTGACCATCAACCTCTGTCTTGAATTCCACGGTGTCAGAGAGGACCCCCTTTGACCGTCTGTATTACATTACACTGGCATTCACACGCGGCATTGGGGAATGATTGCAGTTGTGTCTGTGTCTAAAAATACCCAGGACATCTAAATCCTCTTCCGCCAGCGAGAGGAGATCAATTGCTATAACATTGCCAGGCTGGAAAGTAGTAATTCACTTCATTGTCGATAAACGGCTGCAGAATAACACCTCTGATTACATGCAATCAATGTGATAATGGCAAAAACACATTTATACAATGGGACGGCGGGCCATAAAAATGTCTCTAATGTACCGGGCGAGATGCCTCGGCGTTCCGGCCCGAGCGCCCGAGGCGGCCTGCCGTTTGGTTAAAGGAACACCTCTCACATCTCCCTGCAGGCAAGAGCACATTTTAAAACTTTTAAAGAATTTTCTTCCTGCCTGGTTTCATTGTCAAAGTCCTGTCTCGCACTCGTCTGAGCAACACAAAACCTGCATACTGCTAATTTCATACAGTGAGCTACAGCCTGCACTGCTATTAAAATCCACTGCCATGAAGAAAAAATAAAAATCTTCACTACCTTATCATAAAAAACATGTATTCGTTGAGATCTCTCTTTGTAGCCAATAGTGTATTTTTTTCTCATAATTAACTGTACAGAAATTTAGCACTGAAGGTTGCCTGTTCTGCCTGCATGTTCGTATCCGTGTAACAGATTGGTAGCGGTGTGACACTCTCAGGGTGCAGCTGTACTGAGGCCGCCCCGCGCTGCCTGCAGAGGCGGGTGAGCCAGCAGCCCCGCTGCACCGGGCTGATCCAGGGACGATAAGGGGCCCGCCGCGCCGAGCCAACCGGAGTTTGACAACCCGCGCCGCGCGCTCTCAGATGCCAATCTGAATGATTCAGGTCATTTTTCTGCGGCGTCCCCCCTGCTGATAGGCCCGCGGCCCGCGATGCGCTATCTCTATCTGCTGATGTGCAGGGCTTTGTCTGAGGGAGCACATCCTTCCTTTCCCATCAACCGCGCGCGGGAGGGAAACAAATGGCTGGCAGCGGAGAAGACGCAGAGGGAAAAAAAAAGAGGCAGAGAAAGAGAAAAGAGGAAGCAGAAAGAGAAGAGGAAGCAGCAGCAGCTTCACAAGAAGAAGAAGAACTAATATGTTCAAGACTGAATACTACTAAAAATTGTATTTGATTTGGCTGCATAGGAAAGTACAGTCAAATCCTTTATTTGTTGTCAAAAATATGGA